>ML662447.1:2901230-2967665 GCA_007570785.1 Antilocapra americana | reverse complement strand
AGAAAGCCCAGAGATAAATCCACGCATCTATGGACACCTTATCTTTGACAAAGGAGGCAAGAATATACAATGGAGAAAAGACAGCCTCTTTAACAAATGGTGCTGGGAAAACTGGACAGCCACTTGTAAAAGAATGAAACTAGATCACTTTCTAACACCATACACAAAGATAAACTCAAAATGGATCAAAGATCTAAGCATGGTTTCATTTTTAAACTTGGTTTTACTGAGTATAATTTGAGCTATGGATCCAGTTCAACTTTTTCTAAATGGCATCTAATGGTCACAGCAGCATTTTATATTTTTATTTCTGGTAAAGAAACACTGTAAAATTATATTAGGGACTGGATATATTAGGAGATGAATTGGTAGGAATGCAATGGAAGGAAGATGGATGGGAGGGAATATATGTTGTATATATAGTTTTCAGTTCACTTCAGTTGCTCAGTTGTGTCAGATTCTTTACAACCCCATGGAACGCAGCACTCCAGGCTTCCCTGTCCATCACCAACTCCCGGCGCTTACTCAGACTCATGTCCATTGAGTTGGTATTGCCATCCAACCATCTCATTGTCTGTTGTCCCCTTCTCCTCCTGCCTTTAATCTTTCCTAGCATCAGGGTCTTTTCCAATGAGCCAGTTCTTTGCATCAGGTGGCCAAAGCATTGGAGTTTCAGCTTCAGCATCAGTCCTTCCAATGAATGTTCAGGACTGATTTCCTTTAGGATGGACTGGTTGGATCTCCTTGCAGTCCATGGGACTCTCAAAAGTCTTCTCCAACACCACAGTTCAAAGCATGAATTCTTCGGCACTCAGTTCAGTCAGTTGCTCAGTCATGTCTGACTCTTTGTGATCCCATGAGCTGCAGCATGCCAGGCCTCTCTGTCCATCACCAACTCCCAGAGTTTACCCAAACTCATGTTCACTGAGTTGGTGATGCCATCCAACCATCTCATTCTCTGTCATCCCCTTCTCCTCCTGCCTTCAAT
Source organism: Antilocapra americana (assembly GCA_007570785.1). Lineage (NCBI taxonomy): Eukaryota > Metazoa > Chordata > Mammalia > Artiodactyla > Antilocapridae > Antilocapra > Antilocapra americana. The sequence goes on along the minus strand of ML662447.1, from coordinate 2,966,677 downwards.
CTTTCCCAGCATCAAGGTCTTTTCCAATGAATCAGCTCTTCACATCAGGTGGCCTAAGTATTGAAGTTTCAGATTCATCATCAGTCCTTCCAGTGAATATTCAGGAATGAATTCCTTTAGAATAGACTGGTTTGATCTCCTTGCAGTCCAAGGGACTCTCAAGAGTCTTCTCCAACATCACAGTTCAAAAGCATCAATTCTTTGGCCCTCAGCTTTCTTTACAATCCAACTCTCACATCCCTACATGACTACTGGAAAACCATAGTCTTGACTAGACAAACCTTTGTTGACAAAGTAATGTCTTTGCTTTTTAATATGCTATCTAGGTTGGTCATCGCTTTCCTTCCTAGGAATGTCTTTTAATTTCATGGCTGCAGTCATCATCTGTAGTGATTCTGGAGCCCCACAAAATAAAGTCAGCCACTGTTTCCCCATCTATTTGCCATGAAGTGATGGGACCAGATGCCATGATCTTAGTTTTTTGAATGTTGAACTTTAAGTCACCTTTTTAACTCTCCTGTTTCACTTTCATCAAGAGGCTCTTTAGCTCTTCTTCACTTTTGGCTATAAGGGTGGTGTCATCTGCATGTCTGAGGTTATTGATATTTCTCCCAGCAATCTTGATTCCAGCTTGTGCTTCATGCAGCCTGACACTTCGCATGATGTACTCTGCATATAAGTTAAATAAGTAGGGTGATAATATACAGCCTAGACATACTCCTTTGCCTAGTTGGATCCAGTCTGTTGTTCCATGTCCAGTTCTAACTGTTGCTTCTTGACGTGCATGCAGATTTCTCAGGAGGCAGTTAAGGTGGTCTGGTATTCCCATCTCTTTAAGACTTTTCCAGTTTGTTGTGATCCATACAGTCAACGACTTTGGCATAGTCAATAAAGCAGAAGCAGACTCTCTGGCTTTTTCCATGGTCCAATAGGTGTTGGCAATTTGATCTCTGGTTCTTCTGTTTTTTTTCTAAATCCAGTTTGAACACCTGGAAGTTCATGGTTCATATACTGTTGAAGCCTAGCTTGGAGAATTTTGAGCATTACTTCGCTAGTATGTGGGATGAGTGCAATTGTGTGGTAGTTTGAACATTCTTTGGCATTGCCTTTTTTTAGGCTTGGAATGAAAACTGACCTTCCAGGCCTGTGGCCGATGCTGAATTTTCCAAATTTGTTGGCATGTAGAGTTCAGCACTTTCACAGCATCATCTTTTGGGATTTGACATAGCTCAACTGGAATTCCATCACCTCCACTAGCTTTGTTTGTAGTGAGTCTTCCTAAGGCCCACTTGAGTTTGCATTCCAGGATGTCTAGCTTTAGGTGAGTGATCACAGCATCGTGGTTATCTGGATCATGAAGACTTTTTCTGTATAGCTCTTCTGTGTGTTCTTGTCACCTCTTCTTAATATCTTTTGCTTCTATTAGGTCCATACCATTTCTGTCCTTTATTGTGCCCGTCTTTGCATGAAATGTTCCCTTGGTATCTCTAATTTTCCTGAAGAGGTCTCTAGTCTTTCCCATTCTATTGTTTTCTTCTCTTTGTAGTAATCACTAATGAAAGCTTTCTTTTCTCTCCTTGCTGTTTTTTGGAACTCTGCTATCAAATTTGTATATCTTTCCTTTTCTCTTTTGCCTTTCACGGCTTTTCTTTTCTCAGCTATTTGTAAGGCCTACCTGGACAACCATTTTGCCTTTTTGCATTTTTTTTTCTTGGTGATGGTCTTGATCACTGCCTCCTATACAGTGTCCCTAACCTCCATCCATAGTTCTTCAGACAATATCAGATCTAATCCCTTGAATCTATTTGTCACTTCCACTGTCTAATCATAAGGGGTTTGATTTAGGTCATACCTGAATGGCGTAGTGTTTTTCCTACTTTCTTTAATGTAAGTCTTAAGTTTGCAATGAGGATTTCAAGACCTGAGCCACAGTCAGCTCCTGGTCTTGTTTTTGCTGACTGTATAGAGCTTCTCCATTACTGACTGCAAAGAATATAATCAATCTGATTTTGGTATTGACCATCTGGTGATGTCCATGTGTAGAGTCTTCCCTTGTGTTGTTGGAAGAGGGTGTTTGCTATGACTAGTGCATTCTCTTGGCAAAGCTCTGTTAGCCTTTGCCCTGCTTCATTTGGTACTCCACGGCCAAATTTGCCTATTACTCCAGGTATCTCTTGACTTCCTACCTTTGCATTCCTGTCCCCTATAATGAAAAGAACATCTTTTTGGGGTGTAGATAGTTTTGTATTATTTTAAATTTTAAACCATGTAAATATTTTATATACTAAAATAAAATTAAATCAAAAGAGAAAAATCAAACATTTAAATTACATTTAAATTAAAATAAAATGAACCTAACTGACAAATTGATAACAGTTACACAGAGGGAGCAATTATTTTAAGTAATGTCTGAACAGAGCACTTTAACTGTACTTTTTTGGTTGAATGGACTCTGAAGACAAAACAAAGAGGTGTACAAATACCATGGCAATCATGTTGAAAGTACCAAAGACCTAGATCACTGTACTTCCCACTGAACAGAGGGCAATCAGAGAATCTTAAAGAATAGTCTCTCAAATCGATTATAATCCATTGAATGAAATTATCCACATATCAGCTGTTTCACAAAAGCTAAAAGAATGAAAGGAAGAGAAGAAAAAGGAAAGTCCTTGTAGCAAAATCTACAAACTACTAAATAGAGAAATTATGGTATAATTACAAAGTTATTATTTTGAAAACACCAGTGTAATAATTTAAGGCATGTACCTTCAATGAATATTAAACTTAACACATGAAAGTGTATTAAACAGGTATTCATATGGTGGCAGAGAATCACCCGCAGATGACTGCTATAGTTACATGGAATAATGAAATAACACATGAGAAAATAAATCTCTCTGTGCTTCTGTTAAATTTTTCACAAAAATGGCTCATTGCTTCCTTCCCTGTATCTACCTCCCTTCTAAGGTGAGTAGCAAGTGCCATCAGGAAATGGTGTCTATGTACCCACCCTTGGCATATGGATTGAACTTATGACTTCCTTTGGCAATAGAACACAGCAGACTAATGTTCTTCAGTTCTGTGCTCAGGCCCCTAGAGGCTTGTGTGTTTTTGCCCATTCTCTTATATGTCTGTCATGCCATCAGGAGCAGCGTACTGGACAATGAGGGATCACAAGGGCAGAATTGGTCCAGTTGTTTCAGGCAGAGCCCCAGACGTGTGAGGTCAGCATCAGTCAACCTATAGCTGGCCACAGGTGCACAAGTGAGCTTTGCCAAAAGACCCAAGCCCCGCACACCCAGGTGATCTGCCCAGCTGACCATCACACTCCTGCTTTTAAGTTAATAGATTTGGAGGTGGCTTGTTACAAAAGAAAATCCAATTCAGACATGAGCCTGTTAGTGTAGAAGCATTGGCTTTGGGGCCAGGCAACTGGAAAAATGATGAGCAATTAACTGAAGCTGAAAAACTGATGAGGCAATTGTTATTGAAGTCTGGATAAAAAAGCTCCATGTTATGTAGTAGTGAATCCATTAGAAAAATGTTGCCTTTAGTAGCTTGAAAGGTTAAAACATGTAGCTAATGGACTTTACATTTGCCTTATTTTAGCAGCATATTGTGACATTCAAGGGATACACAAGCTAAAGTTAGAACTATTTAGTTTGCAAGTAGAATTTTGAGGAAATTCAGAGGAAACAGAACTTGTATGGATAGAACATGAAACTATTTATTGTCTTGTCTTCTCAATCAATAAGATTCTTGAGGTAGGATACAGCCTATGGGTACAGAGGAAATCATGAATGTGCCCCTAAGATCCTTTATCAAGGTGTCTGAAAGAATTAAGGAGACATCTAGAAGAATTTCTCCAGTCAGAAATATGATTTATAGTACTCTAAAGGGCATGTTGTCAAGGAGACTGCTATGTACAAAGTGCTGCAAGTAAGTTAAGACAGACAGAATGTATTTGTTTCACATTTATATATTTATATATTCTTGAGACATAATTGATATTCAGCGTTGTATAAGTTTAAGGTGAACAATGTATTGATTTGATACATTTATATATTACAGTCTGATTACCACCTTGGCATTAGCTTACACCTCTATCACGTAATTATCATTTTTTTGTGTGTGATGGAAACAGCTAAAATTTAGTCTCTTATCAGCTTTGAAGTTTATAACACTATTATTGTCATAATGACTATACTGTGCTTTCTGTCTACTGGTTGCTCACTTGTACCCTTAGAAACATCTCTCCAATTCCCATCTCCACCTCCCTGGCTCCTGGTAACCACCATTCTATTCTCTGTTTTATAGATTTGGCTGTTTAAAAAATGTAATCATGGGATGAATCTTTTTATTTATTTTTAAATTAAAGGATAATTGCTTTACAGAATTTTGTTTTCTGTCAAACCTCAACATGAATCAGCCACAGGTATACATGTGTCCCCTCCTTTTTGAACCTCCCTCCCACCTTCCTCCCCATCGCACCCCTCTAGGTGGATGCAGAGCCCTGTTTGAATTTTCTGAGCCAAACAGCAAATTCCCATTGGCTATCTATTTTACATACGGTAATGTAAGTTTCCATGTTATACCTTCCATACATCTCACCCTCTCCTCCCCTCTCCCCACGTCCATAAGTCTATTCTCTATGTCTGTTTTATGCTAAGTGAGATAAGATAACGAAGATACTGTATGACTTCAGTTAGATGTGGAATCTAAAAAATTTTCAGATTTTACAAATCTGTAAAAACAGAAGTGTGTTTTGAAAGCAATTGTGGATGTGGCTTTTTTCCCAAATGGATTAGAGTATACTGGCATATATGGAAAATCTAAGTAGTTTTAAGAAAGTTCAAGAGCAACAGAAGCATCATCAGCTGAATTCAAAGGAACTCTGATTTTATAAATTTCACAAAGGCCTTTAGGCCTCCAAATTTCCACAAGAAATAAATAGGCTGCAAAAAGTTACTTGGCTACAGATGTAGCTATTTCATTTATCTCTGAGGATGAAGCCAAGAACCTACTAAGCCAGTTACATTGAGAAAAATGGATTTGTGAGCGTCCCAAGATTTCATATCATTTCCAAGGATAATGAACTAGAAGCTAGTCCCAGGGAGCAGAACTAGGCTGTGATCATGAAATATTCCCTGCTCCTGTATTTGAAGATCTAGTAACCTTTGCTCAGTGGGATTTTAGAATTACTATGGACCAGAGAATGCCACAGCAAAGAGATCAAACCAGTTGATCCTAGAGGAAATCAACCCTGAATGTTCCTTGGAAGGACTGATGCTGAAACTGAACTCCAGTACTTTGCCACCTGATACAAAGAGCCAATTCATTGGAAAAGATCGTGGTACTGGGAAAGATTGAGGGCAGGAGGAGAAGAGTGTGACAGAGGATGAGATGGTTGGATGGCATCACCAACTCAGTGGACATAAGTATGAGCAAACTCCGGATGATAGTGAAGGACAGGGAAGCCTGGCATGCTGCGGTTCACGGGGTTGCAAAGAGTTGGACATAACTGAGTGACTGAGCAATAGGAGCATCAGCAAGAAAATGCCACTACTCCCATTTTAAATACTCCCATTTACTCCCTTAAAATAAATGCATTTTTTGTGGTTTGTCCCATTTTCTATCTCATAGTTCTTTCTTTTAAAAAATACTTATTTATGTTGGTTTATTTATTTGTTTGTCCACACTGGGTCTTAGTTGTGGCATGTGGGATCTAGATCCCCAACTAGAGATCTAGCCCAGGCCCCTTCCTTGCTTTTGGATCATGGAGTCTTCATCACTGGACCACGAGCGGAGTCTCTCATCGTTATTTCCTGAGCGTGTGGCAGCAGAAAACTTGTAGTGGATATAGACCAAGAGAATCCAGGCTTCAAGAGTGAAGACCTGATTACAGGAGGCTTTTGGAGGTGTCAGGTGGGAATTAATATTTTTCATATGAGGTTCTGGATACTTTTAATCAGAGGGAAGACTGTGGTAGATCATTTGCAGAAATGGCAACAATTCTTCTCCTTTTATATTCAAGTACCACTGTTCTTCTCATCGAGATATGAAGTCCATTTCCCTTCCTCTTACTTTTGGACTGGTCTTTTGACTTGCTTATCAGTGGGTCAGTTCTGAACCAGGCCTCATGAGGACCTATGTATTTCCACTCAGTCTCTTAAATCCCTGCCCTCTCATGAGAACAAGGCCAAGTTAGCCTGCTGGGTGATGAAAAACTGCAAGGAGCAGGGTGAGTCCAGGTAGTCTAGCTAAGATCCCAGACACGTAAGAGAGCTCAGCCAAAAAAGCAAAGCTGGCTCTTCACATGACACACAGCAGGTCTCAAATGCTTGAGTGGACTCCACTGCGAATAGCTGGACCAGGCCTGGGTTTACAAGAACATCACAACTGACCTGCAGATGCATGAGGTAATGAATGGTTGTTGATTAAACCATTAAATTTTGGGAGTCTCTTTCACGAATTAAACACCAACTGATACAATGTTAAATGTTGTGGAACAGAAAGGTAAATAGAAACATGTTCCAGATGGTATTACTGGTCAACAGAACCAATGCCAGCACATACTTTCTTTGGATATTTTATTATATGAGACAAATCAATCCCTATGTACTTCAGCCACTCTAAGTAGGAGTCTGTGTTCCTTGGAGCTGAATTAATTTCAAATGGATTCATCAACTCTTTTGTCCTGAGTACATTTCTCTTTTTACCTGCCTTGAGCAAATTTGTCTAGATTTATCTGATGCTTTTCTTAATTCATAGAACAAAATAAGTTCTCAGCAAGTATTTATTAAATGAATTGATGAGTGAATGGTTTGGCCACCTAATGATGATGATCTTGGAATCTTTGTCTTCATCAAGCAGTATATCTGGGTTCCAGGTCAATATTTCTAATGGTCTTAAGAGTTATTAGACCTTAAAAAAAAAAAAAAGCTTCTCTCAGCCAGAATGTCTTATTCAGTTACTAGTTTTCTGCCTTTTTAAAAAGAGGATTGTGATACATTAGGATATTTATACTGCAGTTTCAGCCTTTTTGTTTTCTTAAAGAAAACTGCAAACAAATCTGTCATTGCCATGAACACCAGTGCATGTGAGGGCATAAAGTATTTGAGTAGAACTCTACATTTTGCTCTATCAGAGTTACTAGTTTCACTTCTTTAAATTCATAAGCTTTCTGGACCTAATCATCTATCAAATAGGAATATTATATATTAATACACTGGGACTGCAGGGGATATCTCTAGACTTCTGAGTGCATGAGAAATTAGAGTCATGTAAATGCATTGTCTCCTTGTCAATATACTTTTATTTTTTTGTAAAATTTTTGGCTGCACTGTGTCTTTGTTGTGGCACTGGGCTTCTCTGGTTGTAGAGGTCAGGCTTCAGAGCGCGTGGGCTCAGTAGTTGCAGTGAGCCAGCTTACTTGCTCCTGGGCATGAGGGATCTTAATTTCTGACCAGGGATCAAGTATGCATCCCTTGCATTGAAAGGTGGATTCTTAACCACTGGACTACCAGGGAAGTCCCTCATTGTTACTTTCTGTTTTCTGTGTTCTCACATGCACTGCCATAGACTGGGATGGGAGAATGTTTTATTATACTAAAGACCTGCAAATTAGATCAAAAAACAAAGAAAACAGTGTGATAACCAAGTACAACTTTATTGTATCCTAGGAAGTTTTTTAACTGAGAAAGGTGGTGGGAGACAGAGAAATATTATTCCATCTCAACTTTCTCACCTGTATAATTGAGGTGATAATAATCTATTCCCTTCACAGGGACATTCTGAGAACAAAATGGATAGGGGAGAGCTTTGGGAATTGTAAATGACTATGAAGTAGGAGGACTTCCTCAGTGGCTCAGCAGTAAAGAATCTGCTTACAATGCAGAAACTGCAGAAGATGAGGATTTGATCCCTAGGTGGGAAGATCCCTTGGAGGAGGGTGTGACAATACACTCCAGTATTCTTGCCTGGAAAATCCCCATGGACAGAGGCGCCTGGGGGAGCTCCAGTCCATAGGATCACAAAGAGTTGGACACGACTAAAGCGATTTAGCATGAAGTAGGAATTATTTGTGTGTCACCCCACAAAATACATGTGTACTACTATATGCCTTTTTATAGCTCATAAAAGTCTATTTTAAAGAAATACCAACACTCTATGAAAAAAAAAAGACAACATCTTTGTTCCTAGAAATCTTATTTTCCCATAAATATTGAATATATGATATTTGGGAGACATTGGTTAATATTGTGGTCATTGCTATCCTTATTACTATCAAATTATTTGTCTGTGTGGGTGTCATTTTTGCCACTTTCTCTTTCCTTCAAAGAATATATTTGTAGGACTTTAAATTGCATTTGAATGCTGCCATTTCTTTTTCTTTTTTTTTTTTGTATTTGCATAGCATTTTATTATCAGCAAAAGATTTTCACTTCTATTCTGTTATTTGATGCTTAAACCAAAAATGAAAGTCTTTCAAAGGTATGGCCCTAATAATTGATTCTTGATCACCAGGTAATCAATCAGAAAGCTATACACATTTGAAACCTTTCTTTCTGGACACCCAGAAAAACTGCTTTAACCTCAGTGTCTATGAAGCCCTTCATTTCCTCTAATATTTTCTTTTTAAGTCTTTCTTAAATTATGTTTATTTATTTTGACTGCACTGGAGTTTCCACGTTTTCCCTAGTTTCAGCAAGCAGGCCCTATTGTCTAGCTATGAGGCAAGTGTTTCTTATTGCAGTGGCCTCTCCTGCTATGGAGCAGGGGCAGAACGCTGCCATTTCTAATTAAATCAGGGTGCTGAATGATCCTGATAGATTTCAAGGGTCACCCTGGGCCCTCCATATGGTCCAAATGCCTTGCCAAATGGCACGTGCCTGATCTGGGGTGATGGGAAAGCCACTGGATTTGCAGTTAGAACTGAATTTAACCATAATTCTGTCACTCGGAGAGGAGATCTTGGTTCTCAAACTGGAAGGAAACTTTTATTAATGTGAATGGGGAAAACAGAAGTTTTAAGAAGCGAAATGTGAGTTCAATTAAATGGGAGTGGCAGTTACTTGGGATGTGAATCAAAAAATCAAAGCAGAGACAAATATTGGGGCAGAAAGATAACTGAAATAAAAACACATCTTCAAGGTCTAGTTGAGACGGAGCAACAAAGAAGAGGTGATATTTGCATGCTGGGGAAAATGAGCTGTGGGTGAGAGACTTCTTCTATCAGGGAGGAGAGATTTTGTTTCTATATCATGACTTTTGCTTCCTAGGATGTGATTTCACTTATAATCACTGCATTTTCCACTGCAAAATGATCATCAGAAATGATCTTAGATGTATTAACATCCATGGGTGCCATTTCAGATGCTGAACATTTGGGACACTGGAGGGCCTTGTTATGGAGACAGGCAGGGTGGTGGTGGGTGGTACAGTCTAGGGCATGATGACAATGGCTCTGCTTTTAAGGTTAGAGAACAGACTCCATTTGCCTTCACAGAAGCCCACTTTTGTACATTTCAGACTTAGGTAAGAAATATTCTCTCCAGCTAGCACTAGGAAATTTATAGCTCACAATAACTTACACTTGTAAGTACTTGAAGAAAAATGCCCCTTTGTTCTTACTGCTTCAGACCAGCTGAAGAAATGGTAGCTAGGTATTTCCACTTCTCTGTTCTGTGATCTGAGCATAGTTTCTTTGCTAAGGGAAGTCTTTTATTCATTCATTCACTTACTCATTCAAACACTTCTCAAGTAGGTATTTTGTGTCAGGGTTGTAGCTGTGACAAAAAAGACAAAATATCTCTGCCCTAGTGGAACTTAGAATTTAATTTGGAGAATGTAATCATGCAAACAAAGCATAAGGGCATTTAAGGTAATAGAGTGAATACCACAGTGGGAGGGGAAATGTTTAAAGCATCTGGGACTTTCTCTCTAGGAAGGGACATATGGATTGACTTCTGAGTGGTGGATGCACAGACATTCCAGAAAAGTGGATGAACATTATCTCAAATCATTAGAACTTTTATTTTTTTGGTACATATACAACATATCTGGACTTCCTCAGTGGCTCAGCAGTAAAGAATCTGCCTGTAACACAGGAGATGTGGGTTTCATCCCTGGGTTGGGCAGATCCCTTGGAGGAGGGCATGGCAACCCACTCCAGTATTCTTGCCTGGAGAATCTCCATGCACAGAGGAGCCTGGCAGGATACAGTCTATAGGGTTGCAAAAGTTGGATATAACTGAGTGACTTAGTACACATGCATACAACATATCTAGAAGTGGGCAGCTGAGGACCAATGTATTAGTTCAGTGACCATCTCAAGAAGAGAAACTCATATTATCATTCTGATCATCTGTTTTTAATATGTTGGATTTCCTCCTCATGGTTCCAGAATAACTGCTGTACTCCTAGGTACCACATGTGTATTCAAGTCAGAAAGAAAAGGAAATGGGAGTGTGTATCAGGGCTGGCTATATAATTAATAGGAATGGTAAAAAGTGGAATTGTGGGGTCCTTCTTCATAAAGTAGGGAAAAAAGGACCTTTAAAAGGACAGACACAGGACTTCCCTGGTGGCACAATGGGTAAGAGTCTGCCTGCCAGTGCAGAGGACACGGGTTCAATCCCTGGTCTGGGAGGATTCCACATGCCTCAGAGTGACTGAGCCTGAGCACCTAGAACCTGTTATCTGCAATATGAGAAGCTGCTTCAATAAGAAGCCTGCATACCACCATGAAGAGTAGGCCTCACTCACCACAACTAGAGAAAGCCTGAGCGAAAGCAGTGGAGATCCAGTGCAACCAAAAAATAAATCAATCATTTGCTAAAAAATAATAAAGTTAGAGAAAGTAGAATATCAAAATCAGAAGAACTTAAAAAAAGGACTAACACAAAACAAAGCTTTTCATTTAAAAATACTTTAGTACTTACAAAAGATAAGTGATACCTGAGTGACAACATAAATTTACCAATTGGAAAAAAAAAATTGGTACCATAGATTTATGCAAAACAATAAATACTACTGAGTAACATGGTATCTTAAATCATCTTTTTATGGCTTGCTTTTCTGCAATTTCATTTATTAGGTCATCAGAATTTATACTCAAAGTAGGTTCATTTTCAATCAATGTAATTGAAAGCAATGCCAGTCACTCTTGGCAAACGCAAGGCTGCAAATCATTTTTGATGATATTTTAATCTCGAGAAGTATCTTTCTGCTGAGGCAGCAATTGTCATGGGAGCTGCTAAGTGTATTTGGTAGACTGTGGCAACATTAAAAAATTTTTTGATAAATTATTTTGAAATAAAAATTTTAGTACATCCAAAGTTGATTCTCATGAAATAGTTTTTCTAAAATAAATTTTTCATAAGTCTGAATTTTAAGTGTAAATTTGTATCATGGCATTTTAATGTCTCCTTTGACATTTTCTTTAGTGTGTAGAGGTTGAACAAGATATGGGAAGTGGCTTCATGATTTGCCTATAATTCAATATGCCTGTTTATGCAGTCTATCATTTTATTTTCAATTAAAAAGAAAACATTAATTTTAAAATTGTCTACCTCATTAATAATTGGCTGATCTGCAGCTTCATTTGAAAAGTGTTCTGTTCTGTGGAATGCCACATCTTTAAATTTCATTTCTATGTGCTTTGCAATGTTTCTGTAGTTTTCCAAACTGGAGATTCTAAATTCTTTGAAGAATCCAAATAACTCTGATATGCTTTATCAGAATGTCCATACAAACTTTATTATTCTGTAAAAATTTACTGACATTTCTGTTCTGGGCAGAGTTAATACTTACGCAGAGGCTGCAATAAAGAGCTCCAGGGAGGATGGCAATCTGTCCTCCTACTGCCTCACAGTGAACAGCCCCTAAGTCTGCTGTTATTCTGGACCCAGGTGCCTGCCCACCTCCTTGGGGCCCCATGGTGTCCCAGTTCCCCAAGGCAAGTGTACTCAGCATCCAGGTCAATTGATCAAGTGCCCGCACCGTATGCTTTGTCTGCTGAGCTCATCACTGGAGAATCTCTGCTGCTCGTGATCATACTCTACTGTCTCCTAGGACTTCACTTTGAACATAAATTCAAAGACAAATTTATTAAGAATTTAAAAAGGGCAATAGTAGAATATTACACTGAGTGGGAAGGTATGGGCGGGCCCATTTGAGAGCAGAATCCTCAGTGATTCTGCCTTGCAGCTAGTCCTAGTGCCTGTAATTTATGTCTTTTTTAATAATCAGGAAGGCAAAACAGTCCCAGAAGTCTCTGCTTATGACTTATTGCCTCTCACTCTGTCAAGGCCAATACTTCTTGCTCTAAGGCACTCTGGGGTGGGGTAAGGGGGTGGGGCAGTGATAGTTTTCTAGTTTCTGTAGTGGAGGGAGTGCAGGCAAGGGAGAAAGGGCTTGGGAATGAGTGTTGGCTTGGGGTCTGCTGTATACAACCCCAAGACTGTGGTGAAATGAATGAACAGGGAGTGTGACATGCTGAGATGAATTCAAACTTGTAGGGATGGGGGTGCTTGAAGGACAGCAAAAAGCCCAGTGTGCTTGGATCAGAGTAAAGGAAGAAATATAGGTAGGGCCTTGAGCCCTTGAGAGGAGCACTAATGCTATAGAACTTCAATTTTGGCTGATGCCAACATGCTCTGTAGAGACACTTAATAGCCTGTTTCTCATTTCCCACTTCCCAGAGAACTAGGTACAGAGTACTCGTGAGGAGGCCATGAGTGTGGTCTAGGGCGGAATAGCAGAACAGAAGGGGAAGGCAATCTAGTAGTGTGGAAGACTTGCTCCTAGAACTTGCTTGTGACATGTTTGGGTTTAGTGCTGTTCATTCTGATTCTGCCTGATGGTGGTGTGCTGCTGGGGATGCCTGATTGTATACCTAGGTGGATAAGATAGTTCTTAGTCCATGATGGGAAGCCCTGACTTCATCATCATCTGGTACTTTATGACCGCCAGGTGGTGGTGGTGGTGTTCAGTAGCTCAGTCATGTCTGACTCTTTGCCACCCCATGGACTGCAGCACGCCAGGCTTCCCTGTCCTTCACCATCTCCCAGAACTTGCTCAAACTCATGTGCATTGAGTCAGTGATGCCATCCAACCGTCTTGTCCTCTGTCGTCCCCTTTTCCTCCTGCCTTCAATCTTTCCCAGCATCATGGTCTTTTCTAATGAGTCAGCTCTTCACATCAGGTGGCCAAAGTATTGGAGCTTCAGCTTAACACCAGTCCTTCGAATGACTTTTCAAGACTGATTTCCTTTAGGGTTGACTGGTTTGATCTCCTTGAAGTTCAAGGGACTCTCAAGAGTCTTCTCTAACACCACAGTTCAAAAGCATCAGTTCTTTGGCACTCAGCCTTCTGTATGGTCCAACTCTCACATCCATACATGACTACTGGTAAAACCATAGCTTTGACTAGATGGGCCTTTGTTGGCAAAGTAATGTCTCTGCTTTTTAATATGCTGTTTAGGTTTGACTGGGTGTTGAGTTTCTACCAAAACCCAGTAACAGGTCAAAAACTAATATTCAAAAATATAATAGGCATAGATTTGCTCCAGACTCTGACATTTCTAATGTTCTTCTCTGAATATGGGTTGACCTGGGTTCTGTGAAACATCCTGACCTTCCACAAACTGAGTTCAGCTTGAGTGATAGCCTGGACCCTCTGGAGACCTGCCTTGTTCTAGGTCCTTCTTTAAGTTCACGATTTCTATTCTCTAGGTAAATTCATCAAAACAGCACCTCTAAATGTTTATATGTTACCTCAAACATTAAAAGCACCTCACTGAACATTGTTTCACTTCCTTTGTGATTCAGGCTGCCGTGTATATGTAGCAACATATCATTTACTTTCCAAAGTGTACTCTGATATGTCCCAGATAACTAGATACTACACCTCTGGCTGAGATGGCGTCTTTGTACTGTTGTAGATTGTGGATTGATTCACACTCTCTGGGTGTGTGGGAATCTAACCATGTGATCTAGGATCTGGGATCTCTGCAACTTCCTACTCTCCCAGCTCTTTTGCAAGATGTCATTACTAAAGAATGTTTTCCTATTGCTCTTTTTAAATGCAAGTCTATGCTCCTCTGTCTCTGAGGCTGAACTCTAAGGCTCCATTGCTGTTTGGATACCGCTGGATTTATCTCCTAAAAGTAATGAGTGTTATTTTCCCCTCGCTTTCTCTCACACCAGCTCTTTAAATGACCATGGCTGCATCATGCTACTGAGACCACAACTTCATTGAACTCCCTCATCATGCAATTACAGGTTCTATTCATCCCTCCCTACATTTGCCCCCTCAGGTCTGGGGATGATAATGACTTCCTGCTGTTGTTAATCCCAGGCTACTTCAATATCCCTCCTTTGTGTCCTTTAATCCTGTTTAGAAGATGAAGAAAGCTGAGCGCTAAAGAATTGATGCTTTTGAACTGTGGTGTTGGAGAAGACTCTTGAGAGTCCCTTGAACTGCAAGAAGATCCAACAAGTCCATCCTAAAGGAGATCAGTCCTGGGTGTTCATTGGAAGGACTGATGTTGAAGCTGAAATTCCAATACTTTGGCCACCTCATGCGAAGAGTTGACTCATTGGAAAAGGCCCTAATGCTGGGAAGGATTGGGGGCAGGAGGAGAAGGGGACGACAGAGGATGAGATGGCTGGATGGCATCACTGACTTGATGGACATGGGTTTGGGTGGACTCCGAGAGTTGGTGATGGACAGGGAGGCCTGGTGTGCTGCTATTCATGGGGTTGCAAAGAGTCGGACATGACTGAGCGACTGAACTGAACTGAACTGAGACCTTTAGAAATAATCTAATAGATAAACCATCTTAACTACCGTTTTGAGCATGTCATCAGTTTCTTGCCAGTTGTTGAGTTATACTGAAAATCAAGATCACTTATTACATGGTGTTCCCTTGCAATTGTGATAGCAAAAAATATTAGTAACTGAATATCAGGATCCAGGAATTATAGTAGTAAGTTCTGGAAAGTAGTCCACATCTAAAACAAGTAGCTACAGTTATAGTCACTATCTGATAATGGTTTGTATTGTTACTGTATGATCTGTCTCTTTTCACAGCAGATCATTCTAATCCCTCATGATGCATTATTAGCCTCTACACTCCTTTGACTCTGGTAACACTGCCTGGCCTCAGCCATTCATGATTGTGCTATTCCCACTGAAATGAAGGAAACTATTTCAGACAGTAGTTCCACCAGCATCCCTGACCTTGAGGGAAGAGCTTAGTTTGGACAGGAGATTTGTACATTTTAAATCCATTCCAATATTTATATCTCCCTAAGTCTCTGTAGTCCACATTAAGAAATTGCTGGCATCTTAACTTCACTTAGTGCAGGCCTTTGTTGAACCTATATTTCAGTTAATCAGCCAAGCAACCAATTAGAACTACTCCCTGCTGCTTGTGTTAACACACTGAGTTCAGAAATGCTTCAACGTGCATAGCAGATCTATTAAGGAGAATTTAAAGTTGTGCTATTTTTCCTTGACCTGGCATTTTCAGAATCCACTCTTATACATATTTCAAGAATATTGCAGGTAAAGATAAACAAAACCCTTCAGTTTAGGCTTTTTTGGAGGAAAAGTTTTCTCTTAGGTTGGCCATGGCTATTGGCCCTTGGGGAATGCCAACATCTCACTCTATGTCTAGGTTTGCAGGCACTGAAGAATATCAGATAGGATGGAATGAGAAGATGTAGGACATGCGAAAAGAAGCCATGAGAATAGCTCCATGAAAGAAGGTGTTTACAGATCCTCTAGGAATGTCATGGATAACCCATCAGAAGGGATGTCAGATGGAGCTCATTCAATGTTAGGGCTTTGATTCTGGGTTGATTGATATTATGCCACCTCCTCATTCTGATTTTTAGGATTCCATACTTTCCCAACTGAAATGCCAATGTCTAAACGAAAGACTTGACAGAGTTATAGATTTAAGTGATACTGTAATTGTCAACTCCCATTTTGAAAGTCTTAGTGGAATTTCAGCCATTTCCATTCTCTTGATGTTACTTTCAGAGTATACTCACAAGATCCAAATTTTCAGTGTGTTCCTTGAGTTGAGAATTATTTTCAGCCTTTTTTCCTTTACAAACATATCTACCGAATCTAATAATAGCCATTCCATCCCAAACTATTTGATTTTTTAATCTCTCATACTGGTCTATGACTATGACTATTCAGTCTCCCCCAGTTTTGCCTTCATGAGGCACTTTAAATCAGATGATCACAGATATCTGTTTCAATTAGCTGTTTCACCAGTGTCTGCTGTCTGAAGACAGAGCCTGATCCCTCATACTCTTTAGGATTTTCATAGGGTTAATTCAAAAAAGTTCAAATAATCTACTCTGAATTTGGATTTGGAATTTCAGGCTCACAGAGAATGCTGGCAATTAAGGAAGAAGAGCTGGCTTGGCTTCATGGAGATAGGACCATTTTTTCTAATACTTAGGAAATGACAGGGATTCGTGTAATGTCCAAGTTTGAGACCCCTTTCCCATTCATATGCCACACTGGAGAGGTATCAGCCTCTTTGATTAGCAGAATGTGGCTCCTACGGCTCCCGGGTAGGATACTGAGAGCCAGTGGCTTTCAGGCCTCAATAAATGGCTCTTGTTTGGAATTGGTGGGAAGGGAGGCTGAGGGGGAGTTGGTTAGGGGGACACCTGGCTCTGAATGAACCAGGAAAGCTTGGATAATGAAATTCTCAGAGGTAACCATCATGGGCATATAAGACTAGAGTCCCTGCTCCTATTTTTATAGGATGAAATAGTTGTTATTGCTGTTCAGTCAGTCAGTCATGTCTGAGTCTTTGTGACCTCATGGACTACAGCATGTAAGGCTTCCCTGTCCTTCATTATCTCCTGGAATTTTCTCAGATTCATGTCCCTTGAGTTTATGATGCCATCCAACCATTTCATCCTCTGTTGCCCCCTTCTCCTCCTACACTCAGTCTTTCTCAGAATCAAGGTTTTTTTCCAATGAGTCTGCTCTTTGCATCATGTGGTTAAAGTATTGGAGCTTCCTCTTCAGCAACAGTCCTTCCAATGAGTATTCAGGGTTGATTTTCTTTAGGATCGATAGTTCGATTTCCTTGCTGTCCACGGGACTCTCAAGGGTCTTCTCCAGCACTACAGTTGGAAAGCATCAATTCTTTGGTGTTCAGCCTTCTTCATGGTCCAGCTCTTACATCCACACATAATTACAGGGAAAACCATAGCTTGAATTTAAGAACAAATAAAATCCTATAAATTTGCTTAACAGTTATTTCCTGATTAATTTTGTTACCCGCCGAAAGCAGGAAGCAGCATAGTTTAGGAAAAACATTTTGCTTGGGTTAATGTTGAAATGATTCCTTGATTTCAATTTGTGACTAGCTATAAGAGTATAGTATTTCTTGGTGTCCAAAATCATAGGATTTACTTAAAAGGAACTATTTTAAGATTCACTGGGTTTTTATTCTGTAGAAGGGACCATGCTGTGCATTTGATTGCAGCATCTACTTTAAAACAAATTAAAAAAAAAACCCACCAGAGTCCAGGGTTTGAGCTTAATTCTGTTACTGTACTTTTCAATTCTGTAATTCTGTTTGCTTTAAATTTTTTTTCTAATTCTTTGCTGAGATTTTTTTCTGTTTGTTCCAAGAGAATTTATAATTGATGATCAGAGCATTGTTGTGATGGCTGGTTTAAAATTCTTGTCCAGTAATCTATCCACAGATTCATGTTGGTACCGGCAGCAGTTGATTGATTTGTCATTCAGGTTGTGATTTTCCTGATTCTTTGTAGGATGAGTAAAACTTTTGATTGGGCCTTGGACACTTTGTCTATTATTTTAGGAGACTCTTGGTCTTATTTAAATCTTTTATTTTTATTTTGTCCTGTTTAGCTTTAACCTGTAGGTTCTGCCATGTGTGCTGCGGTACTTTAGCAGGAAGAGGGACCCCTTCCAGGGCCCAGAAGTGGGCTCTTGTCTAACACTCGGAAATGAATTGTCTGAAGAGATAACATGTGCTGACAAAGCAAGAGGCTTTATTGGGAAGGGATGCCTGGGAGGAGAGCAGCAGGGTAAGGGAACCCAGGAGAACTGCTCTGCCATGTGGCTTGCGGTCTCAGGTTTTATGGTGTTGGGATTCATTTCCGGGTTGTCTTTGCCCAATCATTCTGACTCAGAGTCCTTCCTGGTGGCGCATGCATTGCTCATCCAAGGTGGATGTCAGTGAGAAGGATTCTGGGAGGTAGTTGGACAAGTGTCATCGTTTGACCTTTCCTGAACTCTTTTCCATTTGGTGGTGGTTTATTAGTTCTGTGCTCCTTACCAGGACCTCCTGTCATAAAACAACTCATGCAAATGCTGACTATGGTGCCTGGCCAGGGTGGTGGTTTCAGTCACTGTACTTCCCTAGCAGTACCGATGACAGTTTAATTTTCAGAATCTTTTGAGTCCTATTTTTGTGTTCTTGCTTTATCTATTGCCCATGGGTCTCCCTCCTACTAGTCCTGCTCGTACTGTCTGTGGGATGAAAGGAGTTTTCCCAGGTCTGGCTGCTGGTTGTCTTTTGTTGGAGAATGGGAAATAACAGCACTTGGGTTGCCTTCTTCTAATGTGTGTAGGTTGCAACATGCCCCACTGTTGTGCTGTTCTTTGAATCTTGGGCTCTCAAACAGCTTGCCTTCCTCTAAACTACCTATTACAGCTATCATTGTTTGAGCTATTCTGAGGCTTATTGTTTTGCTTAGCAGGGAGGCACTGGAAGAAATGAGTCAATGTCACATTGTCTGGACTTGAACTCTTGCAGTTAAATTTATTATCACAATGAGAAAATCTATATAAATTCCCAAAGTTACTCAACTATATACTACAGTATTGAAGGAGGAAACAGAGGGAACAGGCTCTGTCTAGAAAGCAGGACTCCATCTTGGGCAGGACTGTGGACTTTGAGCTATATGCCCAGTATCTATGGAAACGACATATAGTGAAATCGTTCAGTCGTGTCCAACCCCGTGGGCTGTAGCCTACCAGACTCCTCCGTCCATGGAATTCTCCAGGCAAGAGTACTGGAGTGGGGTGCCTTTGCCTTCTCCAGGGGATCTTCCTGACCCAGGGATCCAACCGAGGTCTCCCGCCTTGCAGGCAGACGCTTTACCTTCTGAGCCACCAGGGAAACGACATACCAGCTGGAAAACCAGGCTCCCGGAAGGAAGAGCCCCAGGGCTCGTACCTAGACTCTCCTTCACCTAAAAGAATACCCTAATTATCTGTGTATCTGAATAGAATCATACATTCTATTATGCTTGTTGGAGTATGACCACAGGCCTCTTGATAATTGTCCACTGTGAACTACTTAGGCTTAAGGCATATGAATCACGGGTTAACTTTGGTTGTATCTTTCTTTTTCCTGTATTCAGACTAGTTTCAGGGAATTTGGAGAGGTGGGTTTGGGCATGTACACTTAGAGTATATAAGGTTTTCACAAAACGTGATTGGGTCCTTGGCTAAGAGGAGACTCTTCCTTGGGCACACAGGAGTAATAAACTGCACTCCACTATATGCATTGTCCTTCTGAGTGAGTTTGTTTCCCGGAACACGTGGCTACGACAGAGTCAGGATTCAAACCTACATCTGCCTAATTCCAAATTTTATGCATGTTTGTTTCTTTTCTTCCCAAATGGAAATTTTCAGGGAACTATTAACAGAAAATATCCAGTAATTAATAGCAAAAATTGTCTTTCCACTCAGAACCCATACTTTCCAATGGATTCACTTTCGCCAGTGTTTGCGCCCCAATCCCCCTACCCTGAGTGATAATCAGAGATTGAGTAGTAGACACAGACCATGTCTATCACTTTGGACAGACAAAATTGCTGTTGACCTGGACACTGTTCCCAGGTGATGCAGTGGTAAAGGATCTGCCGGCCAATGCTGGAGAGGCAGGAAATGCTGGTTGGATCCCTGGGTGAGGAAGATCCCCTGGAGTAGGAAGTGACTACCCACTCCAGTATTTCTGCTCAGAAAATTCCATGGACAGAGGAGCCTGGTGGGTTACAGTCCACAGGATCACAAAGAGTTGGCCACCACAGAGCCACTGAGCATGCACAATCACAAGCGTAATCACCCTGTAGCTTTTCAAATGCTCCCTTTTCAAAAACAAACAAACAAAAAACCAAAAAAGCAAAATGCACCCTTTTCTGTGCCTCTTTGGGTCGTATTCTTCTACTACACAATTAACACCTTTTAAACTAGATGCCCTGCAGACAACACTAGCTTCTCAACATGACAATGAGGTGGGGAAACTTCTGTTCTTTCCACAGCTAATTTGAAGTGAAAGAAGATGGATCACCATCAAGGTGTTTGAAATCCCACTTGGCTATACAGAGGATAACACCGAATCTGATGTAGAACTCTTTAGTTCATTTACAGGATTATTTTGGGGAGTGATTGTATATGACACAAACGAAAAGATGCAGGTGATGCATAGAACAGAAGTATAGCTTTTTTCACAGTAATTATTCTTAGTAGGTTTACAGATCCCATATATCAGGCCATAGAAGGAAGCAGTAAAATGGATTAGGATTAAGACAGCATTCAAGGACAGTCCTTTGTTAAAGCTAAATTAATCCTCCCACAATGGCCCCTTTATGGAACACTATGGGGTATAGAGCTGGCTTTTGGCTGAAAACTGAAAGGAAATGGAATTTAAAACTAAAGCCTGTGAACAATGGATGGGTCTGCTGATGGAAGTAGCCCCGTGGCAATCCCTCTTTCTGTGAAAACCCTAATCTTAGGTAAAGGTAGGCAGTGATGGATACTGTTATGGTATTCTGGGTCCCCCAGCTGGTCAAGAGCACCATCTCCTTAGGAAGCTTGCTTTGCTTGTTTCTCTGAAAGGCAGAATAAGAGTATGTTAAGTGAATCCTGAACTTGGCTGTGCCCCCATGCTGGCATTTTCAGTACACAGTTTGATGAATCTAGGGAGGACTGTTAGAAATTGGTTGCTGAGTAACATAGGAAGGATTTTCTCCCTCTGATGGGCTCTAGATGTCTTACACTCCTTTGTATTTAGAAGATACCATGTTAGCAAGTGGAAAAACCATACCTTGGTTCCCCTGGTTGGGAATCCTCTTCTTTGTTCTAAGTCCTTGAAAGCCTTTTCATTCTTCAAGTCAGTACAAATGCTATTATGAGCTTTAGGGTCCAGCACTGTGCCTTGTTTAACTATGCCTGTACCCATCTATTATTCAGTGTGGTCATTCTTTTGTTTTAAGGTGGACTTTTTTTTTTTTTTAATGCAAGTTTAGTAACCTTGACTTAACCCAGGTGATGCTAATAGCCATGTTCTTTGAAAGTTTTCTACTGGGTTTGAAAGTTTCTACTGGAGATGTGTATGCATGAATCATGCGGGCACCCATAGAGGTGGGAGGGATACTGAAAGAACTTCCCCAATTTCTGCCTGACTCTGCAAATTGAGGTTGTTTTGGGATGGCATTCCATCAGAATCTCAGCTTTCTTCCTATGAGGCTGAGCTACTTTATTGGAAATGATGATAAGTTTATTTTTTGCCTTCTTTTCTTTTCTTTTTAAATTTTAAACTGTAGTCTGTGATACTCATGCTGTAGGAAGTAAAATGTCGTTAGAGTTTTTGGCTTTCAGGTGCACCTATTTACTTTCATTCTTTTTGTTTGTTTGTTTGTTTTTTAAATAGGCTTTATTTTTAGAGCAGTTTTAGGTTTACAGCAAAAATACCCTCTGCTCCCACTCATGAATAGCTTTCCCCATTATCAACCAGAGTGGTACATTTGTTATAATGGATGAATCTACATTGATGTAACATTATCCACCAAAACCTATAGTTTATACGAAAGATCACTCTTGGTATTGTACATTTTATTGTTGTTTAGTTGCTAAGTCACATTAGACTCTTTTGCTACCCCATGGACTATATAGCCCATCAGGCTCCTCTGTCCATGAGATTTTCCAAGCAAGAATACTGGAAAGAGTTGCCATTTCCCTCTTTAGGAGATCTTCCTGACCCAGAGATCCACCTTGCGTCTCCTGCATTGGCAGGTGAGTTCTTACCACTGAGCCACCAGGGAAACCATCGTACATTCCACGGGTTTGGACAAATTTATGATATGTATCCACCCTCATATGCAGAGTAATTTCACTGCCCTGAAAATATTCTGTGCTCCCTCATCCCTCCCACCCCCTTAACTTCTGTCAACTGTTGATCTTTTTACTGTATCCATAGTTTTGTCTTTTTGAGAATGTCACATAGTTACAATGACACAGTATATTTGCTTTTCACGTTAGTGTCTTTCACTTAGTAATATAAGTGTAACTATTTCTGCTTCAGCCTTTCCCCTATTTTCTTATTCCTGGGATAATTTCAGTGGGAAGAGAGCTGAGGAGTTTGAAGAGGAGCTAGCTACCTATGACAAATTTGCCATTTATAAATACTTTTTAATGTCTCTCCCTTTTTCTGATTATTACATAAGTAGAATTTATTTTTTTTAGTTTTGAAATTAACTTTAGAAATTGTGTTCTTTGCCATCCCTACCTTTCTAATTACTAGGAGCCTCGAGATTGCTAGAAAACATTTAAAAAGTTAGAGTTTACTTATACTAGTTAATTATGAAATCATCAATTTAATGAGCAAATATTTATTACTATTCCTATTTTATCAATATTTATCTCATAAGTAGTTCATGTAGATCAAAAGTAATATAACTTTGAGGTTAATTTATAAACTCAAATTAAAATATAAAGCCAGTTCTTTGATAATTACTTCCAAATTAACAAGTAAATGTACTCACTGTGAGGAAAAATTATTTATTGCCCATTTTCTTTATTTGAAAACAAAAAGATGTAATTAATCGTAAACTACAAAGGAGGTGAATCAAAGGACAGAGCTTCACAGCCAACTGGAGAACCATAGGATTAAAAATCCTCTAATTTTTTTTCCATCACAGATCTTGATGATTACACCAGAGGCTGAAGTATTGCCAGCCCTTAGCAAAATTGTAGAGGGGATGAAATTTGTCTTCATCCTCATTCAATACTCCAATGAACTCCCTACTATTTTTCTTGTCTCACAAGCAAAAAGATTAGTGTTTCCTTTTGTTAGTTTTTGGTTGTAATCGATAAAAATCAACTCTGTTTGGCTTAAAGCAAATAGAGGATGTTATGGGAAGCATCCTGGAGTGTCGAATATGATCACAACAGAGCTGGATACTGAGTCACGAAGGAGACATCAGGATCGCTCTGAGAACTTCAGCATCAGGAGTTCATAAACCTTCTGTCCTGGCACTAACATGAGTGTGACTCACCTTACTTGACATGGTGTCTGTGCTCTGTCTAGCTGAGACTTATGTAAGAAAGTCACTAGTCACCTGCTTGTTCAAGGGGAAAGATCACATGGAAGAGACAGTTATCTGGGCTTTCTCTTATACTGGGGACTCTTTTCAGAGCATGAGAATAAGCCAGGCAGCCACTCCACAGGGTACCACTTCTCCATGGAGGAGAAGAGGTCCGCCAAAATTGATCACTTCTGGTCATAAGTTATATTTGGAAGTGCTTTACCATTTCTTTGGCACAATCACATTTGAAACAACAGGATATACTCTTTAGACCAATGGGGAAAAACTGGCAATCAAATTACCGGTAACTTTCATAGATATAGGATACAGGAAGGGATTCTTTGGCCCAGAGAAATATAGCTGAGAGAAGAGAGACATGATCATAAGAACCAATAAATTAAGTGAGTCTTCCCCTTGGTACCACTTGACAAATCTCTTGGGGTTCTCTCCTGTTCCAGAGAGTCTTGAGTAAAGACAAGGAAAAGATAATATTGAGGACTTCTTTGGCTTCCCTGCTGGCTCAGATGATGAAGAATCTGCCTCCAATGCAGTGACACTGGGTGAGGAAGATCCCCTGAAAAAGGGAATGGCAACCCATTCCAGTATTCTTGCCTGGAGAACTCCATGGACAGAGGAGCCTGGTAGGCTACAGTCCATGGGGTTGCAAAGAGTCAGATACGACTGAAGAAACTAGCACCCTGGTGGTCCAGTGGTTGAAACTCCATGCTTCAAATGCTGAGGATGTGTGCTCGATCCATGGTTGGGAAACCAAGATCCCACATGCGGCATAGTTTGTTTGAAAAATACAAAAATAAAAAGACAAGACTTACTACTTGATCCTAGGAAATGAGGCAATCCTAGCCCAAGCCATATAAGTAATTGTGTGTCTGCTCTTGGAGAGGATGATAAAAATTTATACCCCCTGAGCACTTAAATACTGGGCTTCCCTCATGGCTCAGATGATAAAGAATCTTCCTGCAATGTGGGAGACCTAGGTTCAATTCCTGAGTGGGGAAGATACTCTGGAGGAAGAAATAGCAGCCCACTCCAATGTTCTTGCTTGGAAATCCCATGGACAGAGGAGCCTGGCAGGCTACAGTCCACAGGATTGCAAAGAGTTGGACATGATTAAGCGACTAACTCTTCCACTTTCACTGAGCACTTACTAAAACACTATTCTAGGCCCTTTGCTTATTCAGTTTACTCATTCACAATTGCCCAATCAGATGGTCCTATGCTATTAACATTTCAGTTTTAACCCTGACATAAAGCTGAAAGGGAGTTTCTATATGGTTTCACCATTCAGCATGTGCTTTCAAGGCCCAGGAGAAGCAAACAGTGGAAGAATGTATTCCCACATCTCATTTACCTATTTTGGAAAAGGCTTTGGCATCAGGATTTGTGGTTCAGAAGGTTTCACACTTGAAGTTCACTCTGGAATATTTAGTATTTACCAAGATGTAAAATAAATGTTAAAGGCCTTTTACTACTAGAGATACATCTTTACTTGAATAACTGACAAGATTATTTATTTTGTTTTTCAAGTGTTATTCCTGAGAATAAGGGAAATGGAAGAAAATGGTACCAGAAATAGTTCACAGGGTTCAAGGGTTATATTGCACAATATAAGCATACTGCTTTATGTTCATATGATAATAGAATCTGTTGTCATATAAATATATAATAGAAATATAAAATATGTTGATTTTACAATACCCCTGGGAGTTTGGCAGGCTAAGGACTGTTGGCCTTGCTCACAGAGGAAGAGCCCAGGATTGCTCAGTTGGAGAGTCAGTCAGGTCCCTTATTGGAAATGGCTCATCCAACTTCAAGTAAGACTAAAGTATAACTGACATTTAAGATTTCTTTTTTAAAAAAAATATTTATTTATTTAGTATTTATTTAGCTGTGACAGATCTTAGCTGTGGCACTAGGTTTGTTGAGGCAGGCAAGATCTTTCAGTTGTAGCATGTAAATTCTTAGCTGTAGCACGTGGGATCTAGTTCCCTAACCAGGGATCAAACCCAGGTCCCCTGCACTGGGAGCATGAAGTCTTAGCCTTGGACCACCAGGAAAGTCCCTAAGATTTCTTTTAAACAAGATACCTCTCCCCCTTCCTTCTTAGGTGGTGCTAGAGGAACCTAGTGGAGATTTATAACTTTTACCACTGCCCAGAGATAAAGCCATTTTTCCACCCCTGTCTCAGTGGAGGCCACGTGGGAAGCAGTAAGGGGCTCTCCTAACCCTCCCAGGGAGATATCTGTCCTGCCTAGTGGGGAGCCAGGACTGTCACCCCTGCCGACACTAACAAGGAGCCCCTCTCATTCTTCATGTTCTTTTTTCATATATTAATGCATGTATGTGGAATCTAAAAAAGTGGTGCAGATGAACTTATTTGCAAAACAGAAATAGGAACACAGACGTAGGGAACAAATGTGCGGACACCAATGGGGAGAGGGGGCGTGAATTGGGAGACTGGGATTGACATGTATACATTGCTGTGTATGGAATAGAGGGCTAGTGAGTGCCTGCTGTGTAGAACTCTACTCGCTGACCTGTGCTGACCTGTATGGAAGAAAATTCCAGAAGGGAGGGGGTATGTGTATACATATGGCTGATCCACTTCCGTGTACTGCAGAAACTAACTCTACGTAGTGAAGCAACGGTACCCCAATAAATTTTTTAAAAAGTCGGTAAAATAAATCTCTAGCAAGACTGACAAGAAAGACAGAAGACACAAGTTACCGATATCAGGAATGACAGGGGATATGACTGTAGCTCCTACATCTATCAAAAGGATGATAAAGGATTTTTATGAATAACTTTGCACACACAAATTTGATATCTTAAATGCAGTAGTCTAATTTCTCAAAAACTCAACTATCACAACCTACCCAATATAAAAAGTTAAATAGCCCTATGAATATTAAAAAAATTGAATTTGTAATGAAAAAAATCCCCCAAAAGACATGTCCAGGACCAGATAATTTCACTGATAATTCCAGCAAATGTTTAAAGAGGAATTGATTAACACTGAAAGTGCATAATCTTTTCTAGAAAATAGAGGAGGAAGGAACATTCAATTCTTTTTTATGAAGTTACTGTTACTTTGACACCAAAATATGAAATGCTTCAAGAATTTTCCTATCATCTTTGTGCAAAAGCCATGCTCATATTTATATTGTTCCAGTTTTTGTATATGTAGTGACAAGTGAGTGCCTAAATTCTTTCTTTTAGGTGGCTATTTTGACCTAAATAGCTTTTGTCCAAGCTTGCTCTGCTTGACTCATGAAAGGCTAATAAATCTGGGAGACTCAGGGTAGAGACAAGAAAGGGACGTTATTTGGGAAGCCAACTGACTGAGAAGATGGCAGGCTACTGCCTTAAAATAACCATTTTGTTGGGGCCTGGATGCCAGGTTCTTTTATTAATTGAAGATGAGGAGAGGAATGGCAACAAAGTAAAAAGACCATTTAATTCTTGCAGATATCTCCTAAAGCAGCAGATTCAAAATTAGCCCTTGCCGGTTACATACCTATATATGATAGCATCTGGGTCATAACCAAAATATATCATTCCTAGCAGCCCTGTGATTTGCTTCACATGCTATGATTAATAAAGTCAGTTGTTGGATCTGATTCTATTGCCTTAAGACAATCTCCAGATATTTGGAAGACATGTTTGTAAGTAAATTAATTCAATTTAGAAACATCCACTCCCCCTCTCCACTTTTCTTATTGTCTACTCTATGAAGCATATCCAACATAGTTGGATAACTAGGGCTTATTTGACTTAACCTAAACTTTTGTGTGCCTGTGGATTACATAGACCTGTAGAAATTTTGAGGGGAAAAAAATATTCTTTCATAATTTAAGAAATCAACTGTGTCAATAAATTATTCTTGGTAATCGTTGTTTCTCTTTCTTTCCTTACAAATATGCAAGATTATAAATGTTTTGTTTCTAAAGCTTTCCACTATGTATAAGTGCCTTGAGTTCTGGAAATATTTAGTAGAATGTGTTCTGTTTAATTTCTCCTATTCAGTTGGTGTATATTTTTAAAAACTGGTGTCAGAAATTACAACCCTCTGCTCTGATATTGAAATACAGTATTTTTAAGTGTTTGAGATTTCCCCTTCACGTGAAAATTGGTTACATTCCATTTCTTAACTAGACAATTTTTTAGAGGGGTTTCGGACTTACGGGAAAGTTGAGAGAATAGGTCAAGAGAATTCTCATTTGACCTGCACTCAGTTTCCCTTTTATTAGCATGACAGTTATGATAATTATATTGACACATTAGTATTAACTAAAATTCATAGTTTATTCAGATTTCCTCATTTTTTACCTAGTATCCTTTTCTATTTTAGGATCCCATCAAGGATTACATTTAAATGATAATATTCCCTTTGGCTCCTCTTGGCTGTGGAATTTCTCAGACTTTCTTTGTTTTTTATTATCTTGACAGTTTTGAAATGGGGTGGTGGATTGCCCTTCCTACTCCAGGGAATCTTTCTGGCTCAGAGATCCAAACCAGGCATCCTGCATTGCAGGCAGTCTCCTGCATTGGAGGCAGATTCTTTACTGACAGCCTCCATGGAAGCCCTGTTTTGAGGACTGCTGGGTTATGTGTTTGTAGGACATGCCACAGTTGGACTTTATACGATATCTTTCTCATGAGCAAAGCGATCAAGGCCATTTTTATCTGCCCAGTGGCTGTTCAGTGTTCAGTTAGTTGCTCGGTCGTGTCCGACTCTTTGTGACCCCATGAGCTACAGCCTGCCAGGCTACTCCGTCCATGGGGTTTTCTAGGCAAGAATACTGGAGTGGGTTGCCATTTCCTTCTCCAGGGTATCTTCCTGACCCAGGGATGGAACTGGGGGCTCCTGCACTATAGGCAGACTCCTTACCATCTGAACTACCAGGGAAGCCCAATGTGTGAGAGTTAGATAAAGGAGATGGTTGCTGGTAAGAGCTCAGGCTTGCTTGGTTTACATATCAAAGACATGCTTTCAGACAAGTGGTTTGCCAGCTCTAGAAATTAGCTAATTTGAGGAGAGACAATACTGAAAGTTTGCTGTTGTGAGCCATGTGCTACACGTGGATTTGTGGCCTCTGGAGGAGAGGAATTCAATCTGCGGCCAGAGATGATGTTTGACCACTTGGAGCTTTTGTGCAGCAAAGTTTTATTATTAAAGTATAATAGAGATAGGGAAAGCTTCTGACTTAGACATCAAAAGGGGACAGGAAGAGTGCCTGCTTGTTAGTTTTTAGCAAGGCATTTGTTAGCGAGTTTCTAATCAGATAAAAGAAACAGGTCAAGGCAGAGGAAGTTTCTTTTTTTTAATTTATTTTATATATATATATATATAGTTATTTTATTTATTTTCTTTACATTATTGTGTTGGTTTTGCCATTCATTGACATGAATCCGCCATGGGTATACCTGTGTTCCCCTTCCAGAACCCCCTTCCCACCTCCCAGCCCCCTCTCCCACAATATGCATTTTTGAGATAGGATGTCACAAGGTGTGTCCTCCCCCTCCCCTCACCCCTCCACCCACACCAAAAAACAATTGACATGAATACTGGTCTGTTGAGCCATTACCAGCCCAAAGTTTGAGAAAAGGAATTAAAGGTTAGCCTTAGGCAGAACCAATTTCGTCAACAGAAGAAAACAAAAACCTGCCACTTGCAGTTAATTTCCTCCTGCCACTTGGGGACCTCTGGCCACCTGTTACCCTCTCAATACCTTTCTGAGAAAACAGGCCCTAACATAGCATAGAATACAGAAAATAAAAACATGATTTATATACAACTGATCTTTTACCGTTTCTATGGTTGCAGTTTTTCCAGAAAGTCATTTAATTAGAATCATATGATATGTAGACTTTTCAGATTGATTACTTTCCCTTAGTAAGATATATTTAAAACTCTTTTGTACCTTTTTTTTTTTTGAACTTTTTATTTTGTATTGGGGTATAGCCAATTAGGACTTCCCTGGTAGCTCAGCTAGTAAAGAATCCGCCTGCAATGCAGGAGACCCTGGTTCAATTCCTTAGTTGGGAAGATCCCCTGGAGAAGGGCATGGTAACCCATGCCAGTATTCTTGCCTGGAGAATCCTCATGGACAGAGGCGCCTGGCAGGCTACAGTCCTTTGGTTTGCAAAAAGCTGGACACGACTGAACAACTAAACACAGCACAAGCACATAGACGATTAACAGTGTTGTGATAGTTTCAGGTGAATAGTGAAGGGACTCAGCTATACATATTCATGTATCCATTCTCCCCTAAACCCTCTTCCATCCGGGCTGCCACATAACACTGACCTGAGTTTTCTGTGCTATACCGTAGGTCCTTGTTGGTTATCCATTTTAACTATAGCAGTGTGTACATGACTATCCTAAGCTCCCTAACTATCGGTTCACCCGGCAACCATAAGTTTGTTTCCTAAGTTTGTGAGTCTCTTTCTGTTAAACTCCTTCTTATCTTGATAGCTCATTTGTTTTGAAGTGGCAAACAACATTCTGTTGTATGGATGTGTCACTATTTGTTTATCCATTAACCTGTTGGGATTATCTTCTTTCCAGTTGCTTCAAATAAAGCTGCTGCAAACATTCATGTGCAGATCTTTGTGTTGACATATGTTTTCAAATCGATTGAAAAAATATCTCCAAGTACAATTGGTAGATCATATGTTGAGACTATGTTTAGCTCTGTAAGAAGCTGTCCAAAAAGCTTCCAAAGTGGTTGCACCGTTTAGCATTCCAGCCAACAATGAATGAAAATGTCAGTTGTTCCACGTCCTCACCAGCATTTGGTATTTCCACTGTTTTTGGATTTTAGCCATTTCATTAAGTATCTAGTTATATCTCATTCTTCTCCATTAATATACCTGCTCAGATTTTTCACCTGTTTCTTAATTGAGTTGTTTATTGTTTAGTTTTTTATTGTTGAGTAAGATTTTGGGGTATATTTTAGATAAAAATCCTTAATCAGTTATGTGGTTTGCAGATATTGTCTTTCAGTATGTGGCTTGTCTTTCGTTTCCCATAATGGTGTCATTTACAGAGTGGAAGGTTTTAAGTATTTACTTTTATTAAAGTTGAATATATAATTTTGTTCTTTCACGAATTCTACTTTAGTTGTATCTAAAAGCTTATTGCCAAACCCAAAGGCAGACAGATTTTCTCCTGTGTTTTCTTTTGGAAGTTTTATATTAAAGTCTATGATTTATTTTTGTTAATTTTTCTGAAACAGGAAATATTATTATTTTACTAATAGATGTCTAATTGTTCTAGCACTGTTTGTTGTAAATATTATCCTTTCTCCATTGAACGGCCTTTGCTCCTATGTCAAAGGGCAGTTGACTGTATTTGTGTGGATCTATTTCTGGGCTCGCTCTCTAGTTCCATTGCTATATATGTCTGTTCATTTGCCAGTGTCACATAATCTTGACTACTGTAGTTTTATAAAAAAAAAACTTTTCAAAGGACCCAACTTTGATTAGTTACATTTATTAGGAAGAAGCCTAGAGGACTGAGATTTTTATTTTCCAATTAAGTCAGTGGTCTACCTGGAATGAGTATTCATCCAATTCCTACATTTTCCAGCTATAATTTTAATACAATAATGTGGCAGAGTTTCTAGATACACAAAATATCAAGTATTTTATTAGCTTAGAAAAAATAGTTTCAATATGTAATGGTGAAAAATGGTTTGTATCCAAGGTATATAAAAAACTTACAAAGCAATATGAAAATCATAAATAAATAAGTTTTAAAAGTAGATGAGGGATGTGAATGGGCAATTCACAGAAGAAATTAAGACAAGGAAAAAAAAAGAAAGTATTCTTTCCTAACTCCTCAAAGATCTAGGGGTACAAATTAAAACAATAATAATAGCATTTCATATCAATAAGATTCACAAATTTAAAAATCACAAATTAAATTCACACATTTAAAAGCCTGATAATATCATGTGATAGTTTATGACACAATAGGAAAGTTCATATACTGTTACTGCAGAATCAATTAATGTGAACACCCTAGGGAGTATTTTGAAACCGTCTAATAATGTTAAATATTGGAATTTCCTGTGACACAGCAGCATTTCACCTCAAAGTATGTACTTTAGAGAAATTCTTTAAAAAAGCCACAGAAAGTGATTAAAAATGTAATAGATTTTTCTGTTTTCTGTATTCAACCGTCCTGGGTGATTTTACATAGGAAAGTCTAAGGAAAGAAATTATTCCAATCCCTTCCTTTTCCTCAATCTGAAACGTTGTTCTAGGTTTAAATTTTTGGACAGGCAAGCCAGATGCAGAGTAACTGAAACAGCAAGCATCACAGCCAAAGTCACATCCAGGCAATTTTCCTGTTAACTACATTGAGGGAGAAAATGGTAAATAACTTCAGAAGATGTTTCAGAAATTGCTTCTGCTTTTTTGTGACACACCATCCATATCATTTGGCAAATGTATTATAGTACTTTTATCATATTAGCACACAATGTTTATGATTGTATTAAAAACTTGTACTAAGGCACCATGGAAATTGGAAACACCGGGTATTTTCATGCCATATTAATGCTCAAGGGACTTAGGGAAACAAATTAAACTTGAATAAAAGCTTTGGGTTCACCATGCTTTGCTTCAGAGACACATTTTAAAAATTCATGGTTTAGCAAAACACCTCTACAGTGTTTGGAACCAGATGTTTTTGGATATTTCAACCTTTTAAAAATTGAACTGTCTTGAGATAGAATTTCATTGTAAATAAAATGAACCTAAGTGATGACCATTTTATAGAGGTTTGGTAAGCGAAATATATGAAATTGTAAGTAAAGTCTTTTAACATCATGATTGGCACAGAGTAAAAGCTCAGTGAATGTCAATTCTTTGCTTTTTTTTCTTCCCAGTTTACTTAGAATAAGTAAACATGCAGAGGGTTATAGAGAGTAAATCAGCCATTTGAAGAATCATGGTATCTTTTCAAATTGTCTCAAATGATCTTTAAAGAAATAAATTATTACAGGCACAGTTAATGATCCCTGTGTTCTATCTCTGACTACATTTATCTGACTTCCCCGAAAATAACTGTTTTCCTATTTACTCATCATTCCCATGCATTTATATATGCTTTAAATATATATTTATATATGAATAACAAACAATAAAGTGTATAGTGTAAAAAATTAAGAAACAGAAGCCTCAGTTAGATAGACTCGAGAGACCAGGAGAGGGCGCTTTCATGCCCTATGGAGCCCAAGGGGAGGAAAAAGTCCCGAGAAGAATTCATCCATTGAGGAACTGCCGGCTCTGACTATTATAGCCATCCCAGCTTCCTTTCCCCCTCTTCAAAAGTGTTCTTCCTTTGCCATGTGGAAACTTGAAAATGGCTCACCATGTTTTTGGACCCCAAATTCCAATTCTTGAATGAACTTACCTTTGCTGGAGAAATAATTGGCAGTCTATTTCTTTTAGGTAAACAATAGATAGGCTTTTAATATTTTAACACTTTATATAAATGGTAATGTTTTATTTTTATGCATTGAACAAATTTAAAACCTAATTCAAAATTTTCCCTTGTAGATAACAAATTGTCCCAGATCAATATATTAAATAGCTCATTCTTTTCTCATTGATTTGTAATCTCATCCTTAATCAAATGTCAAGTTTACCTGTAGCTGTGTGTTTGGTTTTTGAATTCCCTTCTATCCTATCAGTTTCATCTTACATCCCTTCATCAGTACCACATTTTCTTATTCAAAACAGCTTTATGATAAACTTTATACCTTGTAAGGCAATTCCTTTTAATTATTTCAAATTTTAGTGGCTCTTCTTAAACTTTATTTTCTGTATTTAATTAGAATCTGATTGTTCAGTTACACATGCAAACATTTCAGACTTTTATTGGAATCGTGCTGAATTTTCAAGGTAATTTGGACAGATTTTATTTTATTATATAATAAAATTATATTTGTTTTATTATAATATAACTTATATAGCTTGATGAGTTCTATCAGTGAGAAAAAAAGCTAGGCATTTGTTGAAAGAAATCAGATAGATTTTACTTAATAATTACTACAGTAGGGAAGAGATTCAAGTTTAAATTGAGCTCAGTTCAGTTTTTGAAGAGGTTACTGGTCACATAAAAGAGAGAATGAGGGAGAAGAAACGATGGGGGCTCCAGCAAAGCCTAAGGACTTGAAAGTTACAAAGTGGGTAGGGAGGTTGGTCAATGTGATTAGGCCATCTGGGTTTGCTAACTGGCACATATTGAAATTGGGTTCTTACACTCCTCCAGAGGCTGGGAGACAGCATCTTTGTACAGTATTGGCTGGGATGATCAGTAAATTGATTTTGCAGCTTTAAGCTTTCCCAAGAAGAAGCTTAAGAGGGCCTGGGTCATCCCAGGGACATGGTTTTGAGCTGCTAGAAATTATGGTAGAATTTGTTCAAGTATCTTAGTGTGGGAGGTGGACAGCTTTGTTTGTGCTGAGAGCCTACAGTCTTTGTAGGCCAAACTTGAGGCCTAGATGGGAAGGGAGCTCAGATGATCCTGAGTTTGGTCATGGAGATGATGATGTTGTGTGTGTGCCGAGTTGTGTATGGCTCTCTGCCACCCTGTGGACTGTAGCCCACCAGGCTCCTCTGTCAATGGGATTTCCCAGGCAAGAATACTGGAGTGGGTTGCCATTTTCTCCTCCAGGGTTGCTCAAGGAGAGAGTCTATCAATTCATTTTTTTTAATACTCTTTACTAATATTTGTGACTGAGAGACTTAGGCCAGTAGGAGGGCACCTGTACAAAATAAACTTGTATTTTTGTATATCTGAATTTTTGATGTTTAAATTCCTTCTCTGCCTTATACATACACAGATAGACAGGCATATAGATGGATAGACAGATAACCATTATACAGCTAAAAAGAAAGAATATATTTAAGGAAAAAGCAACTGACAGCCTTTTAGAAGTAGAAAAAAATATGAGAGAGAAGTTACCTAAATCACCACAGAAAGAGTTCAGGCACAAAATTCTGGGCAGTCTCCAGGATGTATACAAGATGTTCTCTTTAACAAAAGACCTCCAAAAAGAGATATAAGGATTAAAAGGGAGATGAAAGAAATGGGAGGAAACCAAAATCCATTAGAGAGATGGAAACTGTGGTAGAAGTAGCATGAATTAGAGTACAATCAAAAAACATTTATTATAGAAAAGACCATAGATATGGATGGCAAAAGAGATATAATACATACATAATTGATCTCCTTGGAAAAGTCCAGATACAATATAAGATGTAATGAACTATGTAAACTCAAAATTTCTTCTAACATAAAGAACATTGTTTTTTGCAGAGCGAAAGGGCACATCAACTGCCAGAAGATTTTGATACAGGAAAATTAAAACTTATAGCTTAAGAATATCAAATTTAAAAGTAAAATGAAGGCTTCTGTGGGTAGTCACTGAGGCAGACAAAGCAAATTGTGTTGAGTTTGGGCCTCAGACTTTCTAAATTAACACTTATTCAAGTAGACAGAAAATAAATTCTGAGGAAATTCTGTAGGAAATAAAGTGTAACCTAATATTCGTATCTTGAGCCCTGTTGTCAATTCAAGTATAAAGGTAACAAAGAGACAATTATAGATGTTCAAGAAGCTTAGGACTGAAGCATCTGAGCTCCTACTATCAAATCAGCAAGCAATCAAGCAAACAAGGAACTCTAATGAATGACAAAATCCAAAGAAACAAGACATGCCTCAAGATGCTCAAAAAATAGAAAGCATGTTGAAAGCACTTGTGATGGGCTCTTAATCCATTTACTTATAGATGTAAAATACAACTGTGAAAAGTATATTTATAAAAAAGAAGATACCATGATAGGTGGGGCTTCCCTGGTGACTCAGAGGGTAAACAATCTGCTTGCAATGCAAGAGACTCAGGTTTGATCCCTGGGTCAGGAATATCCCCTGGTGAAGGGAATGACAGCCGATTCCAGTATTCTTGCCTGGAGAATTCCCTGGACAGAGGAGCCTGGTGGGGTACAGACCATGGGGTTGCCACAAGTTAGACATGACAGGGTGACTAACACTTTCACTTTCACTTTGATAGGTAGTCATTTTTAATATCATTTTCTAAAATTTAGAGGTATGTTTTAGGAATCAAATATTTCTTGTGCGGAGTATTATTCAGGACTGGCTGGGATAAGTTACAGAAAAAAACATACATCTCAAAAATCTCAGTAGCTGAATACAAGAAGTCTTCATTTCTTCTTGTTGCAATAACAGCTACAGGTCCAGGCATCTGTATCCCTTCAGTTTTATTGTCCTTCAGGTACACTATTCTGGATTATGTAGCCTCCATGTGGACACAGTAGGGGAAGAGACTATTAGAGAGGCATATATGGCGAATGAATGCTTTGCTTGCAAGTCACATCATTCTTCCACTGAAACTCCTTGGCTAGAGATAGTCACAAGATGCCATCTACCAACAAAAGAATCTCGAGCAGTGTTAATCCCCTGAAGCATAAAAGGAGAGGAAAGTCAGACAGGATGAGAACTGGAAGGCTCTACCAAAGTAAGAGTTACTTCTCTGAAATTCAGTAACTCCTTTAGTTTTCCA
Organism: Antilocapra americana; assembly: GCA_007570785.1. NCBI lineage: Eukaryota > Metazoa > Chordata > Mammalia > Artiodactyla > Antilocapridae > Antilocapra > Antilocapra americana. The sequence continues at coordinate 2,930,667 of ML662447.1, read as the reverse complement.
TTCATGTTCTCTTCCTCTCCCCCACTCTTTTTAAAAAGGATTTTATCAGAGTAGCTGGTTTGGTAAAGAGTATTCCATGGAGAGAGGAGTCTGGTGGTCTGTATTCCAAGGAGACTCAAGAGTCGGACACGACTATGTGACTAATACTGACATAGTTGATTTGCAATGTTGTAAATTTGTTGTTGTTGTTAGTTTCAGGTGAATCAGTTATATACTTATTTTTTTTTAATTTTTATTTTACTTATTTTATTTATTTTAATTTTCTTTACATTATCATGTTGGTTTTGCCAAACATTGACATGAATCTGCCATGGGTATACATGTGTTCCCCTTCCAGAACCTCCCCTGCTACCTCCCTCCCGAATCCCTCTCTCTGGGTCATCCTGGTGCACACATGAGCATCAAACCTGGGCTGGCGATTGATTTCACATATGATGATTAACATGTTTCAATGATGTTCTCCCATATTATCCCACCCTTGCCCTTTCCCATAAAGTCCAAAAGACTGTTCTATACATCTGCGTTTCTTTTGCTGTCTCGCATACAGGGTTCTTGTTACCATCTTTCTAAATTCCATATATATGTGTTAGTATACTGTATTTTTGTTTTTCTTTCTGGCTTACTTCACTCTGTATAATAGGCTCCAGTTCCGTCCACCTGAGTAGAACTGATTCAAATGAATTCTTTTTAATGGCTGAGTAATATTCCATTGTGTATATGTACCACAGCTTTCTTATCCATTCGTCTGTTGATGGACTTCTCGGTTGCTTCCATGTCCTGGCTATTGTAAACAATGCCGCGATGAACATTGGGGTACACGTGTCTTTCAATTCTGGTTTCCTCGGTGTGTATGCCCAGCAGTGGGATTGCTGGGCCATATGGCAGTTCTATTTCCAGTTTTTTAAGGAATCTCCACACTGTTCTTCATAGTGGCTGTACTAGTTTGCATTCCCACCAACAGTGTAAGAGGGTTTCCTTTTCTCCACACCCCCTCCAGCATTTATTGCTTGTAGACTTTTGGATGGCAGCCATTCTGACTGGTATAAAGTGGTACCTCATTGTGGTTTTGATTTGCATTTCTCTGATAATGAGTGATGTTGAGCATCTTTTCATGTGTTTGTTAGCCATTTGTATGTCTTCTTTGGAGAAATGTCTGTTTAGTTCTTTGGCCCACTTTTTGATTGGGTCATTTATTTTTCTGGAATGGAGCTGCAGGAGTTGCTTGTATGTTTTTGAGATTAATTGTTTGTCCGTTGCTTCATTGGCTATTATTTTCTCCCATTTGGAAGGCTGCCTTTTCACCTGATTTTAGTTTCCTTTGCTGTGCAGAAGCTTTTAATTTTAATTAGGTCCCATTTGTTTATTTGTGCTTTCATTTCCAATATTCTGGGAGGTGGGTCATAGAGGATCCTGCTTTGGTTTATGTCAGACAATGTTTTGCCTATGTTTTCCTCTAGGAGTTTTATAGTTTCTGGTCTTATGTTTATATCTTTGATCCATTTTGAGTTTATTTTTGGGTATGGTGTTAGAAACTGTTCTAGTTTCATTCTTTTACAAGTGGCTGTCCAGTTTTCCCAGCACCACTTGTTAAAGAGGTTGTCTTTTCTCCATTGTATATTCTTACCTCCTTTGTCAAAGATAAGGTGTCCATAGGTGTGTGGATTTATCTCTGGGCTTTCTATTTTGTTCCATTGATCTATATTTCTGTCTTTGTGCCAGTACCATACTGTCTTGATGACTGTGGATTTGTAGTATAGCATAAAGTCAGGTAGGCTGATTCTTTCAGTTCCATTCTTCTTTCTCAAGATTGCTTTGGCTATAGAGGTTTTTTGTATTTCCATACAAATTGTGAAATTATTTGTTCTAATTCTCTGAAAAAGACCTCTGGTAGCTTGATAGGAATTGCACTGAATCTATAGATTGCTTTGGGTAGTATACTCATTTTCACTATACTGAATCTTCCAATCCATGAACACGGTATATTTCTCCATCTATTTGTGTCTCTTTGATTTCTTTCATCAGTGTTTTATAGTTTTCTATAAATAAGTCTTTTGTTTCTTTAGGTAGAAATACTCCTAAGTATTTTATTCTTTTTGTTTCGATGGTGAATGGAATTGTTTCCTTAATTTCTCTTTCTGTTTTCTCATTGTTAGGGTATAGGAATGCCAGGGATTTCTGTGTGTTGACTTTGTATCCTGAAACTTTACTATATTCACTGATTAGCTCTAGTAATTTTCTGGTAGAGTCTTTAGGGTTTTCTATGTAGAGGATCACGTCATCTGCATACAGTGAGAGTTTTACTTCTTCTTTTCCAATCTGGATTCCTTTGATTTCTTTATCTGCTCTGATTGCTGTGGCCAAGACTTCCAACACTATGTTGAATAGTAGTGGTGAGAGTGGGCACCCTTGTCTTGTTCCTGACGTCAGGGGAAATGCTTTCAGTTTTTCACCATTGAGGATAATGTTTGCTGTGGGTTTGTCATAAATAGCTTTTATTATGTTGAGGTATGTTCCTTCTATTCCTGCTTTTTGGAGGGTTTTTATCATAAATGGATGTTGAATTTTGTCAAAGGCTTTCTCTGCATCTATTGAGATAATCATGTGGTTTTTATTTTTCAATTTGTTAAAGTGGTGTATTACATTGATTGATTTGTGGATATTGAAGAATCCTTGCATCCCTGGGATAAAGCCTACTTGATCATGATGTATGATCTTTTTAATGTGTTGTTGGATTCTATTTGCTAGAATTTTGTTAAGGATTTTTGTATCTAAGTTCATCAGTGATATTGGCCTGTAGTTTTCTTTTTTTGTGGCATCTTTGTCAGGTTTTGGTATTAGCGTGATGGTGGCCTCATAGAATGAGTTTGGAAGTTTACCTTCCTCTGCAATTTTCTGGAAGAGTTTGAGTAAAATAGGTGTTAGCTCTTCTCTAAATTTTTGGTAGAATTTGGCTGTGAAGCCATCTGGTCCTGGGCTTTTGTTTGTTGGAAGATTTCTGATTACAGTTTCAATTTCCGTGCTTGTGATGGGTTTTTTTAAGATTATCTATATCTTTCTGGTTTAGTTTTGGAAAATTGTACTTTTCTAGGAATTTGTCCATTTCTTCCAGGTTGTCCAGTTTATTTGCATATAGTTGCTGATAATAGTCTCTTATGATCCTTTGTATTTCTGTGTTTTCTGTTGTGATCTCTCCATTTTCATTTCTAATTTTGTTGATTTGATTCTTCTCTCTTTGCTTCTTGATGAGTCTGGCTAATGGTTTGTCAATTTTATTTATCTTGTCAAAGAACCAGCTTTTGACTATTTATTAATTTTTGCTATGGTCTCTTTTGTTTGCTTTGCATTTATTTCTGCCCTGATCTTTAAGATTTTTTTCCTTCTACTAACCCCGGGCTTCTGCATTTCTTCCTTTTCTAGTTGCTTTAGGTGTAAAGTTAGGTTATTTATTTGACTTTTTTCTTGTTTCCTGAGGTGAGCTTGTATTGCTATGACCTTCCCCTTAGCACTGATTTAAAGTGTCCCATAGGTTTTGGGTTGTTGTGTTTTCATTTTCATTCATTTCTATGCATATTTTGATTTCTTTTTTGATTTCTTCTGTTATTTGTTGGTTATTCAGCAGCGAGTTGTTGAGCCTCCATATTTTGGAATTTTTAAATGGTTTTCTCCTATAACTGATATCTAATTTCACTGCCCTTTGTTCTGTGCACTGGCCTGGTGGAGGCTCTTCTGGGGGAAAGCTACCCTGCAGTCTAGATTGCTATCTCTGGCTAGCTCCCTCATGCTGCCCAGGGGCGTTCAGTCCCAGTTCTCTCCCACAGCGCATGGCCGGCCCCTCCCTGAGCAGCCCGAGCTGGCTAGTGGGGGATGGGGCGCCCGGGCCGCCGCTCCGCTGGGAGTTGCAGTTAGAGACGTACTCTGGGGGGCTTAATTATTTATCTGCTTTTACTCCCGGTTATTTGGCCCTCTGAGATTCGCCACAGGTCCGCCGGGGAGAATGTTTCCTGGTGTTTGGAAACCTCTCTCTTTTTTAAGACTCCCTTCCCGGACCGATCTCTGTCCCTACCTCTTTCGCCTCTCTTTTTACTTTTTTTTTGTCCTACCTTCTTTCGTCGGCAATGGGCTGCCTTTCTGGGTGCCTGATGTCCTCTGCCAGCATTCAGAAGTTGTTTTGTGGAGTTTGCTCGGCTTTTAAATGTTCTTTTGGTGTATTTGTTGGGGAGAAAGTGGTCTCCCCGTCCTATTCCTCAGCCATCTTAGTTCCTCTCCCAGTTATATACTTATTCACTCTTTCCTAGATTCTTTTCCCATATAGGCCATTAGAGAGTATTGCCTTTCTCTTTTTGTTTCACTTAAGTTTAATTGAATTCTAAGTTATTTCTCATGAATAAAAGAGAAAAGTCACTCAGTTGTGTCCAACTCTTTGTGACCATATGGACTGTAGACCACCAGGCTTCTCTGTCCATGTACTCCTCCAGGCAAGAATACTGGCTGCTGCTGCTGCTATGTCGCTTCAGTCATGTCCGACTCTGTGTGACCCCATAGACAGCAGCTCACCAGGCTCCCCCACTGCTGGGATTCTCCAGGCAAGAACACTGGAGTGGGTTGGCGTTTCCTTCTCCAATGCATGAAAGTGAAAAGTGAAAGTGAAGTCTCTGAGTTGTGTCCGACTCTTGGCGACCCCATGGACTGCAGCCTTCCAGGCTCCTCCCTCCATGGAATTTTCCCAGCAAGAGTACTGTAGTGGGTTGCCATTTTCTTCTCCAGGGCATCTTCCTGACCCAGGGATTGAATCCACTTCTCCCATGTCTCTTGCATTGTAGGCAGATTCTTTACCGCTGAACCACCAGGGAATTGTTTTATCGTGAATACAATTATATAATTTTTCACACTTTATTTTTTCATCTCTTTTTCTTCTTCCTCCCACTCTTTTTTTCCTTCCTTCCTTCTTTTCTTTCCTTCTTCTGCCTTCGCTCTCTCCCTTCTTCCCTCTCTTCCTTTTTTCCTTTCTGTATATGCATAAATATGACTATAATAACACTTATGTAAAAAACTGATAAACAGAAACATCAATCATATAGAGTCAGGAACCAGCAAAGGAAGCTTTCATGCCCTGTGATGATAGCAGAGCCTAATAGGAAGAAGAAAGACTTCTTTTCTTTCCTGGCAAGGACTCAAGCAATAAAGCATCATGAATTCTGTTTTTTATAGCTCTCCCACCTTCCTTTTCCTTTCTGTGAAAGCATCCTCCTTCTCTTGCTGTGCAAGGACTTCCATGTGATTTACCACAGTTGCAGACCTTAAATTACAGTTCTCTGCAGATTGTGCATAAACTTATCTTATTTTTGAGAAATATCTCACAGTCTATTTGTTTCAGTTCAACACTTACCAAATGTTGGAAATTTGTGAATATCATGATTATTAGTTTTAATTTATTTTTTAACACCAGGGTGTTTTTTTTTTTAGCCAAAGAAAGAGTACATGTACAAATTATGTAATAATGCAAGGTATAATTTGAAAATCTTGAAGAAAGTAGAAGAGAATAGGTACCCTATATAGTAGCTTCAGTGCATGAAATAGACTCAATGCTGGTTTCCAACATCACATCACATATGCCTTGCATATTTCTGACTTCATATACTGCTTCTCATAATTAATGATGATAATAGCATCACCGTTTCTAGAACTCCTGCCTATTTGCCACTTGCAGACACACCATTATTTCATTAAGTATGAACTTCCATTAGATAAAATAAAATGTTCTTTGAGCTACCCTAATTCACCCATTTGTTGCAAACTTGTAGATGATCTAAATGCATTAAACAAGTTCTCTATATCATCCCCACTTGTATCTAACCTGCTCCTATTTATATCAAATTCATATATAGTTTTTAAAGTTGGTTTTTGGTCCTATTACATCTCTTCCCCATCTGGTTTACACAACTGCTATCTTTGACTTTCTTTCAAGGGCTTTGTTTGGACTTTTCCTCCTCACTTTTTTTCCTGCTTCATAAAACAAACTCTGTCCATGGATGATAGCTCAAGAGCCTGATTCCTTGAGCCAGTCCACTAGCTGGTGAAAGGTTGTTGCTGAACCACAAAAGATGCTGGGAATCTTGGCCTCCGGAGGAGAAGAGTTCAATCCAGGGCCAGAGAAGAGGCTTGATCGCTCAGAGTTTTTGTGTAATAAAGTTTTATTAAAGTATAAAAGGGATAGAGGAAGCTTCTGACATAGACATCAGAAGGGGGCAGGAAGAGTACCCCCTCACTAGTGTTAGCAATGGAGTTATATACAGTGAATGAAAAGAATGTCTGGAGATTGTAAAGACCTTACTAGACCCACTCCCATTATTTACATTTTAAAGTAACAGGATTAGCCAGAAGGTTTTTTTTCCAGAGACTGTCCTCAAGCAGGATACATTGTTGTTGTATAATTCCTAGTACAGAGTTTAAACTGAGTTGTGTAATTGACTAAGACTAAGGAATGTAGACAAAAGAAGTTTGTCCTTTCCTCCTCCTTGAGAATTCCAGACCCCTCTCTCCTTGAGGACCCCTGGACTTCTTAACAACCTGCCTAGGAATTGACTCTCACTGGGAGCTTACTGCGCTGAACACGTTTTCTGAGAAGGAGGCTTCCTTTAGAGGCCACACAGGATACTGGTTTAAGTGCCTGATGTTTGGAGTAACCTAATCAGGGTCCTAAGGTAAGTTCTGACTTTTACTAGTAGCTGAATCCCCTGATTCTCAGTGTCCTAGTCTGTTCAACGAAGATCAGTATGCCTTCCTTTTAAGGTTGTTGTAAGGATAAAATGATATAGCTTAAGTAAAGTGCTTACCATAGTGTGAGCTGTAGGGAAAATGTTCACAAAGAGTGACTTTCATTTATTATAAAATCGCAAAAGCAAAGACTATTCTAGGAGACATAAAACAGGGCAAATTCTGAGGTGAAAATTACTCTTTCCAGACTAATGACTTTAAAAGATACTTTAATCTGTGAGAAGTGGTGGATGGAGCTACCAGTTCTAAGTGACTACTAATGTCTTGAATTGTGTTTTCCTGCTTCTAAAAAACATTGTAAATTGCCCCATAGGCAATTCTCAGTCCTCAGAAATCTCTTTGGTTCTGTTTCGATGAGACACTTCCTCTTCATCCCCAAAATGTAGATGAAGAAGCTTTCCCAACACAGAGGAACACGCGTCAACTGCAAATAGGAAGGCACTGTTTATGGAGCGTATTTCTTTTGGAAGAATCATTGTCACATATCTGACTCAACACTTATTTCTAGAAGAACAAGTTGTTCAGGAAGGAAATCTATTTCCATATCTAAAATGAAAGTTTTATTTAAGAAGTGCAATTGGAATAAATCACGCAAGAGAAAGTGGTTAGAGTGCACAGCTGCTGGTTTCAAATTTAACACTATTTGTATACGAATAAGTGGCTGGAAAAGTTTCAGTTCTAGACCCTCTGGGTAGCTTCAGGGCACGTGAAATTGTTCTTGATTCCTAGCTCTGCTTGCAAAGGCCTTTGTGCAGAGGTTCTGTGGCTGTTAAACAAGCAACAACCATCCAACAAATCCCACGCTGTTCTTGGGTTCAGATTTTTGAGATTTGACCCTGAGAGTTTTCTAAGCAAAGTGAGCGAGAGTGTTTGTTGCTGCTATGTTAAACAAAAGCAAAATAGAAAGGGATGCTGATCTGAGTGGATCTAGAAGTAGATGGAAATTAAGATATGAGACCCAAGGGTCTGTATTCAGGGAAGCTCCTGGACAAAAGTTTATAGCCTGACACATTTTGATGCATGATTTAGCATTTCATCATCTTACCAAGCAGAGCCTCACTTTCAGGATTCTCCCTCTAATCTCACTATCTTGTTCTCTAACGCTTCTTCCCTCAGCCTTTTCCACATTCTTTTGCTTTTCTCTGATCTGTTTGTTTGCCTTTCCCATTTGGTTTTTCCTCCATATGTCTTCTCAAGTACTATTTTTTTCTGTAAGGTTTCTGCACCCTCCTTTTCTTCTCCTCAAGTTTTTCTTCCCATTTTTATATCCTTTCATTATGTCCTCCTATTCCTCTTTCTCTGTATTTCCTACTTTCTCTTCTTTCTGCCATCAGTTAGAAGAGGAGTAGAAAATATATCTTACCATGATTGAACCATGTCTGCCATATCTCCATGAAACCTCATACTCTCCATCTCTAATTTGTCCTTGGCTCCCTCCTTCTAGCAATCTGGGTACCTATCTACTCCCCTGCATCCCAGTGGGAGCTCCTTGTGCAAAAGAATAATATCTTCTCCATCACTGTCTTCTGCATAAACCCACAGCATGAGTGGTTGGTGGTTTAGTTGCTAAGTTATGTCTGACCTTGTGGACTGTAGCCTGCCCATCTCCTCTGTCCCTGGGATTTCCCAGGCAAGAATACTGAAATGGGTTGCTATTGCCTTCTCTTCTTTTTCGATATAGGGATTGAACCCAGGTTTCCTGCACTGTAGGTGGATTCTTTACTGACTGAGCCACCAGGGAAATGGCTTGCAGTTGGTAGAAATATTTACTCAATAAATATTCTTGAATATGCATATAAAATGGTTAGTATGGCAACTTAATATGTGATTAGCAGTTACAAATTTTTATCTTCTGAGAAAGTTCTACAAATAGGTGCTCTATCCTGCTGCAAAGAGTTTTATTTTAAACATAAATTTCCAAGAAAATTTTGTTTCAGAAAATACTATTATTTAGATAGTATGAGTTTAGAAACAGAACAACCACTGTGTTGGTCATTAAGCTTACAGGGCTGTTCATGAATGTACTAGGTAGGGTTAGGGAGAGGAGAATGAGTCAGATCATTGTCCCGAGAACCAGGAGGTGCATGTGGGACCTGTGTCACCCCATACGAAAGATATGGCATAATCAAAATGATAATATTTGAGAGATTTTGATGAATTCACTTTATTGATATCAAACTTTTAACATGAGCCCAATATATATCTCTTCTCCATTTCCTCTTCTTTTAAGGACAAGGGAGAAGATAAATGCAAGTATTTTAGCTTTCACTGTGACAAGCAAAGATGTACACTCACCCTGGGTATGTGGGACTTTGTGTACTGTCACTCATAGTTAATGCAAAAGTATTTAAGAGGACTTAGATTATCTTTGCCATATCGTCTTCTCCCCCACCCCAAAAGTCTCTGGTCTCACATTTTTCTAGTATCTCTCTCCATCCCAGCCTGTTTCTTAGGAAGGCTGGCCATAGGTATGTTCCCATCCTGGGGCTTTGTGCACTCTGCCAAGAATGCTTCTCCCCAGATGGCCTCATCCTACTCTTCTTTTAGATTTTCTTACAGACAGGCCTTTTGTCTTCACCTTCCCTAAAAGTGTGAAACTTCTTACTTTATGTCAGTCTTTCATACTTTGTCTTTCCATTTTTCACACTCTAACACTGAGTATCAGCTTACACCAGACCCGTTTCATAGCCCCAAGCTTGGTTTTATGCTCTGCTTGCACCGTCTTGAAATTCTTAACAACTTTTGAACAAGGGCCCTGTGTTTTCAGTTGGTATTGGACCCTGCCGCTAACGTATCCAGTTCTTAGTTTACTTACTTTTAATATTGCCCATCTCACCTCTAGAGTATAAATTGGTTGATAGCTGTGATTAATGTTTTTTTTTCCCAGACATTATACATGTTTGAAAAATATAAGTATAATTAATAAATAAAGCAGTTGAGTCTGCTAGATATAAATAAAATGGAATTTTTTCTTGTCTTTTTCTTATATATATTTCTGCTATGCTTAAAAATATATGTTGGAAGGGGGGTGTGCTGCCATTTTGGTAGCAAACATTATGCAAGGATTGAGAAATTAAAAAGCCAAAGCTTTGTGAAGTTTTAACAACATATGTTGGAAATCCTGGCATTGCACTATGAGTGTCTGAAGGCACAGTGTAAGGGAGTACCAATAGATATATCTCTGGCTAGCTATCTACCTACCTGTCTATATGTATGTATATATAGTGGTAGACACATAACACAAAAGGTGTTTTATGTTTGACTCTTTGCGGCATCATGGATTATAGCCTGCCAGGCTCCTCTGTCCATGGAATTTTTCAGGCAAGAATACTGGAGTGGGTTGCCATTTACTATTCCAGGGAACCTTCCTTACCCAGGAATTGAACTTGCATCTCTTGCATTGGCAGATGGATACTTTTACCACTGTGCTCCCCTGGAAGCCCATTACAGAAGTGTGTATAAATACAGTAATATAAACATAACATAAAATTTGCCATTTTAGCCATTTTCAGCCATACAATTCACTGGCATTAAGTACATTCACATTGTTGTACAGCTTTCGTTACCATGCATCTCCATAACATGTTCAACTTCCCAGCTGAAACTAGGAATTCCTAGTCCTCCTTTTACCTCAGCTCCTGAAAATCACTATTCTATTATACTTTCTGTCTCTATGACTTAGAATAGTCAAGTTACTTCATATAAGTTGGATCATACGGTATATATCCTTCTGAGCTTCAAGGTCTATCCATATTTTAATATGCATCAGAATTTCTTTCCTTTTTAAGGTTGAAAATATTCCATTGGATGTAGAGGCCACTTTTTTGGTAATCAGTTCACATACTGATGGACACTTGAGTTGCTTCCACCTTTTGGCTTTGTGAATAATGTTGCCATGAGCATGGATGTGCAAATGTTCAAGTACCTGCTTTAAATTCTTTTGAGTTTAAACCTAGCTGTGGGATTGCCAGATCATATGGTGATTCCATGTTTAGTGTTTTTGAAAAATCTGTTTTCCATAGTAGTGGCACCTTTTTACATGCCCATCAACAAAGCAAGAGGGTTCCACTTTCTCCACATTCTCACCCCACTTCAGTATTCTTGCCTGAAAAATTCCATGGACAGAGGAGCCTGATAGGCTATAATCCATGATGTCACAAAGAGTCAAACATAAAATACATTTTATGTTATGTGTATATCATTATATATACATACATATATAGATAGATAGATAAAATATATCTATTGGTACTCCTTGACACTGTGCCTTTAGACACCCACAGAGCAATGCCGTGATTTCTAACATATATTGCTAAGCCTCACAATGCTTTGGCTTTTTAATTTCTCCATCTTTGCATAATGTTTGCACAAAATGAAGCACACCCCCCTTCCAACATATATTTTTATGCATAGCAAAAATATATGTAAGGAAAAGACAAAGCAAGAGGGTTCCACTTTCTCCACATTCTCACCAATAATTGGTGAGGATTTTATAATATTATATAATTTGTAATATTATATAATATGTATAATATTATATATAATAATATGTAATATTTTTATAATATTCATCATAATTGAGAATCATTTCCCTAATGATTAGTGATGTTGAACATTCTTTCATGTGCTTATTGGCTATTTGTATATCTCCTTATTTAGTCAAGTCACTTGTCCATTTGTAAAATCAAATTGTTGTTGAGTTGTAGGTGCTCTTTATATATTAATCTCTTATGTATAATTTGGAAATATTTTCTACCATTTCAGGGGTTGCCTTTCACTCTGTTGATAGTGTCTTTTGATGCACAAAATTTAAAATTTTGAGGCAGTCCAATTAATTGTTTTATTTTGTTGCCTATACAAACCCAATGTCATGAAACTTTTTCTATGTTTTCTTCTAGAGTTTTAGGGTTTTATTCCTTATTTTTAGGTCTTTGAGCCCTTCTGAGTTAATTTTTGTTTATAAGGTAAAAGTACTCCTTCATTTCTTTGCATATGGATATTCAGATTTTTCCCACATTCTTTATTGAAAAGACTATATGTTTTCCATGAAAACATATTGGGACCATATACACATTTGCAACTTTTTCTATCATTTCTAATACTTTCCATTGGAAATCTTCCAAAATGATTTCATTATTTCTAAAAATAAGCTACATGATAAATCAGGTACAGTGCTAACAGACATTGCCTCTTTTTTGGGAAAATATCATAAAAAACTTGTTTGTTTCCTTATTTTAGATAATGGGGAGAAACAATAGATAATAAGGAGAAAAGATTGTCCAGCACTGACAAAACTGAACAACTAAGAGAGTAAGTCAATGACCTCTTTAAATGTAATTTTAATAGATTTTTATATCAAGCTCATTTCATTGCCTCTTCAAGGTAAGCCCCACCATCCTAGTTATGGCTTATCTATCTCTGGAAGATGGATTTGTAAGGTCAGGTTCTTCCTGAGGGTCTAAGTGGGGAGAAAAAAAAAAAAAGGAGGCAAGGCTGAGGTCTTTAGCTTAACTATGCATGCGTGCATGCTAAGTCGCTTCAGTCATGTCTGACTCTGTGCAACACTATGGACTGTAGCCTGCCAGGCTCCTGTGTCCATGGGACTCTCCATGCAAGAATACTGAGGTGGGTTGCCGTGCCCTCCTCCAGAGGATCTTCCCAGTCCAGGGATCAAAGCACAATCTCATATCTCCTGCATTGGAAGGCAGGTTCTTTACCAGGAGCATCACCTGGGAAGCCCCTTTGGCTCATTACTGTATTTTACCAAATAGCTTTTATAACAGAGCATTACACTGAAGTGTGAAGTGCTTTTTCAGTGCTGAATGAACTAGCATTTTGTTTCTCACTGGCTATTACTGCCTGTTGGTACTGTCCCCAAGATTTCTGAAGACAAGGAGGAAGGAAGATGAGTTTGATTAATAACACTCATTGCAAATTCATAACACCTAAGCCCTATTACACATCAAGAAAATAATACATAGAAAGTGATTCAGTCATAGGTGTTAATCAAGACCCAGAGAAATAAAAACCAAGAATTGCAGACTTTTGGGAAACATTACTTGGATAAGATCATACCATTTGTATTTGGATCTCTGAGGGCTCAGTGATCCATAGAGATAGTGAAATACAGAGAAAAAAGAAATGTAGGGACTTGTGGAGCTAACTGAAAGAGAACAGTGGAATCTGTGAACCAAGACAGCATGCACCTGCCTCCAGTTTGTACTGGAGTATCAGGCTAGCAGAGGAAATGGAAAGAAAAAAAAGTATATGTATACATATATACATGTGTATATGTTGTTGTTATTTAGTCACTCAGTCATGTCCAACTGTTTGTGATCCCATGGAATGTAACCTGCCAGTCTCCTATGGCTATGGGCTTTCCTAGGCAAGACTACTGGAGTGGGTTGCCATTTCTACCCTGGTCTCCTGAGTGTCTCCTGCATTACAGGTGTTTTTTTTTTTTTTTTTTTTTAACAACTGAGCCACTGGGGAAGCATATATATATATAATAAACTCAAAAGGAAAAATGGATATTAGGAAAAGCTGAAATGAAGCATATTATTGCAATTCTAACATGATACAATTTTGAATGTCTCTGCAGGACAGGATAGAGTTTATATGAGAGGGAACTCCATGCCAAGTTGCCACTACTGTCCCAGAGAGGGATGGAAAGCTTAGTCTTGATCATGACTTTCTGAAATTGAATTTTTTAAAATAAGTTTTAAATTTTAAGATAATTTTAGATTCATATACAATTTTAAAATGATAGATCCTTTGTACACGTTTCCTAGTTTCATCAGTGAAAACATCTTCTAAAACTATAGTATAATATCACAACCAGGATATTGAAATTTATATATTCAGAATATTTACATCATCACAGGGATCCCTCACATTGCCCTTTTATGGCCGTATCTGCTTCCTTTTCACTTTCAACCCACTCCTTAAACCATGGCAAACATTAAACTATTCTCCATTTCTGAATCCAATTCCATGATACATGTGTATTCAATATATATATTCAGTTGATTCATATATTTAGCTTCAAATATATATTTGGCTTCCCTGGTGGCTCAGCAGTAAAGAATCCACCTGCAATGCAAATGCAAGAGACACGGGTAGGGAGGATCACCTGGAGGAGGGCATGGCAACCTCCTCCAATATTCTTGACTGAAGAATTTCATGGGCAGATGAACCTGGCAGGCTACAGTACATAGGGTCTCAAACAGTATATAATACATATATTATAATAGCATGTATTTTGTGATTGCTGTTCAGTTGCTGTCATGTCCAACTCTTTGTAACCCCATAGACTTCAGCATGCCAGGCTTCCCTGTCCTTCACTGTCTTCCTAAATTTGCTCAAACTCGTGTCCACTGAGTTGATGATATCATCCAACCATCTCATCCACTGTTGACCCTTTCTCCTCCTGCCCTCAATCTTTCGCAGCATCAGGGTCTTTTCCAATGAGTCGGCTCTTTGCATCAGGTAACAAAAGTACTGGAGCTTTAGCTTCAGCATCAGTTCAGTTCAGTTCAGTTGCTTAGTCATGTCAGACTCTTTGCAACCCCATGGACTGCAGCACTCCAGGCTTCCCTGTCCATCACCAACTCCGGAGCCTACTCAAACTCATGTCCATTGCATCAGGGATGCCATCCAGCCATCTCATCCTCTGTTTTCCCCTTCTTCTCCCACCTTCAATCTTTTGCAGCATCAGGGTCTTTTCCAATGAGTCAGTTCTTTGTATCAGATGGCCAAAGTATTGGGCCTTCAGCTCTAGCATCAGTCCTTCCAATGAATATTCAGGACTGATTTCTTTTAGGATTGACTGATTTGATCTCCTTGCTGTCCAAGGGACTCTCAAGAGTCTTCTTCAGCATCACAGTTCAAAAGCATCAATTCTTCAGTGCTCAGCCTTCTCTATGGTCCAACTCTCACATCTGTACATGACTACTGGAAAAATCAATAGTTATGACTATACAGACCCTACTATATCCTTGACTATACAGACCTTTGTTGCAAGGTGATATCTCAGCTTTTTAATTCATTGTCTAGGTTTGTCATAGCTTTTCTTCCAAAGAGCAAGTGTCTTTCGATTTCGTGACTGTGGTTACCATCCACAGTGATTTTGGAGCCCAAGAAAATAAAGTCTGCCACTGTTTCCACTTTTCCCCCATCTATTTGCAGTGAAATGATGGGACTGGGTGTTATGATCTTAGGTTTTTTGAATGTTGAGTTTTAAGCCAGGTTTTTCACATTTAATGATACATATATGCTCAGTTGCTCAGTCGTGGCCAACTCTTTGTGACCCTATGGACTGTCACCTGGCCCCTCTGTCCATGGAATTTTCCAGGCAAGAATACTGCAGTAAGTAATGATATGTATATATCATCACACAGTATGTAACCATTTGGAGTTTTTTTTTCTATTCAAGGTTTTATGTTTCAATAGTTTGTTCCTTTTTGTACTATAGTTTGTTTAACCATTGATTTGTTGAAGGACATCTGGGATATTTCTAGTTTTTGGCAATTACAAATGAAATCTCTATAAACACTCACATACAGGCTTTTGTGTGAGCATTAGTTTTTATTTTTCTAGGATAAATGCCCAGGAGTACAGTTGCTGAAATGCTTGTTAGTTGCATGATTAGTTTTATAAGAATTGCCAAACTGTGTTTCAGAGTGGCTGTACCATTGTCTCTTCCAAAGACTAGTGAATGGGATATCTAATTTCTCCACATCCTTGCCATCATTTGGTGTTGGCACTACTTTTTTTTTGTTTTAGCCATTCCTGAAGGTATGTAGTGATAGCTCAATATGATTTACATTTTTATTTCCTTCACTGCAAATGATGTTGAAAATCTTTTCATGTGTTTACTTATCTTTTCCAGTGAAATGTCTCCTGTTTTTTGCCCTTTGAATTATTTTAATTTGATTTTATTTTTTGCAATTGAATTTTCAAAGTTTTAAAATATTATAGATGAAAGTCCTTTGTTCATTATGTGGTTTGCAAATATTTCACTACATCTTGTCGTTTACCTTTTCATTGACTTCATAGGGCCTTTCATAGAGCAAAAGTTTTGAATTATTATGAAGTAAATTTATATTTTAATGGATCATACTTTCAGTTTCAATAGAGGATATATTTGTATAGCTTTGTAACCTAGAGATTTTATCCTTCTTATTCCTAAAAGCTTTATAGTTTTCAGTTTAGTTCAGTCACTCAATTGTGTGCTATTCTTTGCGACTCCATGGACTGCAGCATTCCAGGCTTCCCTGTCCATCACCATCTCAAATCCACGTCCATTGAATTTACTCAAATCCATGTCCATTGAGTTGGTGATGACATCCAACCATCTCATCCTCTATTGTCCCCTTCTCCTTCCACCTTCAGTCCTGCCCAGCATCAGGGTCTTTTCAAATGAGTCAGCTCTTTGCATCAGGTGGCCAAAGTATTGCAGTTTCAGCTTTAGTATCAGTCCTTCCAATGAATATTCAGGACTGATTTCCTTTAGGATGGACTGGTTGGATCTCCTTGCTGTCCAAGGGACTCTCAAGGGTCTTCTCCAACACCACAGTTCAAAAGCATCAGTTCTTCAGGGCTCAGCTTTCTTTCTAGTCCAACTCTCACATCCATACATCACTACTGGAATAATCACAGCTTTGACTAGATGGACCTTTGTTGGCAAAGTAATGTCTCTGCTTTTTAATATGCTGTCTAGGTTGGTCATAAATTTTCTTCCAAGGAGCAAGTGTCTTTTAATTTCATGGCTGCATTCACCATCTGCAGTGATTTTGGAGACCCCCAAAATAAAGTCTGACACTGTTTGCACTGTTTCCCCATCTATTTGCCATGAAGTGATGGGACCAGATGCCATGATTTTAGTTTTCTGAATGTTGAGCTTTAAGCCAACTTTTTCACTCTCCTCTTTCACTTTCATCAAGAGGTTCTTTAGTTCTTCTTCACTTTCTGCCATAAGGGTGGTGTCATCTGCATATCTGAGGTTATTAATATTTCTCCTGGCAATCTTGATTCCAGTTTGTGCTTCATCCAGCCCAGCATTTCTCATGATGTACTCTGCATATAAGTTAAATAAGCAGGGTGACAATATACAGCCGTGATGTTCTCCTTTTCCTATTTGGAACCAGTCTGCTGTTCCATGTTCAGTTCTAACTGTTGCTTCCTGACCTGCATACAGATTTCTCAGGAGGCAGACCAGGTGATCTGATATTCCCTTCTGTTTAAGAATTTTCCACAGTTTGTTGTGATCCACACAGTCAAAGGCTTTGGCATAGTCAATAAAGCATAAGTAGATGTTTTTCTGGAACTCTCTTGCTTTTTCTATGATCCAGTGGATGTTGGCAATTTGACCTCTGGTTGTAGTTTTAGGTTTTATTTATTATTTGGTTTTGGCTGTGCTGAGTCTTTGTTGCTGCTGTTTTCTCTAGTTTTATGGACAGGAGCTACTCTCTAGTTGCAGTGTGTGAGCTTCTCATTGTGACGGCTTCTGTGGTTGTGTAGCATGGGCTTTAGAGTTGGTAGGCTTCAGTAGTTGCTGCATGTGGTCTCAGTAGTTGCAGCTCCTGGGCTCTAGAGCACAGACTTAGTAGCTGTGGTGCAAAGGCTTTGTTGCTCTGAAGCATGTGGGATCCTCCCTGATGAGGGGTTGAACCCGTGTCTCCTGCATTGGCAGGCAGATCCTTTACCACTGAGCCATGAGAGTCCATGATCCATTTTGAGAAAACTCTTTTATAAGATGTGAGATTTAAATTGAAGTTTAGTTTTTGCTTATGTTGGTCTGCTTGGTCCCACACCATTTGTTGATATTAGGATAATATTAATTTTATAAAATACACTAAGAAGTATGCTCTTCTTTCTATTATCTAGAAGAGATTGTTTAGAACTGGCATTAATTCTTCTTTAAACTTTTAGTAGAAATCTCTAATGATACCATTTGATCCTAGAGATTTCTTTTTACTTGCTTTAGATTTTAAATTACAAATTGAGTTTTCTTAATTGCTATAGAATTATTAAAATAATGTATTCATATCAGCTGACTTGTGGTAACTTGTGTCATTTAAGGAACTGGTCAATATTTTAAGCTGTCAAATCAACATGTGTAGGGGTGGTATTGAGGTGTTTCTTTGCAGACTTACAAGGGTAGACATCTAGACTCTCCACTCAACCTTTGCTGGCAAAGCTAGGGGTGGGGTCACGGCTTTTCTTCTGCAGTGTTTGTTAGGTGGATAGAGCCATCGTTGGTTAAAATGTTTCTGTCTTGCTATGTTGTTCCTTTTCTCATTCTTTAACTGAAGAGTGTAGGCTTTTATTGGGATCTCCAGATTGCCTGCATTCTTTAGCTCCACCCATAGACTCTGTGTGTGTATGTGCACAGTTGTTCAGTCATGTTTAACTCTTTGTGACCCCATGGGCTTTAACTCACCAGGCTCTTCTGTCCATGGGAGTCGCCAGGCAAGAATACAGGGCTGTGTTGCCATTCCTACCCCAGGGGTTCTTCCCTACCCAGGGATCAAACCTGCGTCTCTTGTGTCTCCTGCATTGGCAGGCAGATTCTTAACACTGTGCCACCTCTGAAGCCTCCAACTATAGGCTGTATGGAAAAAAAAAAAAATTGGACAAACAGACCCTTCCCACTTCCCCACAGACTCCCAGATACAAACCAGAGAAAACCATATTGTTTTTCAGGTCTTGAGGTTCTTAGTCAGTCTGCATTCTTACTTTCATCTTTTAGAATCTTTCTGTGTTGGTTTTCTATATAATATCTAAGGTTTTTAGCTGTATTTAGTGACAGGATTAGGGAAAAGTATATATATATATATATCCTGTCCTCCTACAAGTAGAAGTTCATGATATATTTTAAATGAAAATAATATTAAACAACAATATGTATGTGTGAACCTGTTTTTATATACACAAAACATAAAAAAGAAAATTATCATTATATTATATATGATAAATAGTTAGCTATAATATATAAAGATATAAGTATATGTACTATAGATAGATATCTAATCGCACCAGATTTGCTCTTAAAATGGAGAATTAGATTTGTGACATATTTTTGTATTTTACTTTCATACTGTTGTATTATTGATTTTTTGTTGCAAGTTACCTGTTTTTTTCTTCCTTTCTCATTCTTTCTTTTCTCCTAATTAATTAAATGTTAGTTGGTCAACTTCATAACAAAGAAGCCTTTATGCCTTTCTTACAAAAATCTTAAAGTGTGTAGATGTGTGGTTTTCACTGTCTTCTCCCTTTGCAGAAAAAAATCCTTTTCAATCAGCCACACACAATCATCAATATAGAGTTGTTCTCATGGGTTAAAGAGTTTCAATTTTGTCTAGTCTTTCACACTCTTCAATCATAGCACCCAGTTTCCCAATTTCACCCATTTTCTCAGCAACTTGAAAGCTCTTTCAAATGATATCCTTAATAATCAGAGCAATTTTGGTGTCTTTCCCAGATATACAGTTTATCAGTAGTGTGTAATTGTGCTTCTATGACAAAATATATAGTCTGTTCAAATGTTCTTTCCACTTGAAAATTCATGTCATTCTTGCACTTTCCTCTTGAATGTTATTGGGGAAACGGACCATAACTGCCAGTCTGCTGGATCTAATCTTGACAGCCAGCTCTGATATAAGACATCAACCCATTCTTCTGGATGTTAGTTTTTCCGTTAATTGGCTGTAAATCCTCTCCTCTAGCTCTGTGAAATGGAATAGGCTATATACTCTGAAATTTTCAAAAAGTAAAGTTAAAAAATCCCTCTCACACTGATGACCTGTATTGTTATAGATAATCTTTAGCGATTTACTCTACTGTTTCATTCAGATTTTCTATTTCTTACTGTGTTAATGTTGGTGCTGGTTTGACTGTTACCACTGTATACTTGTTGGTCTTTTAGAACATGAAGTGTTTCATCAGTATTTCTAATTTTATTACAAAACAATGACAATAATTTCCTTCTCTCCATTTTCTTTTGAGAGAAAAAATTGCTTTTACTCATTTTCTAAAATCTCATCTACTTTGCATTTCAGAGAAAAAGATTTTAGTGAACATTTTCCATCGAGGAAAAATAATTTTATACATTTGTTTAAAAAAATGCTCATTCTCTCTGAGAAACTTGGATTCAATAGAGAAAAGATACATGGTATGTCTAGGTCAGCTATGCTCAGTTTCCTTCTGCCTTGTGATGTAGGAGATTCTGGCCTATACTCTCAATGGTCATCATTACCTGGTTATAATGTTACTACATGTGTGTAATGCCTTGTTATTATATAGAACCCGTGGACATTACAGCAACTAGATGTTAGAAGTGACATAATCAGAGACGAGGCCAGAACTTGATACTGGTGTTAGATAGCATAGCTTAGTAAAAAAGTTCCAGGGTAATATGATCAAAAGTCCCCACCCTGTAGTTCTGACACACAGGCAGTGCTTCACTTCGGAAAGGCAGAATACCTGAAGACCCACCACCTGAGTACCACTCCCATGTGGAAACAGGGCTGATCTCAGAATCATGTTTCTCGGGCAAATATAAAATGAGTACATATCAAAGGTTTTAATTCCTTAATTAATGAGGAAATCAGTAACATATTATGAGTGGTTCAAAGAACATTTAAGAAGCAAGATTCATAGGCCATTAAGCAAAGAAATATTGAGATGATTGTTGATTAGATACTACTGTTTAATGTTTAATAGACTATCAATTTGTGGGATTAATCTGTTTATTTGACAGAAATTTGCATTGCTATAGGACAAAAATACATATGTTAATAAGTAGCTTCATTATGTCTTTAACTTTTATTTTCAGGTTTTGTGGATGATGTTATTCTTTTTAAAAAAATTTAATTGAAAGATAATTACTTTAAAATATTGTGTTGTTTTTGGCCATACATCAATATGAATCAGGCGTAGTTATATATATGGCCCCTGTAGTTTTCAATTAGTCTTAAACAATGAGATGAACTAAGTGCATTCTCCTAAACAATCCTTGAGTGGTCTTTGCTCCGTATGATATGGACACAATGCCCACATTTTTATTTTCAAGTTTCAGATCATTTTTCTGACCAAAGAAAGTCTTCTAAAACAGTTGGTGAGAACACCCACAGTAAAACCTTTGATGATTAAATCTTACAATCTCTACCACTAGAAACATCATTGGAAGTAAGAGCATGTTTCCTCTGAAAGTCTGAAAAATCAATATGCACTCACTGTGCCAGCAAATATGGAAAACTCAGCAGTGGCCACGAGACTGGAAAAGATCAGTTTTCATTCCTATCCCGAAGAAAGGCAATGCCAAAGAATGCTCAAACTACTACACAGTTGCACTCATCTCACACGCTTGTAAAATAATGCTTAAAATTCTTCAAGCGAGGCTTCAGCAATACGTGAACTGTGAACTTCCAGATGTTCAAGCTGGTTTTAGAAAAGGCAGAGGATCCAGAGATCAAATTGCCAACATCCTATGGGTCATCGAAAAAGCAAGAGAGTTCCAGAAAAACATCTATTTCTGCTTTATTGACTATGCCAAAGCCTTTGACTGTGTGGATCACAATCAACTGTGGAAAATTCTTAAAAAGATGGGAATACCAGACCACCTGACCTGTCTCTTGAGAAACCTGTATACAGGTCAGGAAGCAACAATTAGAACTGGACATGGAACAACAGACTGGTTCCAAATAGGAAAAGGAGTACCTCAAGGCTGTATATTGTCATCCTGCTTATTTAACTTCTATGCAGAGTACATCATGAGAAATGCTGGGCTGGATGAATCACAAACTGGAATCAAGATTGCCAGGAGAAATATCAACAACCTCAGATATGCAGATGACACCACCCTTATGGCAGAAAGTGAAGAAGAACTAAAGAACCTCTTGATGAAAGTGAAAGAGGAGCGTGAAAAAGTTGGCTTAAAGCTCAACATTCAGAAAACCAAGATCATGGTACCCGGTCCCATCACTTCATGGCAGATAAATGGGAAACAGTGTCAGACTTTATTTTGGGGGTCTCCAAAATCACTGCAGATTGTGATTGCAGCCATGCAATTAACAGATGCTTACTCCTTGGAAGGAAAGTTATGACCAACCTAAATAGCATATTAAAAAGCAGAGACATTACTTTGCCAGCAAAGGTCTGTCTAGTGAAAGGTATGGTTTTTCTAGTGGTCATGTATGGATGTTAAGAGTTGGGTGGTGAAGAAAGCTGAGCACCTAAGGATCGATGCTTTTGAACTGTGGTGTTGGAGATGACTCTTGAGAGTCCCTTGGACTGCAAGGAGATCCAACAAGTCCATCTTAAAGGAGATCAGACCTGGGTGTTCATTGGAAGGACTGATGCTGAAGTTGAAACTGCAATACTTTGGCCACCTGATGTGAAGAGCTGACTCACTGGAAAAGACCCTGATGCTGGGAAAGATTGAGGGCAGTAGGAGAAGGGGACAATAGAGGATGAGATTGCTGGATGGCATCATTGACTCGATGGCCATGGTTTGGGTGGACCCTGGGAGTTGGTGATGGACAGGGAAGCTTGGTGTGCTGCAGTTCATTGGGTCACAAAGAGTTGGACACGATTGAGTGGCTGAACTGAACCGACTGTTTGATGAGCAACAGTCCTTTTCAATTTTATCCAAGCTATATGGAGAATTATTTAGGCAGCTAAGCATGGAAGAACCTGGGCAGAAATTAATCAGTTTTTACTGTAAAGAAAGTAAAGGAAGGTTTTGATACACTATGCCCTAAAGTCTTAGAGATATGCCAAGATGGATAAACAAGAAGAAGGATTAAGTGTGTTGGTTTTTAATAACCTTAACAGCAGTTCTCAAACTACTGTTGTTCAGTCACTAAGTCATATTCAACTCTTTGCAAACCCATGGACTGCATCACGCCAGGCTTCTCTGTCCTTTACTGTCCCCTGCAGTTTGCTCAAATTCATTCTCAGCCTTTAGCTTATGCTAAGAATCACCTAGGGGAGGTTTGGTAAAACACAGCTTCTGGGTCCCAATATGTGGTCCCCCAGATCAGCAGAATCAGCTTCATCTAAGAACTTTTTAGAAAAGCAAATTTTCAGGTCATGCTTTACTCAGAAACTTTAGGGTTGGGTTCTAATATGTTTTCAGGCCTGATTCTGATATTCAGTCAAGTTTGAGAACTCCTTCCTGAGAATAAGCCAGCAGTCACTTCAGATGGAGAATAATCATGGATAGTTGAGAAGCATTACTGCAACCCACAGGCAATACCCTAAGCAATTTACACTTTCCAAATGAGTTAACTTCTCCTAACAAAATTATTAGGAAGATACTATCATCATCTTCATAGGTTGAGGGCTGCAGTGGTGAAACCATCCACACAGAGTCACAGACAGAGAAGTGGTACAGCCAGGATCTGCTCCCAGCATCTGCATTTCTAATCACTGCTCTACTCTTTCTCATCTTTTTTTCTATCTGGCTTGTTTTACATAGTATAACATCTTCAAGGTCCATCCATGTTGTAGCATGTGTCAGAATATCCTTTCTTTTAAAAGCTGAACAATGTTCCATTGTGTACATGTATGTATCACATTTTATTCCATTCATCTGCTGATGGCCATCTTAGTAGCCTCCACCTTTTAGCTATGTGAATAGCTGTACTATGAACATGGATATACCAATACTCGTTCTGCTTTCCATCCTTGTGTGTATGTACCCAGAAGTAGAATTACTACATCATACTGTTGTAGCCACGCATTCCGGGAAACAAACTCACTCAGAAGGACAATGCAGATAGTGAAGTGCAGTTTATTACACTGGTGGGCCCAAGGCAGAGTCTCTTCTTAGCCGAGGACCCCGACCAGCATTTGTGAAAGTCTTTTCTATCCCATGTGTACGTGTCTGAACCCACCACCCCAAATTCCTTGAGACTTACATAAACAAAGGAAGGGTAAATACAATCACAATAACCCCATCATTCATGTGTCGTGTGTCCAACAGTCAATAATCAATAAGCCTGAGGTTACATTCCAGATAGTTAGTAATCAATAAGCCCGAGGTTACTATCAGAAAAATTTATGACCTGTCCGGAGGCAGGGGTGATTAGTGTATGTTTTCTCTTAGGTGATGAGTAACCTGGGTGTCATCTTCAAGATTCCCCTGACCAGAGGGGGTCTTATCCTTCTGTTGTAATTTCCACAGGCACTAAGCACAGAGTTCAGAGTCCATTGGAGAGGTGGCCGAGCATGATCAGCATGAACAGGCCTAAGATGGAGTCTAGGCCCTGTGAATTCCTTCTTAAATATGGTAATTTTATGTTTTAATTTTTTTGAGGAATCGATACTATTTTGCACATTATTTCTCCCACTTTTTTAAATGAGGAAAATAAGTCTCAAAGAGGTTAAATGACTTGCACAGTTTTATCCAGTTGGTAAATGGTAAAATGAAGATTCTCATTTGTGTCTGTTTTACGGCAAAGCTCCACTAGGGCGTATTTTAAGCTAGGCTGGTAAATGGTCAAGGCAAAGGGCAGACCTTTTCTTGTTGTTTTTGTTGTCCAATTGGCTTTAAAAATGAAAATCTGTCACTCTGCTTATATGTGAAGATCTACTTCTGCATAAATTTCCACAGCTTCTCTTTAGGCCTTTCTTCCCTAGCAAAGACTGGTACTTTTCTTAAGGATACAAAGAAGCCCAGCTGTTTAATTATTTATGTAACAGTATTGCAAAATGTATGTGTAGCTAGGAAGACTTTTTTGCATGTAGACATAATTAAACAGGCAGATGAGCCCATAAAATATTTAAGGTCCTGTATAAAGTCTTTAAGGAATCCTTTCTAAACCAATAAGAATATGTTAGAAGAAGCTCCATCCCCAGTGTAAGAGGAAGAGATCCAGAAGAATCAGACTGCTCCTGGAAAGAACAGCTATGGCCACATTAGCATGAGTCTTAGTCCACATTAAGACCCCTAAAAAAAGCCTCGGAGAGTTAGCTTCCCTGTAGGTCAGCAGGAAGCCTCTGGCCTCTACACCCTGGAGGCTTGTGCTCATTTAGATTGCAAAGGGCACTTTGTGTGGGTTCCAGCAAATGAATTAAATGAAAATACTTGAAAGTCAATTTAACAAGATCTAATTAGTATGTCCTGTTTTTGGTCAAATACTTCCAGTGCCAGTAGCTCTCTTCTAAATGGTTAAGGGAGCATATTAAGGTTATTCACCTGCTTATTTTTGGCTGAATACTTTTCTCTGATCGGGCTCTGGATACTTATTTAATTTTAAAATAGATAATAAAAAATTGCTTTAATAAAAGCAATATCCAGGATGCAGTAATAATAACATCAAAAATAGTCTGAATAATAATGACTTCTATTGTTTAGTCGCTAAGTCATGTCTGACTCTGCGACCCCTTGGACTGTAGCACACCAGGCTTCTCTGTCCATGGGATTTCCCAGGCAAGAATGCTCGAATGGGTTGCCATTTCTCCTCCGGGAAATGACTGCTATCATCAAGCTCCTAAAATGTGCTTGATACCATGTTAACTTCTCTTATCTAAGTTTCCATCTTAGTTCTCACCCTGACATAGGAACCATTTTTATCTCAAGTTTCCTGTGAGGAAACTGAGGCTCAAACTCACATAGAAATTAATAGACAAAGTTGAATTTTATCATTGCCCTGTGCTCTCAGCAAAGAGCAACAATTAAGAAACCTCTCTACTCTTTTGTGTTCAAGGAAATGCTTTATTGTAAAAAAAACAAAAACAAAAACAAAACAAAAAAACACCATTGGCCCTAGGACTTAGATAAAACTCTCAGACGCCCCCCTTGTTTATCTCTGAAAAAGTGAGGCACAGACCCTCCAAATACCCATTCTTTGTCCCATAAATGATTAGCTTAACTGTTTGTACCCAGTATAGACAAAATACTGCTACCCTGGCTTGAACAAACTATGTTTAACTTCTCTCCTTCCCTACACACCCTTGGACTTTGACCTACCCTCAACCCGAGGCAGCACGCAGCCCCTTTTTAAAGGCCCTTCCTAGAATTAGGCTGGATCTTACAGGGTAACAAATTCTTCTATCACATGCCAGCTCTGCCACCTCCATCTCACTTCCCCACACTCTATTCTTTCCATCCCTGTTTGCAACCCTCTGTCCAAGAAAACCCCTTTTCTGCTTGAGATTGGAAACATTTGTGAATTTCAATGTTACTGTTTAGTCACTAAGTCGTGTCTGACTCTTGCAACCCCATGGACTGTAGCACACCAGGCTCCTCCGTCCATGGGATTTCCCAGGCAAGAATACTGGAGTGGATTGCCATTTTCTCCTCCAGGGGATCTTCTCAACCCAGGGATTGAACCTGCATATCCTGCATTGGCAGGTCAGTTCTTTACCACTGAGCTGCAAGGGAAAACTGTGGATCTCAACAGCCTTCTCTCTATTGCAATAGGCCCTTCACTCTATTGCATTAGTTCCTCTCATAATAACCCTTTGGGATAAAGTATATCTTTACCTAAGTCCAGATATATTTTAATTTCAAGAGAAAAATATAATTATAATGTAATTATAATTGAACTAAAAGTCTGTTTGAGTCAAAATATTATTTGCAATACTACATACTAATTAAAACCTGGAAAGCCCCTGCAGACATTGCTCATCCTCAAAATCCAGTTCTTTCAGAACACTCTGTGAACGCATGCAGCATATCTGAGCTGCTCCCTATCTCCCTCACTGCACTGTGTGCTCCTTTTTTGGCAGGACTTTGGCTTGAAATCTACAGCAAGAAGAAAACATCTGCTAAAATAAGTTTTCTGAAAACAAAATGTTAATAGTAAATGGTCATTTGATTTGAATGGCTGTGCTTTGGTGAGAATTTCCTTCTTTGGTCCTCAGATACATAATTCCTGTCATAAGCCACAGACCCCAATGTCTGTCCTCAGTGCTCTCGCAGTGATGTTTAAGTCAGCACTTGGAAGTCCTCTTTGGTTGCTGATCAATTTTAGACCACAGTGACTCGGTAAAAAGAAGTCAAGAAAGTGGCCCGGATGCTTCTGTTGCTGCCAGCAAATCTGAGAGGCCACTGTCACTGCTGAACCTGGAATCTAGACAGTTTAGGGAGATGCTTGTGCTGCTGCACATACCATTGGAAATGAAAGATGCTGATGCCAGCTGTCATGCCCAAAGAGCCAGGTCTGGTGTTTCTTTCTCTAAGAGTCTCTTGCACTTCTAGCAGGAGAACTCCTCAACTGCTGGCTTTATCCCCAAATTAGCGCCAGTGTCCAGTGCTATAGTGCTACTTCCCAGTGGTGCAGAAGAGACCTGGGGATGGACAGAAAGGCCATGAGTATAGAGGGCATGATGGCAGAAGATACTGGCAAGGTATGTGGTCATCAGAAGTGGGTATAGAACAGCATCCATCAACCTGGAGAGTCCCAGATTCCCTGGAGCATGCTGGGCACAAGAGTCATGGTCATCAGGCAGATAAAGAAGCCGGTGAGGACCTTGAGGGCAGCAGAGGACAAATCATCTTTTGTTTCCCTTGTGTCCTTGGGATGTGTAAACTTCATTTCACCCCCAAACACCTTCTTTTTTTTTTTTATTATTGTTTTTGCCATACATTGTCATGATATCACCATGGGTTTACATATGCTTCCCCTCCGGGTCCCCCCTCCCTCCTCCCTCCCCTCCGGGAAATCTCGCTGCACCAGCCCCGAGCATCAATCCTGGGCTGGCGATTGATTAGACACATGACAATTAACATGCTTCAATGCCCTTCTCCCATATCATCCCACCCTTACCCTCATCCACAAAGTCCACGAGTCTATTCTATACATCTGTGTTCCTTTTGCTGTCTCCCATGCTGGGTTCTCGTTACCGTCTTTCTAAATTCCATATATATGCGTTAATATACTGTATTGTTGTTTTTGCTTCTGGCAAAAGGAGACTATTCTGAACTTCCAAGGGATCATGACAACTTTAATCACATTCTGAACCCCGCCTTTAGGAGTTCCCCAGTGGCCTAGTGGTTAGGCTTCGATGCTGGCACTGCCATGACTAAGTTTGATTTTTGGTCTGGGACCTGACTTCTTGCAAGCAACATGGCCAAAATGTAAACAAAAAAACACAAAACAAAACAAAACTAGACTTTTGGAACTCTCCTGGTGGTCCAGTGGTTAGGACTCCAAACCATCACTCCCATGGGTTGGGGGCTTTATTCCTGGTTGGGGATCCCTGGAATCCCTGAAAGCTATGCAGCCAAAAAAAAAAAAGACAAAAACCCTTCATATTCTAAACTCCACCTTTAATAAAGTGCAGTGAGAACTTTGGCACAAGAAAATAACGTGGCTCACTGTGTACACATCTGAGTGAGTGTGTGTGTCCTAAATTGCTTCATTTGTATCCCATGCATTGCAACCCTCTGGAATGTAGCGCACCAGGCTACTCTGTCCATGGGATTCTCCTGACAGTAGCAACTAAGAAATTCTGACATCACCATGACTCTGTCCTGGTTACTATGGGAAAGAAGAAAGTACTTAGTAGGAGAGAATGCTCTGAGGAAGTGAGCAGAGGTAAACAGAGTCAGCAAAACCAGGAAGAGAGGAAAGATCAATTCTGAGCAGATGGTGAGTGAGTGCAAGTGCCCTGAAGAAGGAGGGCACTGGGCACGTGTAAGGAGTGGAAAGAAGGCTGCGGTGGTCCAGAGGATGAAAAGGCACCACTGTGTGTGTGTGCCTGTGAGTGCCTGGGATGAGGAGGGGGAGGAACAGGGTGATGCCAGACTGCATCTCAGAGAGTGGTTATGAATGAGCTTGAGTTTACAGTTGCCATCATCAGCCATTTTTCTCGTTGAATTTTACTAAAAAGGAACAAAAATATAGACTTTGTGTATATTTAAGTAAAGATACTTTCTAATTTTTTTTTAAATTTTGTAAACTTGCAGTTAATGTACTACTTCAACTTGCTTTTTGTGGCTGTGTCCATAGCTTTGTAATGCTCAGCTGAAGAATTTGGAGGTATATCTCAAGAGTATCTCTTAAGTCAAGAAAAAGGACTATGAATCAGAGTCACTGTATCCACTTAAGTAGTCTTAAACATTTTCCCAGGCAGAACTAAAATGAATCTTTGAAGGGTCAAAGAGTTTGCAGAAGGTGTATCTAGAAAGTTGCTTGTCCCCTTTCCCTATGTCATTATGCAAACATGATAATGTGTTGTCCAACATGTTACAATCTTTTTCATTCACTGTTCCATGGTGACCCTCAAAAATACCTGGACCCTGGTGATTTTCTAATCTTTCATCATTTCTTGTGTCCCCAGCAATTGATTCTGATGTTTCCTTCTGTCCAACAAGTACTTTTGGTAAGAGTCATCTATGCCCTCAGTCAGGCCTCCATCCCTGACCCTCCATTTCTCATCTTTCATCATCTTCCTGTTCATGTGAGGGTGTGGAGGCCACAGAGCATTCCAAGGAGCTTGTCTTGGCATAACAGAGGAGTAAAAACTGCTCTATGGACCATGCCATGGGGGACTTACAACCTCACACTAGAGCCTTGGCTTCCTACCAGGAACCACTCATTGGATCAAGTAGTATTGATGAAAAGTTGGTCAAAGGTCCATTCTCTCTGCCCTTCTTACCTACACACACACACACACACACACACACACACACACACACACACACACA
>ML662447.1:2752814-2901220 GCA_007570785.1 Antilocapra americana | reverse complement strand
ACACACACACACACACACACACACACACACACACACACACACACACAGTTGAACATACTAGAAGAATTGGTTTGAAGACAGCTGTAAAGGTTGGGAACCCTTGTCTATAAGAATGGCCACGTTATCATATTTATGGTAGCCAGGTTGCTGCAGGGTAGTCAGTAATTTGTATCAAGGTTGGCAATCAATCATCTGCAAATCAAATGTGGAGAGAGAAATTCAAGGAGACCAGCTTGATAGAGGGAGCTGAGGGATGAGCAGCAAATACCCAGCCTAGTTTTTGTTGTTGTTCAGTCACTAAGTCATGCCCAACCCTTTGCAACCCCATGGAGTACAGCCCACCAGACTGCTCTGTCCATGAGATCTCCCAGGCAGGAATTTCCTTCTCCAGGGGATTTTCTCAACTCAGGGATCAAACCCACATCTCCTGCATTGTAGACAGATTCTTTACCACTGAGCCACCAGGGAATCCTGAAGGACCAGCCTCCTGCCTCACAGACTGATGCTAGAAAGTCCAGCCCAGGAAGGAAAAGTCAATGAAAGGGCATATCTGACGACACTGCAGATGAAAAGAGAACACGAGAAGTCAACATAAAACAGGTAGCCGAGGAGACCTGAGGAAGTGCTAAGCTGTGGCCTTGGGAAGACCTTGGTGATGTTTAAATGACACAGGTGCTAGCTGCCCAGGAGGTCTTGGAGAACATTCCCCATGGAGTTTCAGGGCACAGCTGACTGCTGCTCTAGAAGAGAAAGATGATTATCAGACATCGTAAGTCCAATGAGGGGTGGGGGTGTGGTCCACGAGATTCCAGTTGGGCTGAGTTTAACATTCTCCTCTTTGCTTTTCTCTATGGAGATTCTCAAAGCACAAAGCATTCCACTAACAATGCACATTCACTTATTTCTCAGCCTTCTGTGCTCAAGGGGGTCCCCACAGCCTATGAAATTACAAAGAATTGTGAATACCCCTAAAGCTTAATAGTCTGCACTGTAATATCAGGATGAATGCCTTGGACCGCTGACTGCGTACCATAGCATTTCAGCCTGGAAGGAGGCATATTCACCAGTCAGAGTGCAATGATAGCATTTTCCTTCCATCCTTCAAGTTATCAGCCAGTCCCATTTCAGAGCAAGAAGAATAATGAATAGTGAGCCTAAACAGGCTTACCCAGAGATCTGAATCAATGAAAGTTGGCTGATTCAAAACATACAAGCACAGGCTCAAAGCTAGTTATGACAGATCATTCATTTCCATGACATATTAAGTGGGCATGAGAAACTTAAGACTGCTGGAGCCAGCAGAGAATAACTGATGACATAACAATAACTGAGTGATGACATTCACCTGGATTAAAATCTCTTAAGAGCTATGTGATTTGGGGAAAATAATTTAATCTCTTTGTCCCTTAGTGTGTTGATTCATAATGTGGAAATGTGGCTTGAGACAAGAATAACACTTCTATCTTAAGAGTGGTTCTGCCAGGGAGAGCCCATGTGTCATCATAAGAGACCAGTCCTACCTGTAGAAAGAGAGTTTGTGTCCTGCTGAAAGATCTTCCCAACTGGTGTGAGTGGGCAGGCTCTAAGCATGAAGTTGACATCAGTGCTGGAATGTTCTCTTGGCCATGAGAGAAGTTATAGTGCTAGGACAAAGGCTTGTATGTTAGCTTGGGCCCTGCCTATGCTAGTGGGGCTGGAACTAGAAGGAAAGAATGCAGGATGTAGACCAAGGTTTGCATCATAGGAGATGGACTGAGATCATCCAAGGTCCATGAGCTCAGACAAGGTCAAGGAAGTTTGGTATGACGAGCCAGAGGGTTGAGGTACTCTGTCCATTCTCCATGTTTGATCACTTTTAGAATTTGGGTCCTGTGAAAACACCAGACTCTCTCATCTCTGCTAAGGGAATCCCCCGTCCCTTGAGTCAGAGCTCTGAAGGCAAAGCAGTACATTCTGGAAGCAAAGGAACGTGGACAACATCATCAATCAGAGGGAGAGACACCCTCCCCCGATGTGGGAAGTCAACACCTCAAGGACAGAAATCATCCATCATTCCTTCTTCCCTAGAAATTGTCCCTCCAGGACTTAGATATGGACATTATGGGTAGTATTCATCTGAAGCCAAAAGTGGGATGTTTCTAGTGAGAGCCTTTACCTGCAAATCATGCTATGTGCAGTCAATAAATCAATTCCGTTACCATTCTTCAGTTGTAGAATATTCTTCAGAAAAGCACAACAAAATTAAAACAGTAACAATCCTCCAAGCACAATAAAATCTTTCTTCTAAAATAGGAGTGACGCTGGGCTCCTTTCTCATTTTTATAGATGTCTGAAAATACTCCCATTGGTTGATGATTTAGGCAGAACTCAAACAACTATTGTTTTTTTTAAAAATTTTTGAGGCATACTTGACATACAACAGTATACTGGCTTCATGTGTATAATATAATAATTTAAGATTTGTACATATTGCACAATGATCACCACCACAATAAGTGTACCTAACATCTGTTATCATACATAGTTGCAGGATTTTTTCTTGTGATGAGAACTTTTAATATCTCTTGGTAGCTTTCCACTATGAAACATAATATTATCAACTACAGTGACCATGCTGTACATTATATTCCCATAACTCATTCAGTTTATAACTAGGACTTTTTTTTTCAAATAACTGTTTTGATAAGTGTGACTTTAAAAATTAATTGACTAACTTTTGTACTAAACTTGCCTTCTTCACTATGACCCAGGTCAAGCAAAATTACCTGCCTTTTCCAGCTTCCAATACAAAGATGGTGCTATCCGATCTCTACTTTATTCCCCAGGAATGTTAAACTGCTGTATTTCCCTCATTTTTCCTACATTCTACTCTATTATTTATGAGATGGTTGTTTGTTGAGTCGGACGGGTCCCAATTTCTGGGAAATTCAGGTCTTCCCAATCACTCTGTTCATAGAAAATAAAACCAGCGGATGGCTCCTAGCTGTTCTATTAGGGGATAAAAAGTCACGGAAACATATTGAGAAAGACTAGGAACTACCGTAAATGTCCGAAGATTGAAGTGAGTTGGATTCAGTGCCCCAGATTCTTTGAGAGATTTCACTAGATATTCTAGGGGACCTGAACTGAAAGAAACCAACTAACAAGAGGTAGAGGGGAGCTGGAAGAAGAAATCAGGAGGAAGCCATAGAACAGTCTGAGAGTGAGGTGGGCTAATGACTTGTGACAGAGGAGAAGCCATTTGGGTGTATCTACCACACCATTGCTATGGTCTGGGAGGAGCAGGCTTTGGTATGCAACAAACATAGAAGAGGTCTTTAAAGTGGTCATTCTCCATTGTCTGAGAATTCCTCCAACAATAAATGTATATGGGATGTTACTGTTGATAAAGCTTTTGACAGATGCTGAGTCATCTGTGATGGAATGATGCTGGGAATTATGGTAAAAAAAAAGATTCTGAAGATTTGCAGTTCTCATTTCAAATACTAGTTCAACAATTCCTTCTCCTCATGGGACCTGGCTGTGAATACAGTAGAAATAAAGATTTCCCCTCTCCCACAGGAAAACGTTTAGAAACTCATGCAACCTGGGCAGGGAGGGACAGAGCGACACAGCAGAATTGTGCTCCATCTCTGAGGCTTGTGTTTCCTCCACATGGTCTGATGGTAGGTAGTCTGAGGATGCCTGCTTCCTTTTGCTGTCTGTGAAAGCTGTGGGTGGCTGAGCACCTTGCCTGGCCTGTGGCATTATCACTGCTGGCTTCAAGCACACATGCCCGGCTTCTGCATTGATCCAGGTGGACTTAGACACTCTTCCTATTAAAGATCTTAACTGACCGTGAACTTAACTGCTCTCCACGTCCCTTCTGGCCCCCGACCGTGTCTGGCTATTTGCTATTCTTGTGTTTGTCTTAGCTTCCAACATGATTTTCTAGGCTTTTATGCCAGGTCTTGCCTGCTTCTCAGTTTACCCCAGCCTTGGGATTCTCTGGCAGCCCTTGCCTAAAACCTGAGAGTGGAAACTTAGCAGATGCCCCATAGTCCAATGAATGGATAAGGGAGTGAGTCTCATTGAGCCTTCAAATCCTGAACACTGAAGGCCAACTGCCTGCCTCAAGTCGAGCTAGGGTCTATGTGACTCAACTTCTCTGAGTCAGTTTACTCATCAGTACATGGAAATAATAATAATACTTTTCCTCATATTGTGATATATGCTATTAGCACCATGCCAGACATGTGTGGTAGTCTATTTTGTTAAACTTTTTATTTTGTACTGGAATACAGCCAATTAGCAATGTTGTGAAGGTTTCAGGTGGACCGCACAGGGACTCAGCCATACCTATACATACATCTATCTGTTCTCCAAACTCCTCTCCTATCCAGCTGCCACACAACATTGAGCAGAGCTCCCTGTGCCATGCAGTATGTCCTTGTTGGTTATCCATTTTAAATATAGTCATGTGTATACATTGATCCCAAATTCCCTAACTATCCCTTCCTCCTAACCATTCCCCTTGCAACTAGAAGTTTGTTCACCAAGTCTGTGAGCCTGTTTCTCTTTTGTCAATAAGTTCATTTGTATCATTTCTTTTTAGATTTCACAAATAAGTGATGTCATATGATATTTCTCCTTTTCTTTCTGAATGCTAGTCTATTATTATCGATGCCATTTTCTTCATGACACTGTCATTTTTCCTGCTTAACTTAAACCACAAAAATTAAGGTCTTGTAGGTGGCACGTGGTCCAGGATCAATCTTTATTTTGCTGGTCAGCCATATGTTCCCAGAAAAAAAAAATGTTCCTTGTCTGAGGAACATTCATATCTATATCTATTTGAATTTCCCCAGACAAGAGTCTAAAGGTACTTAATGCACTGCAAACACTTCTGCTGAGGTCAGTGTAAATTTAGCCACATTGATTCCTTGGTGAATCTATAATTGCTGGCTGGAAGATCGATCTCCATCACATAAACCCAGTTCTGAAAGGCAAGTCTACACATGTGCACGACTCCTTTGTTACTGCCCGGGATGCCCACGAAAGCTTCTTTTCCTGTCACTGCCAACGGGAGGTGGTCAGAATGCTTGCTCCCTGGGGGACAAAAATTACTGGCAGTTCTTTGCACAGAATACTAGAGTATAACTTGGTGCTGTCCTTTCCTCTCATTTGCAGCATAAAATGCTGTCAAATGAAAACATTACAACTTGCAAGGAGATAAAAATTCAATAAACAAAAAATTACAATTTTCATCATCTTGAAGGGCAACTAGGGAACAAAACTAAATAACTGCCTTGGTCTCATTTGGTTCCGGAGGGAAACTGAAAAACAGGGCAGGCAAGTCTGAACTTTTTCATGCAAGAGAAAAGACATTTTTGAGAAAGGAAAGTAAAGGAAATCTATTTGAAGCTAAGCTATAGATTCAAAAGGGCAGATATCTGAGTGAGTATAAGAAGTATTGTCGCCAAGATGGAATCCCTAAGCTTTTGTTTTTTTTCAGTGTGGTAATACCCTGTATATTAGGAATTACAGCAAACAAAAAGATCTTACGCTTTGTCAATCAGATTAAATGGGGACATTTAATGAGAAGAGAGGAGTGTCCTTTGAAATCCAAGAGCAAGAATGCAGTACTAGAGCCTACAGTGAGGCTTGATGGTTTCTCTCTATGCATCTTTCTTATTTCTCTCCTCTGTGGACCAGTTTTCCTCACTTCCAAGCCCACATAATTAAAAAACAAAAAGTGGCCCCCATTTCCTGCATTTTACCGATTGGCATTAGCCAAACAGACCTGACTTCTTCAACTCTAAATTTCAGTTCTTAGAGACAAGCTTCTGATCAGCTGCTTGGATCGCTGGCCTAATCACCGGGTAGACAGAGCCGAATTAAAGGACGTGGTCACATCGTGCAAAATACCTGCCAGGAATTCACGAGTGTGAGCTAGGGAGGGGTGGGGAGGGCAGTTAAAGTGTGTCACTCTGCACTGGGAAGATGTCCCGACAGCCATCTACCATAACCCAGTGGAAAGCCAAGACATCGGAGTAGGAGCATTGGTAAGTATTGTACCTGTAACTTAAAAAAGAGTTTTAATTGGAGGATAGTTGCTTCACAATGCTGTGTCGGTTTCTGCCATTTAACAACGTGGATCAGCCATAGGTTGCCTCCCTCTTGAGCCTCCCTCCCACCCCCACCGTTCCACCCCTCTAGGTCATCACAAGTACTGGGCTGAGTGTTCTGCAGCAACTTCCCACTAGCTAGTTGTTTTACACGTGGTAGCGTATATATGTCAGCGTTACGCTCTCAATTTGTCCTACCCTCTCCTGTGTCCACAAGTCAGTTATCTATGTCTGTGCCTCTGCAAATAGTTCCTAGCCTGCAGATAGTTTCATCAGTACCATTTTTCTAGATTCCACATATATTTGTTAATATTATGGTGTTTGTTTTTCTCTTTCTGACTCACCTTACTGTGTATGACAGACTCTAGGTTCATCCTGTATTTGTAACTTTTTATCTTGACATTTCATTTAGTTTATTCTAGCCTGAGAAAAATTATTCTCAGGTAGATTTTCCAGTTTTTGATATTCAGATCTCCAGGTCACCTAGAAAACTGACTTAGTTATATAAAGGAATCTGTACAGGAAAGTACAATACGTGAGGTTAAAATCTCTGTCGTCACTATTCCTATACTTCTTAAAATCTTCTGACAGAGATCTCTCTTCCTCACTCAATCCTCTGGGTATCATTTATTTAAAAGTTAGTGACAAAATTTTATGAAACCTTTTCATTGACCATGGGTTGCCCTAACTTTGCTTTCTTGCCCTGGGAAGTTGAGATAGGCAACAGAATAAGCAATCTTGTGGTCTGATTCAAATGCTTTTTTATAAGTCCCAGTCACTGCTAAGCTACATCATTCCCTTTCTTCAGGGCTCATTTGGGGTTTCCTTTTAATTTTCTTTGGGTAATAAAGATGCTTCTGCTTCCCAGATGGTGCTAGTGGTAAAGAAGCTGCCTGCCAATGCAGGAGATGTATGAGATGAGGTTCGATCCCTGGGTTGGGAAGATTCCCTGGAAGACAGCACGGCAACCCACTCCAGTATTCTTACTTGGAAAATCCCATGGACAGAGAAGCCTGGTGGCCATGGCCCATAGGGTCGCAGAGTCTGCCACTACTGAAGTGACTTAGCACACACACACACAAAGTGATTCAACCACTTCCAACCCCCCCACTGTTTATGACAATATAACTTTAATCAATAATTTAGAATTATTTAAAAGCCAGTGACAAAATTTTATCAAACCTCTTTTGTTCTCAGTTATTTTTCCTTTAAATTAACTTTCAGAACAGTTTATTTGCAGAACTAGAAAAATGCACAAAGCTAGATTAATTTTCTTTTTAAAATATGTTAGTTTAGATTCTGAGAGTGAAAGGCCAATATAAGGTCAGCTAGATTCATTTTCATAAGTAAAACACCTTGCATCTCACAGTCATTTCCCTTCCAAAAGTAATTACTGCTTAGACTTTGAATACCTTTGGACAGTTGTATCTGTCACTGAAATTTATGCAGTATATTTGGCTGGCTTCTTTTGCTCAAAATTATCCAAGGCTTACCCATGTTGTTCATGCATTTGATGAGTAGAGTTTATTAATTTTCAATTCTGTATAAGGTTACTTGTATGAAGATGACACAATATATTTATACATTCAAATGCTGATGGCCTTTTGTGTTGTTACCGTTGTGAGATTATTACAAGTCATGTTCCCACAAGGGCTCTTGAAAATGTCCTTCTGTGAATATATGTATAAATTTATATTTGGAGTATACCAAAGCATGTAACAACTGTGTCAGAGCCTACATGTAAGATGTATAAAGCCTATATGTAAGCTTTAACCAGTACACCTGTGTGGTTGTACGAACATACGTTTACCAACAACAAACCATGAAAGTCTCAATAGCTCGCCACGTCTCCAACAAATGCCATTATTGGTACTTAAAGCTTTGTCAATTCTAGTATTTGATACTAGATATACTGGATTTTATTTGCATGTCTTTGATGACTGATGAGGAGATGAGAACATTTTAAAATGTTTATATGACATTTGGATCTTAACTATGATGTGCCAGCTCAGGGACTTTGTCCAGTTTTCTCTTGGGTTCTCTTTCTATTGTTAGCTGTCCAAATAGCTCTTAATAAGTCATTGTCAGTTATAAGCTTTGCTAGATGGCTTTTCATAAGGTGGTCCCGTACTTATTAACCTGTTTATTCAATAAATTGTACCACTTGTTCCCTTACCTACCCTATTCTGTATTGATGACTTTGAGGGATGTTGTACATTTGTCTTTCCTGTTCCATTCTCCACCCTCTTCCACCCTCCTCTTGTTTGGGAAAGCCCTCTTCATAAATGTTTTGTCAGATATGTACATGCTGTGACTTGACTTCTGACTCTCTTATGGGATTTCTTGATGTGTGCATGCTCAGTTGCTAGGTTGTATCCAATTCTTATCCAATTCTTTGTAACCCCATAGACTGTAGCCTGCCAGGCTCCTCTGTCCATAGGATTCTTCAGGCAAGAATACTGAAGTGAGTTGCCATTTCCACTTCCAGGGGATCTTCCTGACCCAGGGATTGAACATGCGTCTCCTGCATTGGCAGTCCAATTCTTAACCATTGAGCTACCTGGGAAGCCCTATCTCTTCATGAATATAGTGCTTAATTTTAATATAGTCCAATTTATCATAGTTTTATTTCTATTATTTTTCTGTATCCTGCTTAAGGAACCCTTCCTACCCCAAGATCATGAAGATATTTTCTTTTCTGTTTTACTTTTCACATTTAGGTTTATAATCCACTTGCATATAACATGAGTTAGGAATAACGATTTTTCTGTGGTTATCTAACTGATTGATTATCGATAGAAAACATCATTTCTCCTTTGCTCTTAAGTCACCTTTGTCAAAGATTAAGTGATAATCTATGTGCAAATCTATTTATGAGCTTTTGTTCTGGTTCTTTTTTTTTTTCTTTTTGGTACCAGTACCACACTATCTTAAGCTTTATAGCATTATAAAATTCTTGATAGCAAGTAGTATACTTTCTCACATTTTGTTCTTCCTGCTTAATTTCCAGAAGTATAGAGATACCAGTTCTTTTGTTATCAAAGTCTAGTTTAATTCCATTGTGTTCAGAGAACATACCATGAATGATTTAACTTCTTCTGGATTTTTTTATGATCCAACAGGAGTAAGTATTGGTAAATATTTGTACTTAAAGGGAATGTTTACTCCTGTACTGTTATTTTTATTTTTACAATGTTGTGTATGTATCAATTAGATCAAGTTTGTAAAAAGCTTTTAGTTTATTCTTTATGTTTTATATTTTTTGTTCTATTTATCTATTCCTTTTTTTAAATTTGATAATCAAATACCTAGTTCCTTAGGGAAATGGGTGATACCTTTGACTTAGTCAAAGGATTTACATAGATGTGAGGCTTCCCATGTGGCTCATTAGTAAAGAATCTGCCTGCCAAGCAGGAGATATGGGTTTGAACCCTGGGTAGGGAAATTACCCTGGGGGAAATGACAACCCCCTCCAGTATTCTTGTCTGGGAAATACCATGGACAGAGGAGCCTGCTGGTCTACAGTCCATGGGGTCGCAAAGAGTCAAACATGACTGAGCAACTGAGTACTCATGCATCAAGAAATACAATTAAGAGAATTGGAAGCCAAGTCACAGAATGTACATATCTAACAAAATATTTATGAAATAGACTTTCCCAAACAAGAGGAGGGTGGGAAAGAGTGGAGAATGGAGCAGGAAGGACCAATGTACAACATCCCTCAAAATCATCAATATAAAATAGGGTAGGACAACGTGGTTTTTAAGAATAAGACATTACTAACTTTTAGTATATGACAGGCTACCGCAAGCGGAGTCAGAAAAGAAATGATTTGCCCTGTAGATGCTGATAAGCCTCAACCCCCCAGTATCCCAGGGTCTCTTTCCCAGTCTACAGGCCAGAAAGGCTGCAAACCCTCAGAAAAGCTGATGAGATCTGAGAGGATAGGGGCTTCGCCAAACAGGTGAGTCATAAGATGGTATAAAAGTCTTGGAAAGTTTCTATGTACTGAAGAGAGTTCAAAAGCATTAAGAAATGTCACTGGAAAAATAGATAGCCAATGGGAATTTGCTGTATGTCTCAGGGAGCTCAAACAGGGACTCTGTGACAATCTACAAGTGTGGGATGGGGAGGGAGATGAGAGGGAGGTTTGGAAGGAGGGGACATGAGTACATGTATCTCTGACTGATTCTTCTTTAAGTGTGACAGAAAACCACAAAATTCTGTAAGGCAATTATCCTTCAATTAAAAACAAAAACGAAATGTCACTGTAGCTAAAGGAGGCTTGAATGTCAAAGCAAGGGTCAGCTCTTCAGGGATGTGCATGACTTGTTAATGAAAGACATCATAGAGGATGTGATGCTCATTCTAGAATGAATATTTCTTATACAGTTCTCCAAACTAAGGCACAATATCACAACATAGTGGGTTGGCCAAAAAAATGTGTTATGGTTTTCCATAAGATATTATGGAAAAACCCAAACAAACTTTTTGGCCAACCCAATAGTACTCCAGGAAAAGCAGGTAGTAGACATCTCCAATTGAAACCAAGATTTTATCACCCCAGCAGATGTGTGTGTGTGTGTATACAATTTAAGGAGAACAACTTTTGGGGGGGAAGTTTAATATATACAACTTACTGTCTAAAATTCTGCTATACAATATATTTCCATATATGTACATAAACTGGAAATGTGTATATGTAAATATATATATGTATGTTTGTATATACATACCCATATTTTTTCCCAAAAGTCATTCTCCCTACATTATGAAACTTTTGTCAATAAAATTGGTTAAAGCTAGACAATTCTATCCTGTCCCTTTTATTGAGAGAAAGACTAAAACACAAAATCAAATTGTATGGTTTTCTATAGTTTGTATGTGGCTTTTAGAGGTATCATTCTCTTAAATAAGAGTAAAGAGGCAATAGATTGCGAAAAGACCAAGAACTATCAAGGACTAAGTACAGACTCGCCCAAATTTGCGGCATAGGGACATCCCATCTCCAGGTGGACTCCAGCAAGGAATTTCTCCCGCTGGTGTGGGCTGTCCAAATAGCCCTTAGTAAGTCCTTATCCAATGTAAGCTTTGCTAGATCGCTTTTCATAGCATGGTCCCATACTTATTAACCTGTTCAATGAATAGTACCCCTTGCTCCCTTGGGCTTCCCAGGTGATGCTAG
Organism: Antilocapra americana; assembly: GCA_007570785.1. Lineage (NCBI taxonomy): Eukaryota > Metazoa > Chordata > Mammalia > Artiodactyla > Antilocapridae > Antilocapra > Antilocapra americana. The sequence continues at coordinate 2,889,928 of ML662447.1, read as the reverse complement.
TGGCAAAGAACCTGCCTGTCAATGCAGGAGACTTGAAGAGACATGGGTTCAATCCCTGGTTCGGGAAGACTTCCTGGAGAAGAACATGGAAACCTGCTCCAGTATTCTTGCCTGGAGAATCCCATGGACAGAAGAGCCTGGTGAGCTATAGTCCATAGGTTGGCAAAGTCACACACGACTGAAATGACTTAGCACACATGCATGTACGCACGCACCCCTTGCTCCCTTACCTATCCTATTCTATATTGAAGACTTTGAGAAATGTTGTACATTCGTCCTTCCAGTTTTATTCTCCACCTGTTTCCACCCTCCTCTGAGGCCCAGATGCTGACCTGTATAGACTGCATCAGCGTCTTCACATGGCTAATGAGCCAGCTAAGTAAACCAGATTAGGTGTTCCCTCCCTTCCAGCTCTCCCAAACTGCACATTAGTGAGCAAAATAAATAGTTTTTGTAACCACTAAATTTTGGAGTGGTTTATTATTCTCGATTAGGTGACCATAGCACTCTCCTACTTGCTACTATACCTACACTCTGGTTTCCTCAGTTCTCATATGTTTACCTGTGATATAAAGTGTGAATACAGTCTGGTGCGGGTCCTGACCTATGAAACTACATAAGGCTGCATGCTAAATAATCCTGGGGAACCCCAGCTCTGGGCTTCCCAGGGTCAGATATGAGGAAAAAACAAGAACAAAAGACGTCGGCCAGGAGATCCAGGGTAAAGCAGATCCAAGCTTGAGGACCAGGGAAAGACTAGCAGCTCAGATCTAGGATGGTTTGTAGGTTTGTTTGGTGTGTATTCAGTGCATGTATGAGGTTGAGTACAGCTGCTTAAAGAAGTTGGGCAGGGCAGTCAGGAGGCAGGTGTGAGATTGAGTTGGTGGTGCTGTATTTGTGCTGACTTCAAGCCATGGCCCGATTCTGAAGTATGGAGCAAATTCTCCAACATAATTTTCTTATATTGACCTACATTTGTGCTCCAACAGCTGTTTAAAAATCTGCCAGTCTCCAAAATAAATGATGTTGTTAATGGGAATTGCAGCTATTCAGATTCCTCAACAGAACCGGAGTTGTGCCTTTAAAAGCAATGTACATTCCTTACTGTCAGCCTATTTGCTTAAAATCTTAATCACAGTTCTTTATGGTGGACAGCAAATGGCACATGTGACCTGTTGACTGATATTAACCTTGTGTTTTATGTCATCACCATAAAATACTCTGCTGAACACTGGTGGCAAATGAAAGGCAGACACAATGTTTATCAGCCACTACAAATGAATCATGACCAAAAACAACAAGTGTGAATATAATAGAAATTTTCTATAGAATTAAATTGTGGGAAAAGAGTTCATCTTCCTTTGACAATTTTATACTGCCTGCCAGCATATGGTCCCTTAACTACCCTATATGTTTGGGGAACAACAACTGAAGTGTCATTAAAAAAACTGATGTCTTAAGTGATGAATAATTCCAAAAATATATAAAAAAGATAAGGGGAGAAGAACAGAAGAAAGTTAATGATCCTTGTAATTTGACAGTCAGGCACTATGTTGGCTTCTAACGTTCCACTCAAAGCTTTGTTCCTCTGATAGAAATTTCGCTGTTTTGAGAATGATGGACAATGAGAAGCATGAGTCACTGTCAATAAGCATGACCTCTATGCCACATGGTCAAGGAAAGGACACAAAGAAAAGAAAAGAGAGAAAACTAAAAAAAGATATGGGACTTCCCTGGTGGTCCAGTGGTTTAGAATCCACCTTACAATGTAGGGGCATGGGTTTGATCCCTGATTGAGAAACTAAGATCTTACATAAATAAGTGAAAGTTGCTCAGTAGTGTCGGACTCTTTGTGACTCCATGGACTGTCATCTTCCAGGATTCTCTATCCAGGGAATTCTCCAGGCAAGAATATTGGAGTGGGTGGCCACTCCCTTCTCCAGGGGATCTTCCCAACTCAGGGATCGAACCCAGGTTTCTGCACTGCAGAGTCTTTACCATCTGAGCTACCAGGGGAGCTGAAGATCCTACATGCTGCAGGGAAGTTAAGCCCGTACACAGTAACTAGAGAGTCGGATTGGCATAACTAAAACCCAACACAGCCAAAGAAAGGAAGAAAGAAACAGAAGAAAATGAAAAGACAAAGCAAGAGAACAGCTGGATCCTGCCTTTTGAGATATGCATTGTGACGGCCTGGAAAATGGTATGAGTGTTCTCACCCAAAATCATGGGTTTGAATCTGATCTCACCTTTTACCCTCTAAATAACCTTGGAAAAGTCACGTTTAACCTCGTGACCTGAGCTCTATACTTGCAGAACAGGACTAATGGCATCTTGCATGGTTGATAATAGGAGAGATGCACACAGAGCAGTGCCTGACCTCAAATGTGGGTTGAATAAATTTTGGCTTCTTTCTTCTCTTTCCCAAAGTTGCCATGGAAACTTTGTGCTCCTAGAGATCTGGGAATATCTTTTCTTCTGAGAAGAATGTGAGGAAGTCTCTGGAAGGGAGGGTGAATCATCCTTTCAGTGGCCTTGGGAGCCTGCTGACTCCAAGATTTGATCCATCAAGTTGAGATGACTTGGTTTCTCAAACAGCTCAGAGATTTGCCTAATTTCTGTTTCACACTGGGACATGTCAACTCAGTTTAAGAGTGTAGACAAAGATTTTTTCTGCTCCCATGTATTGTACAGAGTTCCTAAGTCTCATAGTTCAGTATTGAAATACAATTCACTAGGAACCAATGTTTCTAATCAGCCAATTTCTGGTTCTCTTTGATTGCAAAGTCTGGATATCAAGGTGATTGTTAGTAAGCCTCTCTGTGGTAGAGATTCAATCTTTCTTCAGGAGTGGAGACTGTATTTCCCCCTGAAATTTGGAAGAGCTGGAGGATTTTAAATCTTGTGGAGAGTTCTTTTCCATCATTAGTGACCTACTTGGCTTGAGGGTGGAGAGACTTCCTACAGTCCTATGACTCCAAGGTTCTAATCTGGAGTTCCCCATGTCAAGTACAACATCCCTCAACCCATGGTCACAACTCACCCTCACGTTGCTCTCTCCCCAACTGAGCTGTAAGCATTTTGAGGGTCAACAACATGATTTGTTTTCAATAATTATCCCCTTGCATATATGGTAGGTGTTTGTAAATTTTTATTGTTGTTGTTCAGTTGCTAAGACGTGTCCAACTCTTTGCAACCTCATGAACCACAGCACTCCAGACTTCCCTGTCTTTCACTATCTCCTGGAGTTTGCTCAAATTCATGTCCATTGAGTTGGTGATGCTATCTAACCATCTCATCCTCTGCCGCCCCCTTCTCCTTTTGCCTTCAGTCTTTCCCAGAATCTCTGTGAGTCGGCTTTTTGCATCAGTTGGCCAAAGTATTGGAGCTTCAGCTTCAGCACCCATCCTTCCAATGAATATTCAGGGTTGATTTCCTTTAGGACAGACTTGATTGATCCCCTTGCAGTCTAAGAGAATCTCAAGAGCCTTCTCTAACACCATATTTCAAAAGCATCAATTCTTCGGCTCTCAGCTTTATTTATGCTACAATTTTCACATCACTATATGCTGCTGCTGCTGCTAAGTCACTTCAGTCATGTCTGACTCTATGCGACCCCATAGATGGCAGCCCACCAGGCTCCCCTGTCCCTGGGATTCTCCAGGCAAGAATAGTGGAGTGGGTTGCCATTTCCTTCTCCAGTGCATGAAAGTGAAAAGTGAAAGTGAAGTTGCTTAGTTGTGTCCAACTCTTATCGACACCATGGACTGCAGCCTAGCAGACTCCTCCGTCCATGGGATTTTCCAGGCAAGAGTGGAGTGGGGTGCCATTGCCTTCTCCCACCCCACTTGACTACTGGAAAATTGTAACTTTGACTATATGGACCTTTGTTAGCAAAATGATGTCTCTGCTTTTAATACGCCGTCTAGTTTTGTCATGGCTCTCCTTCCAGGAGCAAACATCTTTTAAAAACTTGTAAGAGAATTAACATTAAGGTGCCATTTTATTTACACTGATCTTTTCAACCTTCATGATAAGCTATTACCTGTGGAAATTAGACTTGTGAATAAAACAAGAGGAGCTTGTATCAAAAAGAGAGAAGTGGATTCTCCTCTCCTTCGTAAAGGAAAAAGGGAAAGGGAGCTAATTTTGTTGGTCATTTATTATATTCCAGACAAGGTACTGGGAACTTCAGATGGACCATTTCATTACATCCTCCAATAGTACTAGAAATATACACCAGAAAATAGAGATCAGATTGAAAATACAGAGAAAAAATAGGTATAAATGGATCACTTTTTGAGTCTCTGGAACATGATAGTTATTCATTCAGAATGGCCTCATATTCCATGGGCTCTGTTACCTAAGGTGGACTTGATATGTGTAGACCTTACATCCCAGGTGTGACTTCAACCATTGTGAGAAAAGAGCCTTGCTTACCCCACTTAGAGATGAAGAACTAGGTCAGATTGCTGAAAGTGTACAGGACTCATACCCTGGTTATTCATGACTTAAAGGACTTTTTCTTTTCTTTACACCCTTCATTCTCCTTACAGCCTAACGGAAAAGGTGGGGATTAGATTGGGAAAAGGGTAACATATATATTTTCTCTGTTATGTGAATAGTGACCAAATCTAGGTAAGAAATCAAAATGAATTCATCTGCAGGAGCTGAGGGACATAGTAGTATGCATTAGACATGAAATGCCACAGGCAACATCCGTTCTTTTCTCTGCTTCCCTTGGTGTGTATTTTTCAAAGACCAGCAGCCCTGAGAACAGGGTGCACTGAATACATTTCAGAATTAGAAAAAAAATCTCAGATACAATATTGACCAGATGTCACAGTCAGCTTTGAATGCCATGTGTACTTTTACACAGGTGTAATGTTCAGTACTGAGCATAATATGTCTACGTCATTATAAGGCAATGACCCAGAAAGAAATAAGGCTGGCTTTGCAATTAGATGGTCCCAGACTCATGGAGCATTGCAGACACTTACTAAGTCCATGACTACAAACAAAGTAATGAAGAAATTTCAGCTATTCCACAGAGTAACTGGGAAGATGAAATGAGATAACTTTTGTGAAATAACTTGGCTAGGCAATGTAATTTATACTTTTCCTTTTTTGTTGTTGTTTCTTTTTATTCTCCTTTCAGATTGAGAATTTTGATGGAACTGATAAATCAGTTCTGTTCAAACTGTGAACTTGTGTGGTCTCAGGTTAGAATGCCCAAGATAGCTGGACAAAAAGAGGAAGAATCAATACCATACGACTTACGGTATGAGATGAACGAAAGCAATGTGCCAGGATGTTGCTGCCTTCTATAAGTGGAATTGATTCAGTAAGCAACTTTAATTAAAGGGAAAAGGGTTTCTCTCTGTCTTTTTTCCCCACAGAGTTAAAATCAGGGAATCTATTTTCAAGGGAAGAAGGAGAGCATATCAGCGGAAATAGAGAAGAGACTGAAGAGAGAAACAAAAATACAGAAAATAATAAATTTGTGTTTTGAGTTTTCCCATATGTGAGAATTGCTCATTTGGAAGGGCCTGATACTGCCAGGGCAGGTGGTGTAAGGTGTCTCTGACAAGCACAGTTCTTATATCACAGGCTTGATTTCAACCCCTGCCCACCAAAGGCCCAGAATGTCATACCCAAGGGTCCTCCCAAGGCTCACTCTTCCTGCTCTGTGGTTTTGAGGGCATCTGCATGAAAGTACAGACTCTGCCTCCCGTGGCTTTATCACTACTCCAAGTCACAGGATAGTGGTAGCCATAGCAACACCTTCAGTATTGCTAACCTGGAGTAGCAAACTCTCAGGTAGGAAATGAGAGACAGACACATACTGAGGCAAAAGAATTTGAAGGAAAAATGACTTCAAACCGCCCCCTTCAACTCCAAACCTCAGTAGATGACAAATCAGCAGCCAGGAGGAAGAGAGGAGGAAACAGTGCTTATTAAGCATCTCTTGGGTGCCAGATACTCTGCTAGGGGCTTGCCTAGATTGTTTTTCAAACATTAAATGTTTTATTTTGTATTGGGGTATGGCTGATTAACAATGCTGTGGTAGTTTCAAGTGAACAGTGAAGGGACTCGACCATTCTGAAAATAATCCAATGAGGACAGTGTGATTATTAACCTCAATGATTTATGCATAAGTAGAAGTAACAGGTTGTTAGGTTACTTGCCCAAGTGTACAAGTTGGGGACATGTCAGACGTGAAATTGGTTCCAGCTCTGTCATGTTCTTCCCCCACCCTGAAGTTTGGTTTACAACTCGGGAGCATTCTGCCTGTGACATTTCAACTTCATTGACCCCCACTCGCCCACCCTAGAGTGGTGAGCTCTTCCTCCTGATGTGTTCTTGGGAGCTACTCTTAAAAAATAAAGTATCATAGCCATACTGACTCAATGTCCCAGAAGGAATCAAAGACCCCTACTTGGTTTTTCAATAACTATTTAAGGGCATCTCCAACCAATTACACCATTTTAAAAAAATTTCGGCCTCCCTAGTGGTTCAGTGGTAAAGAATCTGCCTGCTAATTCAGGAGATGTGGGTTTGATTCCTTGGGTCAGAAATATCCCCTGGAATAGGAAATGGCAACCCACTCAGGTATCCTTACCTGGGAAATCCCATGGACAGAGGAGTCTGGTGGGCTACAGTCCATGGGGTCACAAAGAACTGGATGTGACTTAGCAACTAAACTATAGCAACAATACCAAAAATTACCCCTTATATATGAGCAAAGGAAACAGGAACTCAAGAGATTAAGATATAAGTTATTAGCCAAGATGCCAGACTTTTAATTATTGAGAGTCAGCGTCTGGCTTCAACTTGGTAAGAGTCCTTTGTGCACTGGGACAGCAGTCCACCACAAGAACCCAAACAAAAACATAAAAGGGAGGAGTGCAGTGAATCTACCTTCTCATCTTCTTCTTTCTTACTAAAATGGTAAATTTCAGTATCTGGAGACCTCTAGATTGAAACTCTGGTCTATGAGATGGGGCTATAGGACATTTTTATCTTCCTCTTTATGTTGTTCTGTATTCCCTTATGTTTTTATGATCATTATGCATTATTTTTACAATGGTAGATAAAAGTTATATTTTATTTTTCTTTTCTTATTTTTATTTCAAAAGTTCAGATTTTATTTTTATTTATTTATTTTTTAATTGTTTTTGCCATACAATGCCATGATATCACCATGGGTTTACATATGCTCCCCCTCCAGAAACCCCCTCCCTCCTCCCTCTCTCCTCCCTCCCCCCTGGAAATCTCGATGCACCAGCCCCGAGCATCAACCCTGGACTGGCGATTGATTAGACATATGATAATTAACATGTTTCAATGCCATTCTCCCATATCATCCCACCCTTACCCTCATTCACAGAGTCCACGAGTCTATTCTATACATCTGCGTTCCTTTTGCTGTCTCGCATGATGGGTTCTCGTTACCGTCTTTCTAAATTCCATATATATGTGTTAATATACTGTATTGTTGTTTTTGCTTCTGGCTTACTTCACTCTGGATAATGGGCTCCAGTTTCGTCCACCTGAGTAGAACTGCTTCAAATGAATTTTTTTTTTAATGCTGAGTAATATTCCATTGTGTATATGTACCACAGCTTTCTTATCCATTCGTCAGTTGATGGGCATCTAGGTTGCTTCCATGTCCTGGCTATTGTAAACAATGCGGCGATGAATATTGGGGTACACGTGGCTCTTTCAATTCTGGTTTCCTCAGTGTGTTTGCCCAGCAGTGGGATTGCTGGGTCATATGGCACGGCTATTTGCAGTTTTTTAAGGAACCTCCACACTATTTTCCATAGTGGCTGTACTAGTTTGCATTCCCACCAACAGTGTAAGAGGGTTCCCTTTTCTCCACATCCTCTCCAGCATTTATTGCTTGTAGATTTTTGGATTACAGCCATTCTGACTGGTGTAAAGTGATACCTCATTGTGGTTTTGATTTGCATTTCTCTGATAATGAGTGATGTTGAGCATCTTTTCATGTGTTTGTTAGCCATTTGTATGTCTTCTTTGGAGAAATGTCTGTTAAGTTCTTTGGCCCACTTTTTGATTGGGTCGTTTATTTTCCTAGAGTGGAGCTGCAGGAGTTGCTTGTATATTTTTGAGATTAATTGTTTGTCCGTTGCTTCATTGGCTATTATTTTCTCCCATTCTGAAGGCTGTATTTTCACCTTGCTTATAGTTTCCTTTGTTGTGCAGAAGCTTTTAATTTTAATTAGGTCCCATTTGTTTATTTGTGTTTTTATTTCCAGTATTCTGGGAGGTGGGTCATGGAGTATCCTGCTTTGGTTTATGTCAGAGAGTGTTTTGCCTATGTTATCCTCTAGGAGTTTTATAGTTTCTGGTCTTATGCTTAGATCTTTGATCCATTTTGAGTTTATCTTTGTGTATGGTGTTAGAAAGTGTTCTAGTTTCATTCTTTTACAAGTGGCTGTCCAGTTTTCCCAGCACCACTTGTTAAAGAGGTTGTCTTTTCTCCATTGTATATTCTTGCCTCCTTTGTCAAAGATAAGGTGTCCATAGATGCGTGGATTTATCTCTGGGCTTTCTATTCTGTTCCATTGATCTATATTTCTGTCTTTGTGCCAGTACCATACTGTCTTAATGACTATGGATTTGTAGTATAGCCTAAAGTCAGGTAGGTTGATTCTTCCAGTTCCATTCTTCTTTCTCAAGATTGCTTTGGCTATAGAGGTTTTTTGTATTTTCATACAAATTGAGAAATTATTTGTTCTAATTCTTTGAAAAAGACCTCTGGTAGCTTGATAGGAATTGCATTGAATCTATATATTGCTTTGGGTAGTATACTCATTTTCACTATATTGATTTTCCAATCCACGAACGCGGCACATTTCTCCGTCTGTTTGTATCCTCTTTGATTTCTTTCATCAGTGTTTTATAGTTTTCTATATACAAGTCTTTTGTTTCTTTCAGTAGAAATACTCCTAAGTATTTTATTCTTTTTGTTTCAATGGTGAATGGAATTGTTTCCTTAATTTCTCTTTCTGTTTTCTCACTGTTAGTGTATAGGAATGCCAGGGATTTCTGTGTGTTGATTTTGTATCCTGAAACTTTGCTATATTCACTGATTAGCTCTAGTAATTTTCTCGTAGAGTCTTTAGAGTTTTCAATATAGAGGATCATGTTATATTTTAAAAGAAGAAAATCTTTCTAGTAAAATAAAATACGACAATGCATAGTGAAATGCTCAGTAAACCAGCTGGATGCTTTGCCTCAGTTTAAATGGACACCAGGAATTGACTGGTGTTTCTAATGAGTTGGTTCTGAGATCCTTATCAGCGTTGATCCTTATCAGTCATCAGTGCAATTTCGTATGATTTAGTTTCAGGGGCTGCAATGACAAAGTATGACTCTGGAACCTGGTGCATTCAATATCTCCTTTACCCATGGAACCCATGGATCCTATATGGCGCAACTGAGATTTCTCTCCTCATCACTTCCAAAACACCTGTTCTTGTGCAGGACAAAGCCCGGGACTGAAGGTACTTCTTGTTTCTGAGGCCAATTTGGAGATTATTTGAAACAGATAAGCGACAACATGGGGTTCCAGTAGAGGAAGAGAAAAATGAACTCATTATATACTGATTCCATTCACCATGGCTCTGTTGCTCTGTGTTCAGAAATCAAATGCCACAATATTAAGCTCTATCTGCATGAAACAAGGGGATGTGATATCAGTGATGTTTGTCCAGCCATTCTGCTTAAGAAACTTCTACTTAACAAAAATAAGGAGAATGGGAAATCGTTCATGAGGAGCAGTAATGGAATATCATCAAGCATTTAGCTATGCTTAATATTTGCCTAGATAATGTGATTTCAGTCCTGCCTAGTTCAGTCGCTCAGTCATGTCTGACTCTTTGCTACCCCATGGACTGCAGCATGCCAGGCTTCCTTGTCCATCACCAACTCCTGGAGCTTGCTTGTAGTCATGTCCATCGAGTTGGTAATGCCTTCCAACCATCTCATCCTCTGTCGTCCCCTTCTCCTCCCACCTTCAATCTTTCCCAGCATCAGGGTCTTTTCCAATGAGTCAGTTTTTTGCATCAGGTGGCCAAAGTATTAGAGCTTCAGCTTCATCATCAGTCCTCCCAATGAATATTCAGGACTGATTTTTTTTTACAATTGACTGGTTTGATCTCCTTGCAGTCCAAAGGACTCTTAAGAGTCTTCTCCAACACCACAGTTCAAAAGCATCAGTTCTTCAGTGCTCACCTTTCTTTATCTTGTGATCTAAATCCTTCTTGGTATAGGCAGTTATTTCTGATTTTAAAATTTTTTCTCAATATTTCACCTTTTCCACTGTTTGTATTAGCCTTTGTTATTTTTATCCTGATGTCTGATACTGGGCATGAGTTTATTTAAAAGCTAAAGTCATAAGCATTGATTTAAAAATGTATTTTAAACCCTTCTTCACCATCCTTGGCTTTGTGTGCTCCTTCGTGACTTGTCTGGTTTCTGACTCCTTCCTCACACCAGCAGGGCTCCATAGCAATGCTCCTAGAGTGTTCACCAACAACACTGGCCTTGTAGAGCTATAGCCTGGAGATTGCCATGCTACACCCACTTCTCAATCATTTTCTCTTCTCTGTGTCCACCTGACTCTTGCTGACTCTCTATACTTGATATGAAGACAAATACATGAACATTTCCCTAAAGTGAACAGTTTCTAGTTAACTTCCTCCTACTTTGAAGTCTGTGGAATCAAAGAATATTAAGAAAGAGTTTGGAGGGAATTACTTAGAGGTCAGAATCTCCCATCTAGAGTCTAGGCCCTGTGGTAAGGTGGGAAGGGTAGGGAAACATAGGGTACAGATAATCAGATCAAAATCCAGCTGCCTAGGCTGGCCTCACACAGTGGGGACTTGAGAGGCAGCACACAGAAAACAATTGGTATACATGCCAGTGACAGATTTCAGAAATATTCTGCTGTTTCTTTGGCCTGCAGGCAAAATAACATCTGATCAGTCAGACATATACGTCTCAGGGAGCTTGTGTCTTAGCTTCCAATTAACCCTTTGGATTGCTCTGGAAATGAATCCTGGACCAGTTTTGCTTTGCTGGTAAGGGCAATGCTAATTTTGATAGTACAGAGTGCTGGAGAGTCATTTCAGGGGAAAGAAAGGAGTTTTGCTCTGTGGTCCCAGTGCACCTGTTGGCAGGCTCCTGGAGAATGTGAAGGTTCCTCTGGGTCCAGCTCCTATAACATCCACAGTTTCCCCAGCTGTGGGTATAGTTTCTCTAGCATCCTGGCAGGTAGCAGCACCTGGTGAGCAGTGATTTCTCTCAAGTGCTTTTCAAATAGTTTTGAAGGAGAGTGCCTCTAATGAGCATCTGCCTGTGAAGAACTTTCTGGAAAGTTCCAGAAGGTGGAATTCTAGCCAGCTCTTGCATAGGTCACCACAGGACTTGTCTGCCTTTCAGTGAGCTGTGGCTGTGCTTTCCCAACAAAGAAAGAAGTGGGATCCTTTTATTCTTTGCTCTCTCCCATTTAAAGATAAATGCTTCTTTGTCTTTAATCATTTTTTAAACAATTAATTAAATATAATTAAATTATATTATTTAATTATTTGCATTCAACTATTTATTAAATAATAAATTATTTTTATTTAATTCAAAATTTAAACAAATGGACCAATATTAACATGAATTTAATTTTTCTGCCTTGGCATCAAGACATGGCCATTTCCTTTTGGGAAAAAAATTAGCAGAAATGCATGAGAGAATAGAATCTTAGAACCTCTGAGCCAGAAGGAGATAATCTATTCCAGTAACTCTGTTTTGTAATGAGGAACTGAATGAAATGCTTTTACAAGGGCATGCAGTAGATGAGGTCAAGTCCTCAAAACTTATCATAGTGCCCTTTGGGGAATTTATTTAAAGTCCCTGGTTGTTTCTAACATGCAACCAGGAGTAGGAACCATAGGTCTAGATAGAAAATTCAAACCATACAGAAGAGGAGTATATTCAAAGGATTTCCATGTATCTCATTTACTTCTGGTCTAGTCTCTATATCTTTCTGATTTCTTTATATAACTCATCTTCTCTAGGTCTCACTGATCAGGAGATATCCTCTGGAAAAATGCCTGTAGTGATGGTAACAATAATATTTGATGTATACCTGGTCATTTTAAATCATTAGAACTCCAGTCCCCAAGCCCCTGCTCACAATCTGTGGACTCACAATCTGTGACAACTCCCATTCTCACCTTCACTGTGATTGTTGTTGTTGTTCAGTTGCCCAATTGTGCCCAACTCTTTGCGACCCCATGTACTGCAGCATACCAGGCCTCCCTGTCGCTCACCATCTTTAGGAGTCTGCCCAGGTTCATGTTCATTGCATTGACAATGCCATCCAGCCATCTCATCCTCTGATGCTCTCTTCTCCTTCTCACTGTGATTAACACCTTTTTCTCCTTGGTTGCCCCAAAGCTCATCATAGTGCCTCTGATAATTTCACTGATGTCTCATTCTTGGCTATACCTATGTCTTCTGTTACAGCCTTATGACTCAAGTGCATTGATATTTTTCTGGCAGATCTTGGTTCAACCCTAGTAGTCTCTATTGAACTGGGGAATATGTGGATGGTGTTAAGTTTCTTTATTAGCAAATTTATTCTCAAACTCCAAAACTCAGCTTGTCATTTGATTCCATGCTCACTGCATAAACTTCAAATTTTAGCAAAATTTAAAAGATACTCTTAGTTTGGCATATGGTATCAGTATTTGACTAGGTGAATTCAAGGTATTGAGAAAGAAATGCTATTTAATATTATCATCTTTTCATAAAAGAAAACATATTTGATCTTCTGAGTATAGAAAGGGTATGATATTGAAATGAAGACTGCTTCTTAAAGTTCATAAAATTTACTTTATAAAAAATAATCATATAATAATTTTTTCCTAATTTCTATGCAGCATATCACAAATGGACTTTGGTCCATAGCTAAGGTTTGGAAGGCAATACTGTAAATTTCTAGGCAACCCTAGAGACTTGGATTAGAAGATTACTTAGAAAATAATCTCATGCATATCTACACAATAGTGCTTTATAATTCACTATTTTATGATCCCTAGTCAGGGAAGCTCAATTTAGTTGGGGACTTCCCATGAACAGGAGTGTTCTGTACACTCCCTCAGTGTTAGACATGGTCAGACTTTCTCAGTTTATTGGGACATGTTTTAGTTTCAATCTTTGGTTGTAAGGAAAAGGTCACCTTTGTCTTTCCCAAAAGAGGACATTGATTTTAAGTAAACGTGTGGACTGAAATGGTATTGACCTAGAAATCGTAAATTCTGTTTATTCCTATACTCTCACTCATGATCTCTGTACATAAAAAAATTATGAAATCAGAAAAAATGCTGAACATGAAAATAAAAAATTGTTTACTTGAAATATTTGCTGCAGAAAAAGTCCAGATTTCAGAAGAATTGTACACTGTGAGTAAAATGTAGAGTGAGATTCTAAAGGAAAAGAAAGCTACATGTAGTCTGATCATCAGTAGGAAAACACAAGTTGCCTCTTGTAGTAAACCTACATGGGGTGGCACATGCCTATAGGTACCAGTATTGTAAGCATTTGAGATAAAGTCGTTTTCATTAGAGAACTGGAAACATGCAAGAATAGGGGCTCAAGGCAATGTTTATTTGGGGGTGGCACATGCCTGTAGGTACCAGTATTGTAAGCATTTGAGATAAAATTGCTTTCATTAGAGAATTGGAAACTTGCAAGAATAGGGGCTCAAGGCAATGTTTATTTGGGAGAATAGTAGTAAATAGAGTATTCTTGTATTTTGAGGTTTATTTCTGAATGCAAAGTTTTTTTTTTATGATTATACTAAATAGTAAGCATTTTTTTCATATGGAAGCAGGGCAAGGTGTCGATTTTACCTTTTTCTTTCAATTATAGATCTCCGTAACTGTGAACTACTTTTGTCAGTTTTTCTTCTTTCAGATTTCTGTAAGTAAACTATGATTGACACCATTCGCTTCATTGTGTCAAGTCAAGGATTATTGTTCAGTCTATTAGCCTATTGCCCTTGGATGAAGTGCTCATCCTTTGCTCAAATAGCTGTAAATCGTGGACACCATGGGTCACATAAAGTAGAAAGAGAAGCCTTTTAATGACTGAAGTGCAAGTACATTCTTTCAGAAGGGAGTGTGGGCATGAAAGTAATACATAGCAGGTTTTATTACAGTGATCTTAGCCCTTGTTGTCAGTCTCAAACTCATTCAGAAGTAAATAAACCATGAGATTCATTATATCCTCAAGCAAATAGAAAATTTGTTAACCTACTCTGCCAGCCTGTGTGGGCATTTCCAGAATCTCAAGGGGGTAATGGTGAAGGAGATAAGGGCCAGAAATCTAGCTTAGATATACATCATAGAGCAAAAGTAGATTTACTTGACCTTTTATATCACAGAACCTCATTTTTTAAACTTTTTATTAAGGTATAGTTGCTTTACAATATTTTGATAGTTAATGCTTTACAACGAAGTGAATCAGCCAGCGGTTCAGTTTAGTCGCTCAGTCATGTCTGACTCTTTGCTACCCAATGTACTGCTGCATGCCAGGCTTCCCTGTCCATGACCAATTCCTGGAGCTTGCTCAAATATATATCTATCGGGTTGGTGATGCCATCCAAGCATCTCATCTTCTGTCATCCCTTTCTCCTCTCACCTTCAATCTTTCCCAGAATCAGGGTCTTTTTTAATGAGTCAACCCTTCACATCAGGTGGTCAAAGTATTGGAATTTCAGCTTCAGCATCAGTTCTTACAATGAATATTCAGGATTGATTTCCTTCAGGATTGACTGGTTTGATCTCCTTGCAGTCCAAGGGGCTCTCAAGGATCTTCTCCAACACCACAGTTCAAAAGCATCAATCAGCCTTCTTTATGGCCCAATTCTCACATCCATACATGACTACTGGAAAAACCATAACTTTGACTAGATGGATCTTTATCGGCAAAGTAATGTCTCTGCTTTTTAATATGCTGTCTAAGTTGGTCGTAGCTTTTCTTACAAGGAGCAAGTGTCTTTTAATTTCATGGCTGCAGTCACCATCTGCAGTGATTTGGGAGCCCCCCAAAATAAAGTCTGTCATTGTTTTCCCATCTATTTGCCATGAAGTGATGGGACCAGATGCCGTGATCTTTGTTCTTTGAATGTTGTGTTTTAAGCTAACTTTTTCACTCTCCTCTTTCACTTTCATCAAGAGACTTTTTAGTTCCTCTTCACTTTTTGCCATTAGGGTGGTGTCATATGTATATCTGAGGTTATTGATACTTCTCCCTGCAATCTTGATTCCAGTTTGTGCTTCATCCAGCCTGGCATTTAGCATAATGTACCTCTGCATATAAGTTAAATAAGCCTGGTGACAATATGCATACATATAACCTCTTGGACCTCCTTCCTCTTCTCCCCCTATCCTATCCATTGGGTCACCTTTTAATGGATTCTTTTTCCTTAAAGAAATTTTACATAATCTAGGTAGTGATTGGTGTTTCTTGAAATAAATACATGAAGGATCTAGTTAAATGAGATTTTCAAAGTGTATATAAATTAAGAAGGATGTGCTAATGATGTGATATCTGTTCACTCATGTCTTAATAGTTGTTGAAAACATATTTTTATGCTTTTCTAATTAGGATAACATTTGTTTTATGAAACACCACCAAAAAAGCTCTGCTGTATAGACACCTTCAGTAAATTCTGAAACTAGTTGCCATAACATCTCACCAATGGTAAGCCCTTTGTTTTAGAATTTTAGGAAGTTCAGAGAAGCAAGAACAAAAACTTTTTTTTATGAATTCTTGTCAGTATTGAAGAAAGGAAATTGCTGTCATGTTACCAGTAATATAATGAAAGTCGTGGCCCAAAACTGTTGACTGTAATGGAAAAAAAGTGTAGTATAGTTACAAAAAATAAAATAAAACCATGAGATTGACAGTGAAAGAAGATGCGTTTCAGCCCCAGCATGTATTTGGATAGATGTGTAAACTTGCATGAAACATTTATCCTCTTTGGGTTTCCATTTTGCAAACATTGGAAACAGAAATAAACAAAAAACTCTTTCATTCTGAACACACTATATGAAGAATATTTCTATCTTTTCTGAAAAGAGAGAAAGGAAAAAGTTCATAAAATAGGCAAAGAATGAGAAAATTATTGAATGATAAATTGGAGAATAAAAGATAGAAGCAAAAGGAAAGGGAAAAATAAGAGGGGAAGGAACACAGACTTTCTATGTTTGTGACTTTCTCCAGATACCAAGTATAAAAGCCCAATGCCATCAGCCAGGATGGAGATCAAGGCTTTCATACTCATAAGCTTTGTGAGTGCAACCAAATCCCACTGATGCCCCTGAAACATTGGCCTCTTATGTATAAAATAAAATTAGTAGTTGAGATGATTTACAAGATACCTGCCTGATTTATGATTTATCTTTATATAACTGTAAAATGGAAGTATTTCATTTTACTCACTTTAAGCTGCCAGATACCAACTGTGCCCCTGCCACACTGATATGCTAATTAACCCAAAATGCTTTTGTGGCATAAATATGCATATGCTTTCGGATACCCTTCAATAGCTGCATGTCCTCATTAATAAAATATGAAATCTGCAATTTCTGTAATTACTCTGTTTGTTTAAGTGAGGAAAGCATTTGCTCAGAACGCACTGCCTGGACCTGAACATCAGGTGAACTCTGTGGGCAGCCCCCTAGCTCATCCTGACCAAAGCTAGAGCCTTGCCCTAGCTGTTCCTGGCTTACGTGGTAAAGGAAATGCAGTGGAATCACATGGCTTTGGAGACTTTGCCATATGTAGGGTCCCCCTCATTGTTTCTGGTGCCTGGGGCAGGCAAGCAAACTGCATTAGCAGCAAAGCTGAGACAGCAATTCGGCACTCACAGACGAATCTAGCTTAGCCTCCAGCAAACATCTGCCCTGCTGTTTAGTTTTATGGGGGTTGCCACCTTCGTGAGGCTGTTGAAATATCTAACAAGGTCCTTATATAGTAACATGGTGGGGTGGAATGGTTTGGGAGCTTATATTAAGGAAAGTGACCAGGTTTAAAGCTCAGTCAATCGCTCAAGTGGAGGGACCTGAACCGATCTCTAAGTCTCTGAACCTAACCTCTCTTTTCATCTATAAAGTGGGAATTAGAGTAATAAATGCTCAATTTGCTTCTAGAATTTTTATAGTCTCAAAATCTCCCTAGAGGGCAAAACAGAAGTGGACTTAGACTACATGTTCATTTTCAAATGATTCAAACAGAACAAACAGCTCAACAATCCAGCCCCGGTGGGCACTAGGAACGTTAACATAGTGTTGACACATTATTTTCCTCTTCTCTCCATATGTTCACTTTTTTCATTTCAGTGCTCCTTTATGTGTCCTCAACCCCACACTTACTCTTCTGGAATTTCTATTGCCTTAAAGCCAGAAACAGGCATGGCTAAGTGTGAACGATGCCTAGGATATTCATGACCTACCCAGCATTGTCCTAATAATAACAGCTCATGTTCCCTGAGGTCCACTCTGGGCCTGTCATTGTGGTACTTATGTGGATGGTCATCTTATCTAATCACATTCTCATTCCCATGAATAGTGAGTGTAGTAGTCTCAACTTGATAAATTTATAGATAGGGAAACTTGCCCACAATCACAAGTGCCTGACGATATCCCACAACTCTCTTCATCGCTCTCTTATTCACTTCTATTTTTCACCTTCACAGTTCTAGCTTCTTGCTCTGTATTCCATCTTTACTACATTTTCTTCATTATTCTGGGTTGATAACATCTACAGACTTCTCAGTCACTGGCTTCCTCTTAGGCCTTGACTCCATTCTTTCCTCTTATTTACAGATCCTATAAAGTCTGGGATAGAAAACCGATTGATTCCAGTCTTAGAAGCATGAAATCTATTAGCCAAGTTTGTGCATTCTGTCTCTCCAGTGAAAACTTTAACTTTATTGCCTAATCAGGAATAACTATCAGTTCTTGAGGGCTCAGTGCATAACAGGAAGTTTTCTGAGAGCACTTAGCCTACATCATTTCATGCAGATATTATAATAAACCCTTAAATAAGATTCTGTTATTTTACAGAAGCTCTTAAATCCCAATACAGCTAGTGAATGACAGAGTCAGAATCCTAATCAAGGTCTATTTGATACCTTTCTAAATATAACCTTTATAGTATTGATATGTTAACTTTAATCATGTTTATTCTGATTGATGATTCACTCTATATCATGGTTGCCTGATTTTATTTTGGAATCCAACTAGAGTTGAAACCAGCCATAAAGTTGATTTTGTTTGTTGAAATCTTACCTTTTTCACCTAATACCTTCATGCTAATCGTTCCACCTATACAAATTAACTACTAAAAATCTCGGTTCCTAAAAGGCCCTAACATCAAGAACAACTGCCTCCCAATGTCTACAATATAAATGGCGTTTTCTTGACAGTAACTCTGTGTGGCAGGCATAAAAGTTAATGTCTGAGCTGACATTGACATAATATGAAATGTTTCTATTCCAGCAGCTATTAGGAGCAGGGGGAACAATATATGATAATCTTTTGTTAGGATGCTTCTAAAAGTTAGATAGCCATCTTTCATCATAGTTTGAAGTTAGTTGCTCCTGCTACTGCTATGTATACTTGTGATGTCCCATCATCTATAGGTTGAGACTTCCAGTGGTTCTGTCATGATCAACCAAGTGAGTGTGATAGAAATGAATTATAAACCTGTTAATTTGGAGCATGTGCAATATATATGCATTACAGCGTGACCAAAGATTAGAGTTTCATTTTTTTAAACTTTGTTAAAAATTTTATGAAAATGCTACAGATTCAAGATCAACAAACTCTCCAAAGGGCACATGATGGAGAATATAAGCTTGAATGCAGACTTCTTATCAGAAAAAAATGTGAGCAAGCAGGATGTGGACTATCATTTTTTATAATTTCATTTATATTTTTGAGACTTTTAAATGAGGTAACATTGGTTTATAACATTATGTAAGTTTCATGTGGGTAACATTATACTTCTAATTCTATAAAGACTACAGTGTGCTCACCACCAGAAATTTAGTTTCTATATGTCACCATAAGTTGTCCCATTTCATTGATTTGATCCTCTCCTCCTTAACCTTTCCCCTCTGGTAGCCACTACACAGTTCTCTGTATCTATGTCTTTTTTTTTGGATAGTTTGGTTGATTGATTTGTTTATTTTACATATTTCCTGTATGAGTGAAATCATAAAGTGTTTGTCTTTGTCTGACTTCTTTCTAACCAATTATTTCTAGCAATTTCTAACTAACCAATCTGACCACATGGACCGCAGCCTTGTCTAACTCAATGAAACTATGAGCCATGCTGTGTAGGGCCACCAAAGACAGATGGGTCATGGTGGAGAGTTTTGACAAAACATGGTCCATTAAAGAATGGAATGGCAAACCACTTCAGTATTCTTGCCTTGAAAACCCCATGAACAGTATGAAAAGGCAAAAAGATAAAATGCTGAAATATGAACTTCCCAGGTTGGTAGGTACCCAATATGCTCCTGGAGATCAGTGGAGAAATAACTCCAGAAAGAAGCCAGAAAGACTGAGACAAAGCAAAAACAACAATCCATTGTGGATTATGGAAGTAAAGTCTGATGCTGTAAAGAGCAATATTTCCTAGGAACATGGAATGTTAGATCCATGAATCAAGGCAAATTGGAAGTGGTGAAACAGGAGATGGAAAGAGTGCACACTGACATTTTAGGAATCAGTGAACTAAAATGGACTTGAATGAGTGAATATAACTCAGATGACCATTATATCTACTACTGTGGGCAAGAATCCCTTAGAATAAATGGAGTAGCCATCATAGTCAACAAGACAGTCCAAAATGCAGAACATGGATGCAGTCTCAAAAACGACAGAATGATCTCTGTTCATTTCTAAGGCAACCCATTCAATATCACAGTAATCCAAGTCTATGCCCTGACCAGTAATGCTGAAGAAGCTGAAGTTGAATGGTTCTGTGAAGACCTATAAGACCTTCTAGAACTAACACCCAGAAAAGATGTCCTTTCTATTATAGGGGACTGGAATGCAAATATAGGAAGTAAAGAGATACCTGGAGTAACAGGCAAATCTAGCCTTAGAGTGAAAAATGAAGCAGGTCAAAGGCTAACAGGGTTTTGCAAAGAGAACGCACTGGTCATAGCAAACACCCTCTTCCAACAACACAAGAGAAGACTCTACACATGGATATCACCAGATGGTCAATATTGAAATCAGATTGATTATATTCTTTGCAGCCAAAGATGAAGGAGCTCTATACTGTTAGCAAAAAACAAGACTGGGAGCAGACTGTATCTCAGATCATGAATTCCTTATTGCCAAATTCAGACTTAAATTGAAGAAAGTAGGTAAAACCATTAGACCATTCAGGTATGACCTAAATCAAATCCCTTACAATTATATAGTAGAAGTGACAAATAGATTCAAGGGATTAGATCTGATAGACAGAGTGCTTGAAGATCTATGGATGGAGGTTCATGACATTGTACAGGAAGCAGTGATCAAGACCATTGCCAAGAAAAAGAAATGCAAAAAGGCAGAATGGTTGTCTGGGGAGGCCATACAAATAGCTGAGAAAAGAAAAGATGTGAAAGGCAAAGGAGAATAGGAGAGATATACAAATTTGAATGCAGAGTTCCTAAGAATAGCAAGGAGTGATAAGAAAGACTTCCTTAGTGATCAATGCAAAGAGACAGAAGGAAACAATAGAATGGGAAAGACTAGAGATCTCTTCAAGAAAATGAGAGACACCAAGGGAAAGTTCATGCAAAGATGGGCACAATAAAGGACAGAAATGGTATGGACTTAACAGAATCAGAAGATATTAAGAAAAGGTGGCAAGAATACACAGAAGGGCTATACAAAAAAGAGCTTCATGACCTAGATAACCATGATGGTATGATCACTCACCTAGAGCCAGACATCCTAGAATGTGAAGTCAAGTGGGCCTTAGAAAACATGACTACAAACACGGCTAGTGGAGGTGATGAAATTCCAGTTGAGCTATTTCAAATCCTAAAAGAAAATGCTGTGAAAGTTCTGCACTCAATATGCAGCACATTTAGAAAACTCAGCAGTGACCACAGGACTGGAAAAAGTCAATTTTCATTCCAGTCCCAAAGAAAGGCAATGCCAAAGAATGTTCAAACTTCCACACAGTTGTGCTTATCTCACTTGCTAGCAAAGTAATGCTCAAAATTCTCCAAGACAGGCTTCAACAGTATGTGAACCATGAAGTTCCAGATGTTCAGGCTGGATTTAGAAAAAGCAGAGAAACCAGAGATCATATTGCCAACATCCATTGGATCATCATAAAAGTAAGAGAATTCCAGAAAAACATCTATTTCTGCTTTATTGCTACACCAAAGCTTTTGACTATGTGAATCACAACAAACTGTGGAAAACTCTTAAAGAGATGGGAATACCAGACCAGCTGACCTGCCTCCTGAGATTGTATGCAGGTCAGGAAGCAACAGTTAGAACTGGACATGGAACAACAGACTGGTTCCAAATAGGAAAAGGAGTACGTCAAGGCTGTATATTATCACCCTGCTTATTCGGCCTATATGCAGAGTACATCATGAGAAATGCTGGGCTAGATGAAGCACAAGCTGGAATCAACATTGCCAGGAGAAATATCAATAACCTCAGATGTGCAGATGACACCACCCTTATGGCAGAAAGCGAAGAGGAACTAAAGAACCTCTTGATGAAAGTGAAAGAGGAGAGTGCAAAGGTTGACTTAAAACTCAACATTCAGAAAACTAAGATTATGGCATCTGGTCCCTTCACTTCATAGCAAATAGATGGGAAAACAATAGAAACAGTGACAGACTATATTTTCTTGGGCTCCCAAATCACTGCAGATGGTGACTGCAGCCATGAAATTAAAAAACACTTGCTCCTTTGAAGAAAAGTTATGACCAACTTAGACAGCATATTAAAAAGCAGAGATATTACTGTGCTAACAAAGGTCCATCTAGTCAAAGCTGTGGTTTTTCCAGTAGTGATGTATGGATGTGATAGATGGACTATAAAGAAAGCTGAACACCGAAGGATCGATGCTTTTGAACTGTGGTGTTGGAGAAGACTCTTGAGAGTCCCTTGAACTGCAAGGATAACCAGTCCATCTTAAAGGAAATAAGTTCTGAATATTCATTGGAAGGACTGATGTTGAAGCTAAAACTCCAATACTTTGGCCACCTGATGGATAAACTGACTCACTGGAAAAGACCCTGATGCTGCAAAAGATTGAAGGCAGGAGGAGGAGGTGATGACAGAGGATGAGATGGTCGAATGGCATCACCGACTCTGGGAGTTTGAGCAAGCTCTGCGAGTTGTTGATGGACAGGACTGCCTAGTGTGCTGTAGTCCATGGGGTTGCAAATAGTTGGAAACAACTAAGCAACTGAACTGAACTGACTTATTTCATTTAGCATGATACCCTCAAAGTCTATCCATTTTGTTGCAAAAGGCAAGATTTCATATTTTTATGGCTAAGTAGTATCACATCTTTTATATATATCCATTCATCTGTCAGAACACATTTAAGTTATTTTCATACCTTGGCTATTTAAATGATGTTGCAATGGCTATAGGAGGGAGTATGTCTTTTTCAATTAGTGCTTTTGTTTTCTTCAGATAAATATCCAGATATAAAATAGCTGGGTTATAGAATACTTCTTTTTTAATTTTTTGATAAATTGCTGTACTGTTTTTATAGTGGCTATGCTAATTTACATTCCCATCAACAGTATTTGAGGGTTCCCTCCTCTCCAAAACTTCTTAATTCTTGCCTTTTTGACAGTCACCATTCTAGCAGGTGTGAGGTGATAGCTCATTGTGGTTTTGATCTGCATTTCCCTAATAATTAGTGGTATTGAACATCTTTTCTTGTGCTTGATGGCCATCTGTAGGTGTTTGGGAAAATGTCCATTCAGCTCCTGTGACCATTTTAAAATCAGGTTGTTTATTTGTTGTTGATGAATTGTATAAGTTCTTTATATATTTTAGATTATCAATTTTCCCACTATCAGATATGTGATCTGCAAATATCTTTGGCCACTACGTAGATTGTCTTTTCATTTTTTTGATAGTTTCTTTTGCTGTGCAAAAGCTTTTTAGTTTGATGTCATCAGTGAAGTAGAAGAACAAGAAATTAAGAAAATAATCTCATTTGTAAAACAATAAAAAGGAACAAAATACTTAGGAATAAATTTAACCAAGGAGGTAAGAGACCTGAAAACTCTAAGACATTGTTGAAAAAAATTAAACACACAAAGAAATGTAGATATTCCATGCTCATAGACTGGAAGAATTAACATTGCTAAAGTGTTAATATAATCTAAAGCAATCTGCATATTCAATACAATCCTTATCAAAACCCCAACAAAATGTTACATAAAATAGAACAAAAAATTCTACAATTTATATGGAACCACAGGAGACCTCCAGTAGCCAAAGGAATCCTGAGATAAAAGAGAGCAAAACTGGAGGTATCACAGTCCCTGATTGCAAACAATATTCCAAAGTTATAGTAATCAAAACATCATGGTATTGGTAGAAAAACAGATAACATAGATCAATGGAATATAATTGAGAGTCCAGAAGTAAACCCACATACGTGAATAATTAATTCACAACAAAGGAGCAAAGAACATACAATGGACAAAGGATAGTCTCTTGAATAAATAGTGTTGGGAAAATTGGATAGTCACATGCAAAAGAAAATAAGAATAGAACACTATCTTATACCATATATAAAAAATCAACTCAAATGGGTTAAAGATTTGAATCTACAATCTGAAACCATAAAATTAGAAGAAAGCATAGGCGGTATGCTCTTTGACATGGGCCTTAGCTGTATCTTTATGGATATGTCTCCTTAGGCAAGGGAAATAAAATAAATGTCATTATTAAACTGCTGCAAGGAAATATCTAAAAAATTGAAACCTTGAATTTTATACCCAGTGGAGATATATTTTATAAACAAAAGTTATCATTACAGACTTATTGAATGGCTAAAATCTGACAATTCCCATTTTTTAGCAATAATGTAACAGGTGGGGATGCAAAATGGTACAGTCTCTTTTGAAGATAGCTTTCCAGTCTTTTCTAACCTTCATGAACCAAACTTGTGTTTCTAGATATTTACCCACCTCATTTGAAAATTTAAGTTTATAAAAATTTTTTCATGGAAATGTTTATAAGAACTTTTCTTCATATCTCTGAAAACAAAACAACCAAGTTTCTTTGAGTGGGTAAATGGAAAACAAACTGTGGCATAGTCATACAGCAGAATATTATTCAGTGACTAAAATGAATAACATAATGAAGCCACACAAATACTTAAGATAAATAGAGGCATTTAATAGTCACTTTTGTTGTGTGCGTATGTGTTAGTTGCTTGGTCGTGTCTGACACTTTGTGATCCCATGGACTGTAGCCCACCAGGCTCCTTGTCCATGGGATTCTCTGGGCAAGAATACCAGAGTGGGCTGCCATTTCCTTCTCCACTCTTGCTTTATATGTCATGATAAATATATCATAGTCCTTCTAAGCCTAGTTCTAGTTCAAAATCTTTCTACTGCCAAAAGCTATTATTGATTCTTTCAATTCAAATATTATCTCCTGTCTCTGAAACCTCAAAGCAATTATCTTCTTTTACTACCAAAAAAAAAAAAAAAAAGAAAGAAAGAAAGAAAGAAATCACCCAGAAGTGATGGATAAATGAATTTAGGTGTCACTTGGGCTTGAGCTCAAATGCCGGTTCTCCCAATGGTTATTTTGTTAACCTCACTGAAGCTGCATAATGGTGTTGTGGAGCGAGAAAGTGAGGTAACACCTGCACAATATGGAGCCATGTCTGCCAGGATAAGTGTTCAATAAACATTACTTCTTATATCTCTCCAAAGTGAATTTTAAATGCCTGTGGGTCAGGACTGCATTACTGTGTGGGTGGACATGAACCTGGGCAAACTCCAGAAGCTGGTGAGGAACAAGGAAGCCTGGTGTGCTGCAGTCCTTGGGGTCACAAAGAGTTAGAATATTACTTGGCAGCTGAACAACAACGGGACTGCATCTTCCATTTCTTCTGTTTCCACCACAGCACTTAGCTAGTTGGTGAATTTAAATAGTGCTCAATATAGACAAAATAATAAATGAGAACCACATATTAACTTTCCATTACTTCTGTAACAAAATACCTCATGATTCGTGGCTTATTACAACACAGGTTTATTACAGCTCTGGAATTAAGAGGTCCAAAATGGATTTGTCTAAAACCAAGGTGTCAGCAGAGCTGTGCTCCTTCTGGAGCTTTTGGGAGACCATCTGTTTTTCTGCATTTTTCAGCTACTAGAATCTGCTTGTGTTGCTTGGCTCATGACTACTTCCAGCTTCAACGTTAGAGTGGCCAATTGACTATTTCTCAAACCATATCACTAAGCCTTCTGCCTCCTCCTTCTGCATGTAAAGGACCTTTATGATTATATGGGGCCCATTGGATAATTCAGGGTAAGCTTAAGGGCCATTGTTTAGCAACTTGAATTCCTTCTAAAACTAATTCTCCCTCACCAAGTAACAACATATTTACAGGTTACAGAAAATAGGATGAGACCATCTTTGGGAAGTCATTATTCTGCCGACTACAGTAGATAATCCAACCAGTCCATCCTAGAGGAGATCAGTCCTGGGTGTTCACTGGAAGGACTGATGTTGAAGCTGAAACTGCAATACTTTGGCCACCTGATGCAAAGAGCTGACTCATTGAAAAAGACCCTGATGCTGGGAAAGATTGAGGGCAGGAGGAGAAGGGGATGACAGAGGATGAAATGGCTGGATGGCATCACCGACTCAATGGACATGGGTTTGGGTGGGCTCAGGGAGTTGGTGATGGACAGGGAAGCCTGGCGTGCTATGATTCTTGGGGTCGCAGGGAGTCAGACATGACTGAGCAACTGAACTGAACTGAACTGACAGTAGATAATTCCATTTTGATGATGTATGGTTGGGTAAAGGCTCATTTACACTCTTGCTCACAGGTGAGAATGTCAAAGATGTTGAGAGAAAGATGGATGATATAATGATAGAATTTGCTCAGGGGCTAGAGAGGAAAGTCAGTAGAACTGAAGCATTGGGACCAGAGCATCTTCAGGTGGTAGAAAGCTATCAACTGTCTTTGTGGAATGATCAGATCTGTGAAACAAATACATTGCTGGTGTTGTAAGAAAACCACAAGAGGGTTATTTGAGGAGGAATGAGAGGTTTGGACATGCAAGCAGGGAGTGGTAAGATAATCTCACATTGAAACATGAGAAGACACTGCCTGATGTTGATGATAGTGGAAACAGAGACAGAGTAAAGAATGTGAACGTTTTTTGTTGAAGAATCAATTGACACTGGTGTCTGGATGCATATGTGGATGAAAATAGCTGTAATTTCCAGTTTGGGTGCCTGAGTGACTTCTGGCACTGCTTTCCAAGTCCTTTCTCCAAGGATTCCTTCTGCACTTGATCACATAACTTGCTACCAAGCAGCATGACTGAGATTTCCAGGCCACATCACTGAAGTTGGAAGTGAAGGATTGGTAAGCTGGGGTGCTGTGCGCTTAGCAATCATGCAGGTGGTTATAGCAATCAAGGCTGTTCTCAGCTCTCATCACATCATGTCTTTCAAATTTTCTGGCAAGATTATTTCTTGGATTAAATCTTTGAGGTGACACTCTTGTCTTTTAATGTATGTGAATATTTCTCTAAATGCTCACTGCTTTTTCTGTTAACCTGCTCTATGCCACTGTCAAGTAAAAGTTAAAATTAGTTTTTCAAGGGTGATAGCATAGAACAAAGTTTTTGGACTTAGTGCTAATAATCATTGTCTTAGCTTGGACTGCCATATAGATACTATAATGGCATAGGGAATAGCAATCACTATCTTGTAATATCCTATAATGGAAAATAATCTGAAAAGGAATACATGTATATGTATACATATATATAGATCACTTTGTTATACACCTGAAACTAACACAATCTTATAAATCAACTATAAAAACATACTGTAGATTGGGCAGTTAAACAACTGAAATTTACTTCTCACACTCTGGAAGCTGGGAAATCCAAGATCAAGGTGCTGTCAAGATTGGTTTCTTTCTAAGGCCCCTTCTCTTAGATTGTAGGCAGCTTCCATCCTGCTGTGCTTGTATGACCTCTTCTTTATGCAGGCATGGGGAAAAAGAGAAAGCGAATTCTTGTCTATTTCTTCATACAAGAGCACAAATCCCACCATCAGGGACCCATGCTTATGATCTCATCTAACCTGAATTACCTCCCAAAGGTTTCATCTCCAAGTATCATCACATTGAAATTCACATATGAATTTTTGGAGGGAAATGAACATTCAGTATCCCTGGTGCCTCAGATGGTCAACAGTCCATCTGCAGTGTGGGAGACCTGGTTTCAGTCCCTGGGTTAGGAAGATCCCCTGGAGAAGGGAACGGCTACCCACTTCAGTATTCTGGCCTGGAATTCCATGGACAGAGGAGCCTGGCAGGCTACAGTCCATGGGGTCGCAAAGAGTAGGACATGACTGAGATAATTTAACTTTCTGCTTTCACTTTCATGTAACAGTCACATTGCTTTCTTACTTATTTCAAAGATTCAAGGCAATTATTACTACTCCTTTCCCATGTATACACACAATTTATTGCTCTGATGGTCAAGGTCAGTCAATTGACTGTGGAAGAAGTCAGTTCATAGATGACCCTTCTATTTACAGGGTTCTTTCAAAACTTTGATCAGACCTCTCTGCATGCACAGTTTTCTCTGTGATCAATTGGCTCATCAGTCTTCAAGTAGGGACAGAATATTAATATATCTGGTCTCAGTGGCTACGTGAATCCTTATATAACTGTGTGAGCTTCCTTGCAATAAGATGCAACTGAAATTTAAGTACTGTAAGATTTTCCTTTGTTGAAATGCCTGCTTGAGTTTCTGGGCCAATGTCAGGAAAATAAACCATTCTGGTTCTCAGAAATTACATTAACTTCATGATGTCCATGGATAGAGAGAATGGGACATTTCTGGAAAGGCACAAATGAGATTCCTCTGTCATCATAATATTCCATATTCCTAAAAAAACCAGTGACATTATCAGAGAAGATGAAGTAGTGAGCCAGCAGTTACAGCTTTGTTCCCATTCAAAGAGGTTGATCTAAATCCTTCTCTCCTCCTGGTACACTTGGGCATCTTATGATCTCTGTCCTCTAGTTACTTTTAAGTGTCACATGCATCTGGATTCCACAGGAGTGGGGTCCCGAATGGATTTCTTCAATTATTTTTCTTCCTCCAATACCCAGAAATCCTACATCATTCTCATGTAAAATTCACATAATTTATAAATTAGAATGTACCTTCCTATACCTTCCTATAGTCAGATATGTTGACAATAGAATATGTGATACTAAAATAAAACAATCTTTCCAAAGGTGGGCTTCCAGAGACTATTTTGAAATTGAGGAAAATTTGCACAGTAATAGAGGTAATTTACATGTGATGAGGATCCTGCACAGTTACTGAAATAGAACTGATATCTAGGCCATGCCAGGCTCCTTTTCCTCTAGTGATTATCAACGGTTTAAAAAAAAATTCAGCCAGATCTGCTTGTCAATTGCTGTGTGAAAAATAATCAAATAATCTATTGGTAGCATTCATTCCTATTTTTCCTGTACTTTTATTGATCCATTAGGATAGATTCACTTCTTCATCTCTTTTTACCTAAACTTTGCCTAGCTCTCTGGTTCAGTAATTCTAAATACAGTCTAGCTAACACAAGATAAAGTCTCGCCATTGGCCCTCAAAACCAGTCTCTGCTGCAGGTATTTTTGTCTGCATTTGTTATATGAGAAGTTGGCTGAGAGAGACCAACTAACCTGTCAAGGTCACACAGCTCCTAACTATTGAACCCTCCAGGATTTGATTTCTACGTGAAATAGCTATTACTAAAATTTCTCTGCAAGACTTACATTTTAATAGCCACCTTTTCAAGGTGGCCCAAACAACTCACATGACACCTGGGGAAATCAAATGCTGCCTGAGTCCCGAGCCATGAGGAAAAAGGGTGACTGGTGGCACATGGATTTTATAAACTAGAGGCAAGCATAGATTAAAGTCATTGATCAACATCCTGGAGTAACTCCGCTGCTTGCCTTTGAATTGGGGAAGAGAAATTTGCATTTCTTATTTCCAGGACAATAATTGTCCTGCTGTCGGGATGCTGTTGTATGCCTGGTGCTGATTTATAAAGCTGAAGCATCAAGACTCTCAGGTGGCCTCTCTGCACAGCAGAAGGGAGCCTGCAGTGTATCCACCTTTGGAAGAGAGTTCATTCTACCAAGTTAGCTGTGATTTATGGTCCTGAGTCATGCTGTGCTCCTGACAAACCACGTGTTGGGAACAGCAGGAGGAAGCACTGAAAAAGCTGGTGTTTAGTGAGGGGATGTAGACACTTGCACTTGGATTATGTAATCTGTGCCCCTAGAAAGAATTGGAACAGAGCAATTAGGGAGAGTTTCCAGGCTACACCTGGCTGCCCAATGGAATATAGAATAGAAAATTCCAAATTCGAGGCTGCTAGAACTCTGCCATTTAAAGAACAAGGGCATCAGCTGATCCTGTAATTGCTGGAAATATATTCTATGCAGCAATTTACACCTCTTGGGAAATAGTCATGCTACAGATGCATTTGTCACGTGCTACTTACTGTACCTATCCTTGGAACTTTGTCTTCAGGCCTGCCTTCACCAATTAAGATTAAAAACAAAGAAACAAACAAAGAGTGTTTATCATTCATGTAGCAGAGAGACAGTAAAAAACACCGTCGCCATCTAATATATGAAACCTAGCCCATTGGCTTCCTTAGCTCTGTGAAACTTCTTAATTCTCTGTGCCTCCGTTTATCTGGGAAGCACAGATGGTTGTAATTATTAGAAGGGAATATACTGGAAAGAACACATTTCAGCTACTTTCCTTTTTGGAACAGCAGTTGTGTCTATTGTTTTACTCCTTAAGTTCCAGGGATATATCTGATTTCTCTGTTCTTTCTCTCCAAATTCTCAGCTCGGCATAACAACTGCCACGAAGTTGAAACTCAATCAGTATTAAATCTGGGGCCGAAACAGAAGGGATGAATGGCCACACCTATTCAAGGGGACAGCAGATCAACAATGTCCATCATCCTAGGAATTAGGACTAGTAGGAGACCCAAAAGAAGCAATTATTTAATAAACCCTGTGCAGCATAAAGCAGTCAGTGAAAGTGAAAGTGAAAGTTGCTCAGCTGTGTCTGGCTCTTTGTGACCTCATGGACTGTACGGTCCATGGAATTCTCCTGGCCAGAAAACTGGAGGGGATATGCAGTCAATGAAACATGAATCAAAACCCAGCTCCAGTAAGCTATAGAATCTTGAATAATTCCAGGTTTTGACTCCCCACGTTTGTGCCCCTTGCCTAAAATAATGATAGCTGCCTTATAAGACTGTGCAATAATGTAGGCAACAAATAGCTGTTAGATGCTAAATAAAGGGTAGTACAGCTATTTGCTGTCATTGTTAATGTTATTGTTGTTGATGACAGTATTATTACTGTAATCATTACTGACTGCCAGGAATTAAGCCAAATATCACCTTACATTGTTCTTAGACATCCATAAAGGTCATCAGCGCTCAACTATTAAGTTTTCTATCAGAAGCGATGGTTAGTGGTGGTTAGTTCAGGAGGTGTTCTCAGATCTGGAATGCAGTGGTGTACAATAACCCTGATAAAACCCAACTTCATGGAGTATGTACTATTTGCTAAGTACTGGACTAAGTGCTTTACATATTTTGACACATTTTATCCTAATGACAGTGCTGTGAATTATATGTTACATTCTTCTCCCAACTTTACAAATAAAGTTGTGGGGGGGATCCTGTAAATTGAGCAGTTTACCCAGTGTCAGACAGCTAACTACTGTTGGTGCCAGAATTATAATCTGGGAGTTGAAGCTAATAAGTCTGTGCTTTTAATCTATACACTTGTTCTCATGAAGCTACAGTCTGAAGGATGAGACAGACAACAAGAAGTTAGCAAATGCATCAATTCACTTCAGTTGCCCAGTTGTGTCCAACTCTTTGTGACCCAATAGACTGCAGCATGCCAGGCTTCCCTGTCCATCACCAACTCTCAAAGCCTGTTCAAACTCATGTCCATTGAGTCGGTGAAGCCATCCAGCCATCTCATCCTGTTATCCCCTTCTCCTCCTGCCTTCACTCTTTCCCAGCATCAGGGTCTTTTCAAATGAGTCACCTCTTCGCATCAGGTGGCCAAATATTGGAGTTTCAGCTTCAACATCAGTGTTTCCAGTGAATACTCAGGACTGATATCCTTTAGGATGGACTAGTTGAATGTCCTTGAAGTCCAAGGGACTCTCAAGAGTCTTCTCCAACACCACAATTCAAAAGCATCTATTCTTCGGTGCTCAGCTTTCTTTATAGTCCAATTCTCACATCTGTACATGACTACTGGATAAACCATAATTTTGACTAGATAGATCTTTGTTGTCAAAGTAATGTCTCTGCTTTGTAGTATGCTGTCTAGGTTGGTCATAGCTTTTCTTCAAAGGAGTCTTTTAATTTTATGACTGCAGTCACCATCTGCAGTGATTTGGGAGCCCAAGAAAATAAAGTCTGTCACTGTTTCCATTGTTTCCCCATCTATTTGCCATGAAGTGATCATATGCCATGATCTTAGTTTTCTGAATGTTGAGCTATAAGCCAACTTTTTCACTCTCCTCTTTCACTTTCATCAAGAAGCTTTTTAGTTCTTTGTTTTCTGCCATAAGGATGGTGTCATCTGCATATCAGAGGTTATTGATATTTCTCCTGGTAATCTTGATTCCAGCTTGTGCTTCATCCAGTCTGGCATTTTGGATGATGTACTCTGCATAGAAGTTAAATAAGCAAGGTGACAGTATACACCCTTGATGCACTCCTTTCCCAGTTTTGAACAGGTCCTTTGTTCCATGTCCAGTTTTAACTGTTGCTTCTTGAGTTCCATACATATTTCTCAGGAGGCAGGTCAGATGGTCCGTCCTGTATTTCCTTCTCTTTAAGAATTTTCCACAGTTTGTTGTGATCCACATAGTGAAAGGATTTAGTGCAGTCAATGAAGCATAAGTAGGTGTTTGTCTGGAATTCTCTTGCTTTATCTGTGATCCAAAGGATGTTGGCAATATGCATGCCTAACAAAATTTATATGAATAAAGCATGTGCATATATAATGAAATTTTGAGTGTGTGTGCTCAGTCCACTTCTGTCATGTCCAACTCTTTGTGACCCCATGGACTGTAGCCCACCACGCTCCTCTATCCATGGGATTCTCTAGGCAAGAATCTTGGAGTGGGTTGCTGTGCCCTTCTCCAGGAGATCTTCCTGACCCAGGGATTGAACCCGGGGTTCCTGAGTCTTCTGCACTGCAGGCAGTTTGTTTACCACTGAGATACCTGGGAAGCCAAACAAAATATTGGGGAGTATCATATATCACTAGAAAATATGAGAGCCTGGAGAGAAAGAGGAGACAAGTCTTGTAGTTTTGGTAGCCAGTGAATTATATAGGCAGAGGGTGTAGATTCCCAAACCTCTAAATAATAAAAATTAAAAACCATGAGTAGATTGAAGGGGAGAGTTTCTCTGGCAACACAAACAGTAGTTGGGTCAGTCTGCTTGAAGGCCAGTGTGACTTACATGATGTACATGCAGTATTTAGCTTTGCTGCAGTGACAAAAGCAACTTTCAATCTCTGTGGCTCATAACATGTAATATGAATTCTTTACTGATGTTATGTGCTGGAAGCTGCCTCTGTGTGAATGCTGTACTTGTGAGAGGGGAAGAGCAAGCACTAACAGAAGCATAATATTTCATGGTGCCACGTGGTGTGCCATCACTTCTGTTCATTGTCTCTGGCCCTATGGCCAAGCTGGTAGCAGAGTGGGGAGTGATGCTCCTTAGCAGGTCATGTGACACAGACAGAGGTGTGGTCCAAGTGGTCTAGTCACTGTCCTGAGACACAGAAGAGTTTCTCCAGGTTCAACAAAAATGATCCCAGAGTAAAGGGAAAGTCTTCCTTGAGGATTGGAAGAGCTGTGTGCCTGGCCC
Organism: Antilocapra americana; assembly: GCA_007570785.1. Lineage (NCBI taxonomy): Eukaryota > Metazoa > Chordata > Mammalia > Artiodactyla > Antilocapridae > Antilocapra > Antilocapra americana. The sequence goes on along the minus strand of ML662447.1, from coordinate 2,856,614 downwards.
TAATGTGAGTTAAATTTTGTCTTGGAGAGCTTATCTCAGTCAGGCACCACAAAGAAAGAGAATTTCTCAGACAACTGTGTTCTGTGTCAAGTGTTCTGTTTGCAGAAGAGGTGGTCTACTGATAAATTGTTCTGTACCCATGAATGGTAGAGGGATCAGACTGAGAATGGGAAAAAATGTGCTGCAAATATAGTGAAGACTTACCCTGCATTTTAATTGCACCCCTGGTCTTAAGTCAAATTACTTCACATTGGTAAGTTTCATGCTTCTCATCTGTAGAATGGAGACATTATACTCACTTATTCGATCACTGTTTCAACAGAAGGTCATGTGCCAGGACTACAATAATAGGCACCCAACAAATGACCATTAGGGTTTCCTTTCTAGTGAAAATATTTTTCTTTTTCTGACTGACAGGGAGAGATCAGTAAGGTAAATAGCTTGATTTCACATATGTTTAAAGACTTAACAAGCTAAACAGTGCAGAGAAAGTTGCCTTCTCCCTACGTTCCAGGATCCAAGGATAGTGATTGCCATTCTAGACTGATCACGTGTGACGTTGGCCATATGTCAGTTCTCACCTTGTGTTTCTTTTTTTTTTCTCCCTTTTATTGTTTTTGCCATACAATGCCATGATATCACCATGGGTTTACATATGCTCCCCCTCCAGAAACCCCTCCCTCCTCCCTCCCCCCCGGGAAATCTCGATGCACCAGCCCCGAGCATCAATCCTGGGCTGGAGGTTGATTAGACATATGATAATTAACATGTTTCAATCACCTTGTAATTCTGACTTTTGTTTCATTACGCAAAGAACATGAGTTTCCCACCTTCCATTGTCAAGGCATCCTGGGGTTGGCACACCCTTCACATAAATCAAAACAACCAAAATGAGATCTAGAGAAAGACAAGGCTTTCCTTATAATAAAATGCCTGCAAGATTCTGTCAGAGAAACCTCAGAGGAGCCTGGCCCTGTTCATGTTAGAAACTCCCCAGACTGGCCATTTACTAGAACCTTTAAGTTTTCTTAACATCCTAGCACCTGGGCAGAGGCTGTAGTCACCTCTGCAGATGGACAAACTTCGGCAGAAAGGACAAATTTGCCACCACAAAAAAACTGCTCTGTGGTGGAGGGAAACAAAACATTATAAAAGTAAGAGGTTCAAATGGCTCTCTCCCCCAGGGCTTTAAGAGACTTGAAAATGAAAGCTGGTGAAATTATACAGTTGGCAGGGGACAAAGACCATTGATCTAGAGAAGGCAGAAGGGAGAAAAAGAAAACCCCAATGAAGTCACATTACCAAACGCATTGGTATAAAACAAGAGCAGGCAATTTTAGAAGTCCAGAGGAAGAAGGGAGATAATGAAAGATGATAAATGCCTTTGACTTCACAGAAAAGAGAAATGGAAGAGAGAGTAGGAGAGAGAAACAGGGAAGACAAGTGTGGATGCTTATAGCTGAATAACCTCCCTGTTCCATGGTGATACAGATGGCTCAAAGAGGTTTCCACATGCTGGTGAAAAGCTTGTGATAAATAGCAAAACAGACACCAAACCCTGAAAAGTGAAAGTGGAAGTCGCTCAGTTGTGTCCAACTCTTTGTGACCCCATGGACTGTACAGTTCATGAAATTCTCCAGGCCAGAATACTAGAGTGGGTAGCCATTCCCTTCTCCAGGGGTCTTCCCAACCCAGGGACTGAACCCAGGTCTCCTGCATTGCAGGTGGATTCTATTAGTATTTTCCTTTCTTTGCCATCACAGAGTAATACCAGTGTTTTCATCTTTGCCAAGAACGTTAAGAGCCATAAGTGGTAACAATAGTTGACGTTTATTGAATACTGATTATATGCCAGGCAAGTCACTAAGAGCTTTATAAAGTTGATTCTTGTATAAACACTATGTGTTATCAGAGTTATTTCCATTGTAAGTACAAGGAAACTGAATCACAGAGAGGAGTGACTCAGTGTAATTCCAGAACTTAGACTATTATATTTAGCTATAATCAATTTAATAATTAAAAATAATATCTTATTTAAATTTGTTTCTTTGTTTATTAGTGAGATTAAACATCTTTCATTGGATGTTTGTACTTTTATAAATTACACTTTCAAGGCATTTCCCAATATTCTATTGGGAGATTGCCATTTCATACTGACTAAGCTCTATTTCAGTGACATTATATGGTACATATATGCTACCCTTCTTGTTTATTTACCTTTTAAGTTAGTTACAATTTGTTGGAGAAAGATATTGTTTAATGTTGTAATATCATAGGTGAAGATCTTTATAAAGGAAAACAGTTAATTTTTTTATATTTAAAAATTCTGATAATTAGAATTAATAATATGAATTACATTAGAGAAAATAAGGCAGAATATTATTATTGCATACTAAGAAAATTTAAAAAAATTATAATTCAAAAAATTAGGTGAAAAAATAAGTTGTTAGCTTCAGATTCTTTTTCACTGAGATAAAATGTACACAAAGTTCTCAGAATTTTCCTTGTCTAGCTTGATGAATTTTTGCCTATATTTACGCTCAGATATCTACCATCTAGACCAAGATATAGAAGACTTTCACCACCTGAGAAATTTCTTGTATGTTCTTTCCCAGTGTCACCTTCTTTTGAATTTTATGTTCATTAGGTTAGGTTTTTCCTTTAAGATGTGTATTTGTTTCAGTGAGGTATAACTCAGACATATAAAAATGAACAAAAAATATAACACACACACACACACATATATATATATATATATATACACACACATATATAATATATTTGTAACCACAATCCAAATCAAGATACAAAATATTTTCATCAACTCAGAAGTTTCCTCTTGTTACTTCTCTGTTGATATCCCTCTACAAGTAGCCAGTATCTTGATTTCAATCATGCTATGTTAGTTTTCTGTGTTTTTGAATTTCATGTGAATAGAATCACACAGGATTTGCTCTTTTTGGTCTGGCATCTTTGACTTAGCATGAGATTAGTGGGTCACTAGTTAATTCTATATTTTAACTGAATTTTTCCATTGTGTAAATATACTACATTTAGTTATCCATTCCTTTTTTGCTGTTCATTTGAGCTGTTTCCAGTTTTGCATTGTTTTGGTACAGATGCTAGGAGCATTCTTATATTAGGAGTTTAATAAAGAAGCCAAAACAAAATAGATTGATCACAGATAAAATCATCTCATTAAACCAGTAACAATTAACTAGAAATTTATGAGAAGTTCCATTCATAATAGACCTAAATTACCTACAATAATTAGTGCCTCACTGAATAAGAATTATACTAGATATTTGTAAAGGAAACTGTGACATTTTGTTGGGATAAATAAAAACGCTGAAATAATGGAGACAAGTCATGCACCTGTATATTTCAGTTAACTATTATTTAAAAATGTTTAGTAATCCCAATTTTCTTATAAAATTAGCACCATTTCAACTGTAATCCAAATATTATTTAAAATTGAATGATTTTAAAGTTGACCAACATGATAATGTAAAGAAAATAAATAAAATTAAAGAAAAAAGACCCAGTACAGCCAAATAAATAAGTCAATAAAAAGAAATATTAAAAAAAGTATTTCCTTAAAAAAATAAAAAAAATAAAGTTTGGAAAAAAGGAATGAGAGATACTGAAGGATAGTTTATCAATAGTAGTGTCAATGAGAGGAGAGACTGGTGTTACTCATTTTTAAATGTATAAAGCATGAAAGAAATTTAAGAGTTTAAAAGAAGACAAAAAAAGAAGAAAATCAACCAAAAACCTTTTATATATACCTATCTCGTATATATATTTATTTATGATACTCTTTCTAAAACTGTAAGAAAGAAATATTTAATAAACGATGTTGTGTACCTTCAGAAATAAAGAAGGTTGGACCTTAGTTTTAGGTCATACCTGATCTTTCCCAAGTAAATAAATGGTATTAAGAAAGAACTACTAGAAGAGGATGATGAGGTTTTACAATGAGTTTATGTATTTTGACTTCACTGTTATGAATTGCCAACTATCGAAGGCAGATCTACTAGATAGATCCATTAGAACTAGCAGAGTCTTGATAGATGTAATATCTTGGAATTGCTAGGTGTATTAGTCAGGATATGTCAGGTTATGCTGCAGAAACAAAACTGTCAGTATCTCAGGGGCTTGATGAAATATTGAATGAATAACAGTTTATTTCTCATTCACTCAAAGTCAACTGCAGATATAGGAAGCATTCCAGAGTTTCTGTCCTTCATGAGATTCCCATATCCCAGGATGCTTTGATTTTTGTGGTGTCTTCATCTAAAAAAAGAGACGCTAAAGGTAAAGGAGAAAAGGAAGGATATATCCATTTGAATGCAGAGTTCCAAAGAATAGCAAGGAGAGATAAGAGAGCCTTCCTCAGTGATCAGTGCTATTTCAAAGAAATAGAAGAAAACAATAGAATGGGAAAGACTAGAAATCTCTTCAAGAAAATTAGAGATACCAAGGGAGCATTTCATGCAAAAATGGGCACAGTAAAGGGCAGAAATGGTATGGACCTAAAAGAAGCAGAAGATATTAAGAAGAGGTGGCAAGAATAAACAGAAGAACTATACAAAAAAGATCCTCATGACCAGATAATCACAATGGTGTGATCACTCACCTACAGCCAGACATCCTGGAATGCAAAGTCAACTGGGCCTTAGGAAGTATCACTACGAATAAAGCTAGCAGAGGTGATGGAATTCCAGCTGAACTATTTAATCCTAACCAGATGATGCCTTTAAAGTGCTGCACTCAATATGCCAGCACATTTGGAAAACTCAGCAGTGGCCACTGGAAAAAGTCAGTTTTCATTCCAACCCCAAAGAATGTTCAAACTACCACACAATTGCACTCACTTCACATGCTAGCAGTGTAATGCTCAAAATTCTCCAAGACAGGCTTCAACAGTACGTGAACCATGAACTTCCAGATGTTCAAGCTATATTTAGAAAAGGCACAGAAACCAAAGATCAAATTGCCAATATCTGTCAGATCATAGAGAAAGCCAGAAAGTTCCGGAAAAATATCTACTTCTGCTTTAATGACTACGCTGAAGCCTTTGACTGTGCGGATCACAACAAACTGTGGAAAATTCTTTAAGAGATGGGAATACCAGACCACCTGAGCTGCCTCCTGAGAAATCTGTATGCAGATCAAGAAGCAACAGTTAGGACTGGACATGGAACAACAGATCAGTTCCAAATAGGAAAAGGAAACGTCAAAGCTGTGTATTGTCCCCCTGCTTATTTAACTTATATGCAGAGTACATCATGAGAAATGCTGGGCTGGAAGAAGCACAAGCTGGAATCAAGGTTGCTGGGAGGAATATCAATAACCTCAGATATGCAGATGACACCACCCTTATGGCAGAAAACAAAGAACTAAAGAGTCTCATGATGAAAGTGAAAGAGGAGAGTGAAAAAGTTGAAATAAATTTAACTCAGCATTTAGAAAAGTTAAGATCATGGCATCTGGTCCCATCACTTAATGACAAATAGATGGGGAAACAATGGAAACAGTGACAGACATTATTTTGGGGGGCTCCAAAATACTGCAGATGGTGACTGCAGCCATGAGATGAAAAGATGCTTACTCCTTGGAAGGAAAGTTATGACCAACTTAGACAGCATATTAAAAAGCAGAGACATTACTTTGTCAACAAAGTAATAGTCAAAGCTATGGTTTTTCTGGTAGTCATGTATGGATGTGAGAGTTGGACTGTAAAGAAAGCTGAACGCCGAAGAATTGATGCTTTTGAACTGTGGTGTTGGAGAAGACTCTTGAGATTCCCTTGGACTGCAAGGAGATCCAACCAGTTCATCCTAAAGGAAATCTGTCCTGAATATTCATTAGAAAGACTGATACTGAAGCTGAAACTCCAATACTTTGGCCACCTGATGCAAAGAACTGACTTATTTGAAAAAACCCTGATGCTGGGCAAGATTGAAAGCAGTAGGGGAAGGGTATGAAAGAGGATGAGATGGTTGGATGGCATCACCTATTCAATGGACATGAGTTTGAGTAAGCTCTGAGTGTTGGTGATGGACAGGGAAGCCTGGTGTGCTGCAGCCCATGGGGTCACAAATAATTGGACATGACTGAACAACTGAACTGAACTGAACTGAAAGCTTTTGGTGACCAAATACTTAAGAGTTTTTTATGGAAAGAGTATTTTATGGAAATGGAGTATTGGGACTGCAGACTCGTTTGATTGTTTTTAACTTGCTGAAAAATGTGAAGAAACAACATTTTGAGCCTACAGCTTTAAATTCTTGCCTTAAATTTTGGGTAATAAACTAGAAAGAAGCTCTGTCTCTGTTGGTCATAAGATTGAAGTTTCTGAAAAACTGGATGATTAAGGCTGTGAGTGGTTGGATTATGATGTAAATTAATTCACAACATTGGAAAAACTTTTTTTTTTAAGTTTGGGCATTTATTATGAAGTAGTAGGAATTTGTAAATTGGGAAGATGAATATCTGGGGGTATATTGTCATCAAGCTAAAACCTTTGATCTTTTGAATTTTACTGAGCTTCCTTTGCCCATAGAATCCATCTTCCATCTCCTATTTTAGAATCCAAATGGCCTCTGCTGCGATTGTCTTGAAGAAGACAACTGATACTACTTCCAGTACTCTCCTAGCAGTGCAAAAAAGGACTGCTGCTGCGCTGCTAAGTTGCTTCTGTCGTGTGCAACTCTGTGCGACCCCAGAGACTGCAGCCCACCAGGCTCCTCTGTCCCTGGGATTCTCTGGGCAAGAACACTGGAGTGGGTTTCCATTTCCTTCTCCAGTGCATGAAAGTGAAAAGTGAAAGTGAAGTCGCTCAGTCTTGTCCGACTCTTAGTGACCCCATGGACTGCATCCTAGCAGGCTCAGCCAGCCATGGAATTTTCCAGGCAAGTGTACTGGAGTGGGTTGCCATTGCCTTCTCAGCAAAAAAGGACAGCTAACTGCAAATGCTTGCCAGGATGTGAGACAGTGGGAGCCCTTACACACTGACAGTGGGTGTATGAATTGTACAACTCCTTTGGAAAACCAACATTACCTACTGAAGCTAAAAGCATGGGGGACATTGCCCATGACCCATCGTTTCTACTCCTGAGTATCTAACCTGTATACATATATAAGTATATGCACCAAGAGACAGGTTCAGAAATATTTACCACAGCCCCATTTACACTTGAGAACAATTCACATGCCCATCATCAAAAGAAAGGAAAATAAACTGTGGTAGATTTATACATGGAGTAGTATTCTACAGTGAACACAATGGTTACAATGTACAATAGCATGGTTGAAATCATGCATTTATCTTTAGGAAAAGAAGCCAGACACAAAAAATGTGTTCTGTAAACTTCCATTTTATTAAGTATGTAAACAGACAAAATCAGTCCAGGATGATGAAAGGTCAAAAAAGTAGTTACTTGGGGAATATTCATAGCAAGAATTCAGGAACACAAGTAGGACTTTAGGGATGCTGGTATATCTTAATCTGGGTGCAGACCCCTGTTACTAAGCTAGAGGAAGTATTGAACCTTCTATATCATCCAGTTTGGGCACAACACTCAAGATCTTTTCAGCAATCATGAGTTCCTTCATTTTTGTATCCTTAGCAACATCTGTTTTTAAATTTAGAATGGAAATGAAACAAAATATCTTTCAATTTTTTCTGGCCTATCCAGAAAGACAGATCTTTCAGTACAAGCAAGCAAAATTTAATTTTCTTCTTCAAATTATTTGGTTTTGTTTATTTGTTTTTACTCTTTGGAGTTTAGTACAAAGTTCTGCTTAGATCTCCAATTTGGCAAATAATAGTAATTAATTCGATAGCATTTTGGGGAGATCCTTACAAAATACTAAAAGGAGTTTGTTGTTGTTTAGTCACTAAGTTGTGTCTGATTCTTTTGCGACCCTGGGGACTAACCCACCAGGCTCCTCTGTCTTTGGGATTTCCCAGGCAAGAATACTGGTGTGGGTTGCCATTTCCTCCTCCAAGGGCTGTTACTGATCTAGGAGTCAAATTCCTGTCTCCTGGATTGGCAGTTGGAGTCTTTGCCCTGGAAAGCCCCCTGTAAGGAAGAAGTAGGTCCAATGTGGTTAAAAAGAGAACACTGAGAACCCCTAAAAAGAAGAATAGCTTTTTGTGTGTATAGGGTTACAGGCATGTGAGAAGATACCCCTGAACTGGTAAGATTAAGAACTCAGGCTTCAGGGTGATGAAATGTCTACAGGCAGAGAAGTGGCACAGGAGATCAAGGCCTGGGAGTCCATGGGTATGGAGGTGAGTCAGAAATCTCAGTGTGGAGTGTTGCTGAAGCAAAAAGTAGAAAGGGAAGGGCAAGAGCAAGGGGAAAATGATGAGGCAAGAAAGGTTGGCTGGATCCCCAAATCTTCCTCATAACTTTTTATAATCTCTTCATTCTGTTTCTCTCCTCCCATTTCATCACCAGGCAATCATTGATCTACTTTTGGTTAGTGTATATTAGTTCGCACTTTCTAGAATTTTATATAAATAAAATTATACTTTATAAACAAAGAAAGATTGGCTAAGATCAACCTGAGAAGGGCATGGATGTTATGTTAGATTGCTTAGGCTTTTTTGCAAATGAGAAGACGAAGTACACCTGAGGACAAATGGACTTGAGAAAATACCTGAGTTTTATATAATTATCCATCAGTAATTACCTAATCCCAAAGAAAGGCAATGACAAAGAGTGCTTAAACTACCGCACAATTGCACTCATCTCACACACTAGTAAAGTAATGCTCAAAATTCTCCAAGCCAGGCTTCAGCAATACGTGAACCGTGAACTTCCAGATGTTCAAGCTGGTTTTAGAAAAGGCAGAGGAACCAGAGATCAAGTTGCCAACATCTGCTGGATCATTGAAAAAGCAAGAGAGTTCCAGAAAAACATCTATTTCTGCTTTATTGACTATACCAATGCGTTTGACTGTGTGGATCACAATAAACTGTGGAAAATTCTTAAAGGGATGGGAATACCAGACCATCTGACCTGTCTTTTGAGAAACCTGTATGCAGGTCAGGAAGCAACAGTTAGAACTGGACATGGAACAGCAGACTGGTTCCAAATAGGGAAAGGAGTATGTCAAGGCTGTATATTGTCCCCCTGCTTATTTAACTTGTATACAGAGACATCATGAGAAATGCTGGGCTGGATGAAGCACAAGCTAGAAACAAGATTGCTGGGAGAAATATCAATAATCTCAGATATGCAGATGACACCACCCTAATGGCAGAAAGTGAAGAGGAACTAAAAGAGCCTCTTGAAGAGGAACTAAAAGAGCCTCTTGATGAAAGTGAAAGAGGAGAGTGAAAAATTTAGCATAAAGCTCAACATTCAGGAAACTAAGATCATGGCATCTGGTCCCATCACTTCATGGGAAATAGATGGGGAAACAGTGGAAACAGTGTCAGACTTTATTTTTAGGGGCTCCAAAATCACTACAGATGGTGATTGCAGCCATGAAATTAAAAGATGCTTACTCCTTGGAAGGAAAGTTGTGGCAAAACTAGATAGCATATTGAAAAGCAGAGATACTACTTTGCCAACAAAGGTCTGTCTACTCAAGACTATGGTTTCTCCAGTGGTCATGTATGGATGTGAGAGTTGGATGGTGAAGAAGGCTGAGGGCCAAAGAATTGATGCTTTTGAACTGTGGTGTTGGAGAAGACTCTTGAGAGTCCCTTGGACTGCAAGGAGATCCAGCCAGTCCATCCTAAAGGAGATCAGTCCTGGGTGTTGATTGGAAGGACTGATGTTGAAGCTGTAACTCCAGTACTTTGGCCACCTCATGCAGAGTTGACTCATTGGAAAAGATCCTGATTCTGGGAAGGACTGGGGGCAAGAGGATAAGGGAACGACAGAGGATGAGATGGCTGAATGGCATCACTGACTTGATGGACATGCGTTTGGGTGGACTCCAGGAGTTAGTGATGGACAAGGAGGCCTGGCGTGCTGTGATTCATGGGGTTGGAAAGAGTTGGACGCGACTGAGCGACTGAACTGAACTGAAGCAAACTGAACCGAATCACCTAATTACTAATTAAATAATTATAGAGGTTAAAACAACTCTGTGTTTAAAATGCTTGTGTCTATCTCCTGAAAGTAATGGCAATTTAGTATTTTGGAATTTTAAATCACAGTAACTAACCACTTGTATAGGTATTGCATATTGAGAAATTTGGAAGGAATACAAATTAGTATTTTAAAAGTGACTTATATTTATGATAAGTCCTTCTTCACTGACCTAAGACTTTTAGTAAAATATTTCTCCCCTAGACTATTTTAACAAGTGTGTTCAAATAGCCTAGTATTTGCAGTATCCTTTATCCTTGGGGGAATAACTTTCAACATCCCCAGTGGATGCTTAAAACTCAAGATAGTATCAATCCTATGTATACTATGTTTTTATTCTATATACATATCTATGATAAAGTTTATATATTAGGCCACAGTAAGAGATTAACAACAGTAGCTAATAATAAAATGGAATACTTAAAAAATACACTGTAATAAAATTCATGTGAGTATGTGCTTTCTCTCTTTTGAAATATGTATCACTTTCATGCCTTTTTCATCCTAAGCACTTATCATGCACAATGGTTGTAACTTTTGCAATTTGAGGTGCACCAGCAAAATAAGCATGGATTTCTTTTTCCTTCTTTGTAATTTCACAGATGGAAGATTTTTTCTTACCATAGATCTTAGCAACCTCAGCATGCAATTTTTTTCCCTTCGTTATTAAGTTGAGGACTTTCACCTTTGCTCTTCAAGGTCGTACTCATGGCTTCTCTTTGGTATGTCTGAATTCCTATCATCACGACTCTTGTGCTCTGGGGTGATTGTTAGAAAAATCAGGGTGACTTGATCACGAGCTCTGTGGAATAACACCACAGTTGCTCTAATAACCATGACAGCTGCTAAAGTGACTAGTGGGTAAAATACACTGCACAAAGGAATGATTCCTGTCCCTGCAGGTCAGAGTGGACTGGAAGGAGATGTCATATACAGAATGTGTGATTTAAAACTTATGAATTATTTGTGGAATTTTCCATTTAATATTTTTGACCACAATTGACTCTGAGTAACTAAAACTGGAAAGTGAAATCTCAGATAAGTGGGGGGATGACTGTACAATTTTAATCGGATTTCCTTTTATGGACTTGGTTTATAATTTTAACACCAATGGATACCAGTTGTCCATGCAGAATTTCCAAAGTTTTTGGAAGTAAATTTACTGATCTCTGTGTTTTGACACCTTCCTTTCTCTACACTTTACTGCTGTGTTCCAGATAGCCTTTACGCTGTAATTAAATCTTAGAACTTCTTCCTACATAACAGCAACCTTGTACCCACTGACCAACATTTTCCCATTTCCCTACCTCCCCACCCCTGGTAATCACCAGTATTTCCTTCTCTCTCGGCTTCTGTGAATTTGACTTTTTTTCCATTCCACCTATAAATGAGATTGTGTAGTATTTTTCTTTCTTTCTGTGTCTGATTCATTTCAGTTAGCTTGAGGTCCTCCAGGTTGTTGCAAATGGTGGAATACTGTGGGCTGGGACAGGAAATAAAATGTAGGAAAATCTGGCTTTCAAATAAAGCAAAATAGATTTTTTTAGCTTGATTTTTTAAATTAACCTTAGAGAGTATTCTCTATTGCTTGGGTCTGGGAAACAGCTCTAGGGTAATGTTCTTTGGTCTCCTTACTGGTATTTTAGATATTTAACCCTCACATAGAATTCTGGATCAGAAATATGAATTCAAAGGTAGGTGCAGGAAAATGGTTTCCAGGCAATCACAACATATACTTACTTTAAGAAGTGATGGTTCAGTGACAGTATGAATCATTTGACAGTTTAGTAGCGTATAGAGTTCTAAGCCCTGTGCTTCTAAAAGCACTCTCCAAAGAACTATGTTCTTTGATATAAATGTTTATACAGGTGAATCATGTTTAACGATGTTTCCAAGGACATCAAAATGGCTGTTCTATTCAAGCCTTAAAATGGAAATCAGTTGTAACAGTTTACTGAATATGTGCACCATGGGTATTTTTATTCCTATCTCAAGTAATACTCGTGAGATGTTTGCACACTGTTTTGTGTATATATCTTTGTAGCGCAAAGAACCAGGATTATATTTAAAACTGTGTGACCTTATTTCCCACAACTCCCACTTCTGTGTTTCTCTTTACATTAGAAAGTTTGCAAAGCTATTCATGTTAATGATTACATACTCAATCACTTCTGTTGTGTCCAGCTCTTTGTGAGCCCTTGGACTGTGGCCTGCCAGACTCTGTCAGTTGAATCCTCAGGCAAGAATACTGGAGTGAGTAGCCATTCCCTTCTCCAGGGGATCTTCCTGACCTAGGGGTCAAACCTTCATCTCCTGCATTGCAGGGAGACTCCTTAGCATCTGAGCCACCAGGGAAGGGGTTCATATATATTACTTCAATTAGTTTTCCCAGAATATCAGAGAAGTAGGTACTAATAATAGCTGTATTTTTCAGAGGAGAAAACAGGCTTGACTAAGTGAATTAATGTTCCCAAGGTTCCAAAGTTAATACATGAGTAATAGAGCCATGATTTGAATTCAGGTAGAGAATACAGTTAACTTCAAGTAACTTTCATACTGAATCTTCAACTTTCGCCTACCTGTATCTTCACAGTTGTCCATTTAAGGTGCTCATTTCTCATCTCCCTTTCTCTCTTCCTCCTACTCCTATTTGTCTCATATTTATCCAACTTCACTGAATTTGTTGTCTAAAACATGACCAATGAAACTAGTGTTGCTAACTTCAATGTCTACCTCCACAAATTTCTCATTAAAATATAAAATACAGGAAGTATCTAGTTTGACTTCTGTGATACAGCCTACTGTTTTGTTGTTTTTCTGTCTCCTTTGCTCACACCCGTCCTCCTTTACACAAATTCCAGATGCTCAAGTTTCCCAGGGATTAGCTCTCTTCTTTATAATGAACATCTCTCTTTGACTATTTCATTAATTTACAGAGTTTATGTAACATCTGTATGCTGTTAAATTCCAGATCTATAGCTTCATCTTCCCCTCATCTAGACTTTCTCTTGAAATCCGAACCTGAACTTTCCAACTGGAAATCTAATAAACATCTCAAATTCAGCATGCCTAAGAAGCGCCTTATTTTCTTGGGCTCCAAAATCACTGCAGATGGTGACTGCAGCCATGAAATTAAAAGACGCTTGCTCCTTGGAAGAAAAGCTATGACCAACCTAGACAGCATATTAAAAAGCAGAGACATTACTTTGCTGACAAAGAACTGTCTAGTCAAAGCTATGGTTTTTCCAGTAGTCATGTATGGATGTGAGAGTTGGACTATAAAGAAAGCTGAGCCCTGAAGAATTGATGCTTTAGATCTGTGATGTTGGAGAAGACTCTTGAGAGTCCCTTGAACAACAAGGTGATCAAATCAGTCATTCCTGAAGGAAACCACATCTGAATATTCAATGGAAGGACTGATGCTGAAGTTGAAGCTCCAATACTTTGGCACCTGATGCAAAGAACTGACTCATTTGGAAAGACCCTGATGCTGGGAAAGATTGAAGGCAGGAGAAGAAGGGGATGACAGAGGATAAGATGGTTGGATGGCATCACTAACTAGATGGACATGAGTTTGAGTCAGCTCTAGGAGTTGGTGATGGACAGGGAAGCCTGGCATGCTGCAGTCCATGGGGTCACAAAGAGTTGGGCATGACTGAGCGACTGAACTGAACTGAACTGAAGTGGAACCTTTGAATCCAACCCTCCTTTTTCAAACTTACTTTGCCTGAATACTTCTCTGTCTCAATAATTGACAACAGTTTCATACAAGTTGCTCAAGCCCACACCTGGAATCTTCCTTGACTGTGATCTTTCTTTTATACTCTACATCCAAAGTGTCAGGAAGTCTTTCTGGATTTACATTCAGAATGTATTCAGCATCTGACAACATCAGATCACCTTTCCTGCAATCATCCCACCCAAGTAAACCTGATCCATAGCCTGAATTTCTGCAGTCATGTTCACACTGGCCTCATGCTTCCAACGTTATATCTGTGTGATCTACTCTTTACGTAGCACCAGGAGTAATCCTTGTAAAAAGAAAGTCAAATAAAGTCATACCCCCACTCAGATTCTTTCAATATTTTCCTGTCTTGCTCAGAATACATGGCAAAGTCCTTATGGTAATCCTGAACCATTTGCAGCCCTCATCCTCCTCTGACTTTACTTCTACTTTTCCCTCCTACTGAATATCTTACATCTGCATGAATATATTTCTTGCTGTATCTTAAAAATGTCAGGCATGTTCAGACCTTAGGATCTTTGCATGGCTTACTGTTCCCTCTTCCTGGAACTCTAAATGATTAGTTTTCTAATTTTGTAGTTTTTGCTCAGATTTTATCTTCCCAAATATACCTGCTGTGACCATCCTAATTGAAAATAAGGCTTACATCCCTATGTACATCTCTCAATACTCCCTATGGTGTTCTATTTTTCATACAACTTTTCAACTTTTAACATATGATTTATTATCTTTATTATTTATTCTCTGAGTTCTATATAGAAAAGTTAAATTCTATAATGGCAGAGGTTTATGTCTGTTTTGTTCACTAGTGTATTTCACATGCCTAGGACAGCATATGACATTTAGCGGTACCTTATATATGTGTGTGAATGTGTGTGTGTATATATATATGTAAGTATATATGTGTTCATATGTATATATTAAATACATATATAAATGACTGAATGAACTCATAAAGTAGAAGAAAAAAGGAGTCATATCCAAAATAAAATTATGCATCTATACTTGTAGGCTCAAAGAACAGATTTAACAGCTCTAAAGCAATGGCATTAATACTTTGTATGTATACATTTATCATTTCAATGAGAATTCTCAGATTTAGCTAAGGGAACTTCAGAGATCTATTTGAATGGGAGTCTACCAAACAGTATTGGTATAGAATTTAGTTGAGAGATTGGTGAGCCCAGTGCATCGCTGTGCAGGTAGCATTTATAAATGAGACACATAAGGAAAAAAGCACTCTCACACATGTATGTACACACACACACACACACACACACACACATTCCCACTCACACTCACAGCTCAAACAATTTCTCAAATAAAATACTTCTATTGAGCAGTAAATCATTTCCTGGAAGAAGCATGATTTTGAAGCTCTACTTGACTTGGTGATAAACAAAACCTTGTTTACAATAAGAAAATAATTTAGGCACAATTTTAACTTCCCTCAGCTTCAGTTTTCTCAACTTGTTTTAAAATATAAGGGCAATAGCAGTAATACCAAAATTGTTAAGAGCTTAGGAATATTAAAGTAGCTATTGTATAAGAAATATTTTTAAAACTTTATTATGAGGAATTTTCTCTAGTTTTAAATGTCAGTCAAGTTAAAGATTGACACAGATTTTCTGCTCCTCACTTGTAACCATCTTCTAAGGCACCTCAAACCTCTGGAGCCAGGAGTTGTCTTTATAATGCTGCTCAATGCTGTGCTTCCCAAGACCAGTCTTCATCAGAGGAAGCTGAGATGAGAGATATGTCTGTCTTCCTGGAAATGGAAGAGTTCAAATGTTTCTTCCAATTCTAATGTATTATGATACAAAAAATGTGTGTTTCAGGCAAGATCTTCATATTATATCCTCATAAAAGCTATTGCTGCTAAATGGGCAGAGAGCTATGGATAGATCAGGAGGGACAAAGTTTTCCGTTTTATTTGCTCATACGTTAATACTGGCAAATCAATGTTAGTACAGAGTGGTGGCCAGTGCCTGGAGATAAAACTCAGAAAACCACTTAATATTTAGCTTACAATGTTTCAATTATGGTTCAATTGTATTTCTGTCACAGGGCATATAATTATGAACATTAAATAGTAATTTATCTTCCTTGTTCCTTAAGCTCTTCTAAAATGGGTCAAATCATTTAATGTCCTATCAGATTGGGGGGGAAAAAAGAGCATTTTTTCCATACAAATAAAATGTATGTTCCTTGGGTAAAGTAGCAGTTGTTTTCTTCTGCTCTGATGATAAAGGTAATTCAGGTGGAGCCTGGATCTCTTGATGTTAGGAGTTCGATCCTGGCTCTCTGGTTGTCATCTGGGTGACTTTATGTATGTCATTTCACTTCTCAGATCCTTGGGGATTTGTTGTTTCTTCTCAAAATGGTTTAAATAATATAAATTTTTCAAAAATTGCTATTACCATCAAATAAAGTGTGGCGTGTGAAAGTGCTCAGCCTCTAATGCAGGGCTCAGAGCACTGGGCATCTTCCCTTCTTTTTTTACTACCTTGCCCTTACTGTCTTAAGATACCTGGGCCTATGGCTGTGTTTCTTATTCATGCCTTGCTTTGGGAGTGGTTTTTTTTGTTTTGGTTCCTGTTTTCTTTCAGTGAATTTTCATTTTTTTTTTAAATTGAAAGATAATTGCTTTGCAATGTTCTCTTGGTTTCTGCTATACAATAATGTAAATCAGCTCTGTGTATCCACGTGCTCCCTCCCTCGTAAGCCTCCCTCCCTGCAGCCCTTCCACCCCTCTAAGTCATCACAGAGCCCCGCTGAGCTCCCTGTCACATGGCAGCTTCCCACCAGCTAGCTGTTTTACACGTGGTGGTGTATGGATGGCAGTTCTTCTCTCTTAATTCATCCCGTCCTCTCCTTCCCACTCTGTGTTGACAGGTCTATTTTCTACATCTGCATCTCTATTCCTGACCTGCAAATAGGTTCATCAGTACCATTTTCTAGATTCCATATATATGTGTTAATATATAATATCTGTTTTTCAGACTTACTTCACTCTGTATAACAGGCTCTATGTTCATCTTCCTCACTAGATCTGACTCAAATTCATTCCTTGTTATGGCGGAGTATCTGCTTTTTGCTTAGAGTTCTGGCACCCACTTTGTGGCATGAATTGGATAAGCTCAGCCTTCCAGGCCCCTTGGGTGTTAGGCCCCTGGTCAGGCTGATAACAGGACTCCCCACTCCCAGTCAATACGGCTGAGACAGGAACTTCTCAGGTGCAAGTTTTTTCTGCCTTCCTTCACCCCAGACTTAGAAGTGCCTCATCTTTATCGTCCAGTTCTTATATGTAGACACCTGGAATCAAAGTGTGTCTGTGTCTGGAGAATGGGGAGAACATAAGTTCTCAGTTCCCCACATTATTTTGTTTCTATATTCCATGGAAGCAGACATTCATCTAATAGGAGTCTGACTTCACTTCCTTCTGTGTTTGACAAGAGAGTTAGTTGGATGCTTGGCTAGGCAATGAGTGAATTTCTCTGCTGCCCTGAACTAGACTTGATCTATACTCAATTCTTATAGGCCACAAAAAAGGGAAGGAGACAATAATGCTAAAAAGCTATGTTTGAATGTTGAAGCTCCATAAATAGAATTTTTAGAGACTTAAAAAACCATACTGGTTAAAATACAAGGCTTGAAATTGGCAAAGAAAATCAGAATTTGGGGGCTATTTCATGTAAAAGGTACCAATATATAACCTCAAAACCCTATTTAACCATTTACTTTGCTTTCACTAACTGTCCACATTGCCCTGTGAGTGTTGTATAGCCTAGCTTGAGAGGAGCAAGTACCGTTTAGACAGCAGTGGCATTACTAGCCTCTTCTTGGGCCAGAATTACATTTGATCATTCATTCTGTTTTTCATTCATTCGTCAAATAAAGCAAGGCAGTAGAATCTAAGCTCTGAGAGGTCAAAGACTCTATCTATTCTATTTGCTTTTATTTCCTCAGCTTCTGCAGAAGTATTGGCACAGAGTGGGTACATTTTACATTTTCCCAGAGGATTGATATTATGGTTTCTTTTTCTCTTAAGTGCAGTGAAAACTATTTAGGACTTCCACCTTTCCTAACATTTATCTACTTTGACGTCAACTGCATCTCGACAAGGTCATGCCCCACTCAGCATCTGCCACATTTTAGACGAAGGTCTTGACTGGAAAGACAGGCCCATCATCTTCCCTGAGGAGGGCCGGATGCCCTGGTTTAGTACTGATCTGTTGACACTGGGGAGGATGAAGACCAGGACCCCTTGGCCACTGCTCAGCTGGAGGAAACAGACCTGCAGAACCTTTGTGTGTTGTTGAACGTTACAAATCAGAATGAAGGGTTGCAAAGCACAGCTCAGAAATTTACAGGGCCTGCCTGGAAATGAGACAGGATTTGTGCCAATTTATCATGGCACGCACTCCGCTTGCTTCAAGGCAGAGGGAATCATAAATACAAGGGATGAGAGTGGATCTGCTGTTTGAGCATTTTAATTCAGAGCGAGTAAATATGTGGACCTCATAGGCACCATTGTCTCCTGATGATTTCTTTCATTTTCATTAATCACCTCTCTGGCAGCTGGTGGAAATGTCTCATGTGGAGGCATAGTGCTGGGCCTATAGAGGATCATAGCATCAAGAAGTCCTGCTCATAATTTTCAGATTTATAAAAGCTGAGAAGAAAGATCTTTAAGATCAATGTAGTTACCTCCTAGTTTTATTCAGGTAAAATGAAAACATCTAGGATATTTGGTTTCCTTCCATTCACATGACTTAAAACTCTTACATTGTTTATTCCACTGCATTTTTATTGTACTGTGAAGCAGGTTCACCAATATCTACTCTTAGTTTCTCTTGCTTTATTTTACAGGTACTTCTTTGATGTGGCTTTCTTTTCCTTAGAGATATTTAAAAAATTTCATTTATGGAGGTATAGTTGATGTGTAATATTATATAAGCCTTAGGTGTACAGCATAGCAATTCACAATTTTTGAAGGTTATATTCCATTTACAGTTATTATAAAATATTGACTCTATTCCCTGTGTTGTACAGTATGTTCTTATAGTTTATTTATTTTGTACCTAACAGATTGTACCTCTTAATCACTTACTCTTATCTTGCCCTTCCCCACTTCCATTTTCCTGCTGATAACTACTAGTTTGTTCTATATATTTGTGAGTTGGTTTCTTTTTTATTATAGTCACTAATTTTATTTTTTAGATTCCACATATAAGTGATATCATACAATATTTGTCTTTTTCTGTCTGACTTATATTGTTTACTCTCCAAGTCCATCCCTGTTATTGCAAATGACAAATTTTCATTCTATTTTATGACTGAGTAGTGTTCCATTTTGGGCTTCCCATATGGCTTAGTGATAAAGAATCCACGTGCCAACCCAAGAGATGCAGGAAATGTGGGTTCAATCCCTGGGTTGGGTGGAGGAAATGACAACCCACTCCAGTATTCTTGCTTGGATAATCCCATAGACAGAGGAACCTGGTGGGCTACAGTCCATGGAGTTACAGAGTCAGATACGACGGTGTGACTGAACATGAACACCCAGTATTTCATTTTATATGCATACACACACAACACATACATGCCCACACACGTGCTAACACACACATGCACACACACACCATCTCCAGATGGTTTTTGAAGGATATGAATTTAATTGCTTAACATCTTCCTGGGTCTGGAGGTGGAAAAACACATAATTTTGAAGTCATCAGTGAAGTCATCTTTTATTTTTTATGCCTTTCCCTCTTTTATTTCATTCAGGAGAATGAAAACTGTACTTTTTCCAGGCAGGTATTTGGTTACAGAGTTCTATGATAAATCCATTATGGTCTATGGGCTCATAATTTAGTTTAGGCTTTCAGGAAAAATATACACAAAATCTATTAAGACTGTAACATAATGGAGTCTATGAAAGATCAGAGAAACAAACTACTGACCATTAAGCCTTGGGCAGACACAAGGTGGAAAAGTAGCACTTTTTGCTATAGCTGAATTTATAAGATTGTTTTGACCCCAAAAGTATTTGATGTGGCAAGTTTGATGCTTTGAAATGTGAAAATACTTTAAAAATATTACCAAATGGCAATCACAGTAGGTGTCCTTAATTCTTAGTTTTGGTAAGTCCATTCCTGATCATATTCTTAACTTCCTCCCTCAGTGGTGGATAATGGCAAGCATCTGGGCAAGCATTTGAAGATGTGCTGCAACCCAGGCATAAGGGGAGGAATTTAGAGAAATAATTTACGTATCATAAAATTTACCCATTTAAAAGTGTTTAATTCAGTGGGTTTTAGTATGTTTACAGCAGTATACAACTAACACCATAGTCTTTAATCATAATTCTATCACCATAATTTCAGAACATTTTCATCACCTCAGATAGAAATATCATACCCATTAGCAGTTATTTCTCCTACCATAAACACTCATATGCATGACCCATCTCTAGCCCTAAGAAGCCACTAATCTCCTTTCCATCTCTGGATTTGCTTATTTTGGACATTTCCTTTAAATGGTGTCATGTAGTGTAGTCTTCTGTGATTGGCTTCTTTGATGTAACACAGTGGTTCTTGAGGTTCACCTATGACATCACAATAAAGATGAGCACAATAAAGGACAGAAATGGTATGGACCTAGCAGAAGCAGAAGATATTAAGAAGAGGTGGCAAGAATACACAGAAGAACTGTACAAAAAAGAACTTCATGACCCAGATAATCATGATGGTATGATAACTCACCTAGAGCCAGATAGCCTGGAATGCATAGTCAAGTAGGTCTTAGGAAGCATCACTACAAACAAAGCTAGTGGAGATGATGGAATTCCAATTGAGCTCTTTCAAATCCTGAAAGATGATGCTATGAAAGTGCTGCACCCAATATGTCAGCAACTTTGGAAAACTCAACAGTGGCCACAGGACCGGAAAAGGTCAGTTTTCATTCCAATCCCAAAGAAAGGCAGTGTCAAAGAATGCTCAAACTACCGCACAATTGTGCTCATCTCACATGCTAGTAAAGTAATGCTCAAAATTCTCCAAGCCAGGCTTTAGCAATAGGTGAACCGTAAACTTCCAAATGTTCAAGCTGGTTTTAGAAAAGGCAGAGGAACCAGAGGAATGAAATTGCCAACATCCGCTGGATCATCAAAAAAGCAAGAGAGTTCCAGAAAAGTATCTATATCTGCTTTATTGATTATGCCAAAGGTTGACTGTGTGGAGCACAACAAGTGGAAAATTCTTAAAGAGATGGGAATACCAGACCATCTGACCTTCCTCTTGAGAAATCTGTATGCAGGTCAGGAAGCAACAGTTAGAACTGGACATGGAACAATAGACTGGTTCCAAAAAGGAAAAGGAGTACGTCAAGGCTCTATATTGTCACCCTGCTTATTTAACTTATATGCAGAGTACATCATGAGAAACGCTGGGCTGGAGGAAGCACAAGCTGGAATCAAGATTGCTGGGAGAAATATCAATAACCTCAAGATATGCAGATGACACCATCCTTGTGGCAGAAAGTAAAGAACTAAAGAGCCTCTTGATGAAAGTGTAAGAGGAGAGTGAAAAAGTTGGCTTAAAACTCAACATTCAGAAAACTAAGATCATGGCATCTGGTTCCATCACTTAATGGCAAATAGATGAGAAAAAGTGGAAACAGTGGCTGACTTTATTTGAGGGGGCTCCAATATCACTGCCGATGGTGATTGCAGTCATGCAGTTAAAAGACGCTTACTCCTTGGAAGGAAAGTTATGATCAACCTAGACAGCATATTAAAGAGCAGAGACATTACTTTGCCAACAAAGTTCTGTTTAGTCAAAGTTATGGTTTTTCCAGTAGTGATGTATGGATGTCATAGTTGGACTTTAAAGAAAACTGAGCACCAAAGAATTGATGCTTTTGAACTGTGGTGTTGGAGATTCAACCAGTCCATCCTAAAGGAGATCAGTCCTGGGTGTTCACTGGAAGGACTGATGTTGAAGCTGAAACTCCAATACTTTGGCCACCTCATGCAAAGAGCTGACTCGTTTGGATAAACTCTGGGAGTTGGTGATGGACAGGGAAGCCTGGCGTGCTATGGTTCATGAGATCACAAAGAGTCGGACGCAGCTGAGTGACTGAACTGAACTATGTCATCACATGTATCAGTACTTCATTTTCTTTATTGCCAGATAATATTGCACTGTGTAAATATGCCATATCTGTTTCTTCATCTTGAAATTCATGGATATTTGTGTTGGTCCCACTTTTTTGCCTATTGTGAATAGTGCTGCTATGCACATTCATATACAAGTTTTTGTGTGGACATATGATTTCATTTCTCTTGGGTGGATACTTAAGAGTAGAATTGATGCAATTCTGTGGTAACTCTGTTTAATGTCTAAAACAATAAAGATTATTATGTTTTTAATTTGGAAAGTATATTGATTTTTGCTTCTAGAATTTATTGAAATGTCCATGTAATGCAGCCAAGTGACAGTATTATAGACTCATTTAACTGTGTCTTACAAATGAGTAGGACTTGTGCTACTCAAAGAATGAATAAATCATGATACTACTCACAGAAAGCTCATGATTCAGGAGGGGAAACAGACCATGACACTGAACGTTCTAGTAACCAGGAGAAATCAGGTCGAGGGGAAGTGAGCAGGGCAGTCAGAAGAACATCTCAGTTCAGTTCAGTCACTCAGTTTTGTCTGACTCTTTGAGACCCCATGAATCGCAGCACGCCAGGCCTCCCTGTCTATCACCAACTCCCAGAGTTTATCCAAAGTCATGTCCATCAAGTCGGTGATGCCATCCAGCCATATCATCCTCTGTCGTCAACTTCTCCTCCTGCCCCCAATCCTTGCCAGCATCAGGGTCTTTTCAAATGAGTCAACTCTTCGCATGAGGTGGCCAAAGTATTGGAGATTCAGCTTCAACATCAGTCCTTCCAATGAACACCGAGGACTGATCTCCTTTAGGATGGACTGGTTGGATCTCCTTGCAGTCCAAGGGACTGTCAAGAATCTTCTACACCACAGTTCAAAAACATCAGTTCTTCCATGCTCAGCTTTGTTTATAGTCCAACTCTCACGTCCATACATGACTACTGGAATAACCATAGCCTTGACTAGACAGACCTTTGTTGACAAAGTAATGTCTCTGCTTTTTAATATGCTGTCTAGCTTGGCCATAACTTTCCTTCCAAGGAGTAAGCATCTTTTAATTTCATGGCTGCAGTCACCTGCAGTGATTTTGTAGCCCCCCAAAATAAAGTCTGACACTAGAAGAACATCTAGGAGAGAGAAAATATTGTAAGCAACAAGAAGCCGGTAGAAAAAGGGCAGCAAGGGAGATGCACTGAAAGGCAAGAGAAGATTACATGTCATAACATCAACTGGGAGAAAAGGTATAACATATTTATGGGAAATCAACAATACAACCTAATGGGGGGATAGTTTGTGAGGAGCTAGCAAGTGACTTTAGGTCATTAAGCAGACTTCAAGAGACTGATTTCCATTTGTATTCTTTTATCCCTGAAAGAAATAAGAAAGGGAAAGAACTATAAAATGCTTTGAAAAATGGAACTGGCTATCAAAAAGTTTATTTTTATTAAAGTGTTAATGAAAAAAGCAATACTTTATTTTTCAGTCCAAACTATCCTTACTAAAAGTTTACTTTTTATTTTAAAAGACATAATCACCAACTGTAGAAAATTTAGAAAATATTTAAGAGTATAAAATAAACATCAACAGTAATCTCACAGCCTAGAAGCAAACATTTTTTGCATTTTTGAAATCTACCCTATATTCATTTTCATATTTATAGCTGCTTATATAGTTGGAACTTTAAATGTAGGGGTTGTATAAATGAAATAGGGATTAAACTATAAAGATTATTTTATTGCTCTGCAATTAATACTATGCTATAAGTATTTTTCTAATTCCTAACACTCTCCTAGAAAATTATTTTTAAGATGATGTAAATTTCACCATAAGAATAAGGTGATTTGTAAAATCTCTTCCATATGGTCATTTTATGAAATCCCTTTATCCCAATATAATTAATTAATGTTTTGATGTCAGAAATGGCTTTTTGAAATGGCTAATTGTATTATTTTATGGACTTTAGAGGTCACAGACTTTCTCCCACATATGAAAACAGTGGAAGCAATTGCCAAGGCAATAGATAATGGCTTTGACTATATTAAAGATTTAAATGGCAGCATTTTGTCCAAATGTTGGAAGAAAAAAAAAACAGGCAGAATATTGAAAAAAATTAAAAGATTTAGCATTCTTAATGTGTACAGGGCTAATCAATGAATTACAAGTAGAAGAGACCTTCCAACATAGTAGTAAAATGAGCAAAGAATACGAATTGTCATTTCTCAAAGAAAATTAAATATCTAATACAAAGTTTTAAAATCACCTGTTGCTTGTAATTAAAGAAAGCATTTTTAAACACAAATCACATATCATTTATTTTGCATACCTAATTAGTAGTCAGTTAAAAGCTGATAATTTTCAATCCAAGGAGATGTTGATGAAATGTGAGTTTCTTTCTTTCTTACTGGGTTGCAGAGTGGACAGAGCTCTCTTGAATGGAACTTAATAGTATATATATATAGTATGTGTCTTTAAAATGTTAATGCTCATTAATACAGTCTAAGAAAATTCCCAGTAACAATCAAAGAAAGTTCCTAAGACAAAGATGTGTGACCAAAGATATGCATTGTTGGGCTTCCCTGGCAGCTCAGATGGTCGAGAACCCACCTGCAATGCAGGAGACCTGGGTTCAGTCCCTGGGTTGGGAAGATCCTCTGGAGGAGGGCATGGCAACTCGCTCCAGTATTCTTGCCTGGAGAATCCCATGGACAGAGGAGCCTGGCGGCTACAATCCATGGGGTTGCAAAGAGTGCATGACTCAGGGACACGATTAAGTGACTAAGGACAGCATGTGCATTGTTAGGCATTATAAATACTATGTCACATATTTTCATAATCATAAAATAATGATTATAAAGACTGTTAAATAAATTGAGGCCTATATGAAATGAAATATTGATCTTCCATTAAAGTGATACTTAAAGGAACACTTTATGATGGGTCAGTTCATATTATATATGTGAAAAATCAATGTACAAAACTACTTATGGAAGAGTATCAACTAGAGAGAGATACAGGGAGGGAGAAAGACTTAAAGCAAGCAGGTTTGTGATATTAATATTGGTTTCTTCTAGGAAGTAAGCTATGGTTAACTTAGATATTTCTCTTCTCTGTGTCCTAAATCTTGTTTTTCATTCTGGTGAGAAGAGCATATGCTTTGGAAGCCTTGTGCAAGAAGATGATTACAGAAAGTATCCAGAAGAATATCAAAAGTGTCTCCATGATTCTTTTGCTTTTAGATTCTGGTAGGTCCTAAATTTGTCATGTATACTCAATATGAGGATTACACTTTTATTCTCTGTTGCTCTCTGCCCAGTAGGACATCCTGTGTATCTGTGGCAGCCTATCATTAAGGCCTGAGATTTGTCCCCTTAACCTCGTTTAGGTAAATCCTGCCTTCTCTGGATACCCCTTTTGAGACTTGAGTGGGCTTTACAAAGTGGCCTGCTTTCTTTATTTCCTACCCTAGAACTGGCTTCTGCAGTTGCATCTGGTTCATCAGTCATCTCCCAGCATTTCTTAAGATTCTTGGCTCTTTGCTGGCTTTGTGTTGCTTCATCACATATAACATCTCAAAATATTTACTCTGTACAGGATTTTCTTTGTTGATTTTTTACAACATCAAAAGGGTATAGAGAGCAACAGAGCAGCAGTGAAATGAAAACCGGCATGGGTACAAAGTGTACAGGGTTTTACAGCTGAAGAGGAAAGACACTCTTAAAGGCTCAAGGGAGAAGTGACAAAATCATGGAAGATGAGGCCAAATGGGAGCTCTGTAGGGCCATGCCATCTCTGAAGACTGGCTTAAAGTAGTTGGATAGTAATTTCTGCCCAGAGTTTCCTAGCCCTTGGCCTCAATCATCTGAAAAATTATGTAGATCATAGGTAGACCCTCAGTTATCTTCTTCAAAGATTTGTCTTCCTACCAGGCAGATGGTAGCCAAAGCAATGGGTGGCTTCACCTGGAAGTTTAGGTCCTTGGGGTTCTCACTAAGGAAAAAAATGTTTTTCATGTCATGGAAACTGGTGTAAATTGCATTGTTAATACTGAATTCTTCATATCAGTCAAAATAAATTTTAAAATATTTACCAAGTTTTTACTTTATACAGAGAATACTAATATCTTCTAGAAGAAAATGCAGCATCTGCACATAAGAAATTGTTTTCCTGGAAAGATGACACATATTATATGTAAGCATTGGTTGCTATAAATGAAGTATTTGCATCTCTTGCATCTCAGGCAGAGGGCTTTCCAGGTGGCACTAGTGATAAGGAACCTGCTGGCCAGTGCAGGAGATGTGAGAGACCTGGGTTCAGTCCCTGGAGGAGGAAATGGCAACCTGCTCCAGTATGCTTGCCTGGAAAATCCCATGGATAGAGGGCTACAGTCAGTAGGGTCACAAAGAGTTGAACATGACTGAAGCTACTCAGTGCGCACACACACACACACACACAAACGTCTTGGACAGAACATAAGGCTGTTCAGTGACTGTTGTCACTGGTAGCACCAGGACATGGAACCATTGCATTTTAAAACTGTAACTAGTAACAGTATATGTAGTGGGAGTATGTGTCACATATATTTCTAGATTATAATTTTTACCCATCTAAAGGGAGTATTTTGGGAGACATTTTGGGGCCATTGGAAAGCTTGCTTCATTGTGAGGAAGAAGAAGGATGGCATTACTGAACAATTCCTATGCGTCAGACATAACATTGAATTTTTTCATATGGGTGTCATTTAGGAAAATAGCCCTGGTAATATATATTGTATCTATATAGAACAAGGCACTTTTCATTTTCATCTGAGATGTTAGTCAATTTCCATTTTAATCTTGGAGGTAAATGTTTATTTCCTAAATTGAGTCTTAGTCCTCCAGTAGTTAAATCCATCTCATAATTACCTGTAACTCAATCATCTGGCTCATTCTTGGTCTTCAGTAAGTATATGTTAAAAGTCTCAGGAAAAGTAAGTGACAGGCTGTGGTCGGTCTTCCACTGTCAGATTTTAACTACAAGCATTTGCAGCAGTCTGTTTAACTTCAGAATCAAAGGGTCTAGACTCTTCTGTTTGACCTTGGGAAAATCATTTCTCAAATACTCAGCCTCCTTATCTGAGGGCAAACGCCACTCATTTCCTAACTCGTTGGTGAACTGAAATCCAAGTCCCACCACCAGATGAGCAGGAGTTCTGAGGCAGTGAGGATGGGAGCCAAGCAAAGCAAGGATATCAAAGGTCTCAACTTCTAAAACCTCCGCCGATATTATGGCCACAGCTGATGGAATCACTGACCGGCAAACTCTACCACGCTGTCAGCTGCAGTATACTCTGATTTGGTGATCTGAAGGAAGACCTTCTGTTGTAACTGACACATAACCAGGGTGGAAAATAGCCTGAGATTTTAGGAAAATGTAGGGATGTGTTTTACCTCTACAAAGGTGCTGTCCAATACATGTAGAATATGTGCCATATAAATGATTTAAAACTTTCCAGTAATACAAGCAGAAACAGGTGAAATTAATTTGTAGTTTGAATAATATTTTTAATTTAATTTAATATAATTAATACCACACATATTATCATTTTTATGTGGAGTTACTATAAAAATATTGATGAGATTTTTTTTCATGCCAGTTCTTTGAAATCTATTGTGTGTTTCACACTTACAGTGCATTTTACTTCATGTTAGTCAAATTTCAAGTGCTTTTTGTTGTTCAGTCACTCAGTCATGTCCATCTCTTTGCAACCCCATGGACTGCAGCATGCCAGGCTTCCCTGTCCTTTACAATCTCCCAGAGATTATTCAAGCTCATGTCCATTGAATCGGTGATGCCATCCAATTCAATGAACATGAGTTCAAGTGCTTATATGTGTCTATTGTATTGGATAGTGCAGGTCTAAGCTCCCTATTTTGCTCTCAAAATTGGAAACAAGTACGTTCAGACTTGCTGGGAAGCCTAACATGACTTGGCCTATGATAAAAGTCCTTGTGGGTGACCTGCATTTCTGTGCCTCTTCATATGGACTATACGCTAAACTTTGAAGTTCAAGAAGTTTCTTATGTATACTTCTTCCTTTAATTGATCAGCGCAGCATTGATATATACTTTTCATAGCATTCACTGTACAGATCACTATGGCATATTAGTTTCCTGGCTGCTGTAACAATGTACTGCAAACTGGGGATCTTAAACAACAGATATTTTATTGTCTCACGTTTCTGCAGGCCAGCAGTCTGAGGTCAAGGTATACGCATGGCCATGCTCCCTCTGAAGGCTTAAGGAAAGGATCTGCTCTTGGCCTGTCTCCCAGCTTCTAGTAGTTCCTTGGTTTGTGGCAGCATAAGTCCGGTCTTCACATGATGTTCTTGCTGTGTGAGTGAAAGTGAAAGTCACTCAGTCATGTCTGATTCTTTGTGACCCCATGGATTATAAAGCCCATGGACTTCTCTAGACCAGGATACTGGAGTGGGTAGCCTTTCCCTTCTCCAGGGGATCTTCCCAACCCAGGGATTGAACCCAGGTCTCCCTCATTGCAGGTGGATTCTTTACCAGCTGAGCCACAAGGGAAGCCCTTGTTTGAGCATCTGTATCCAAATTTCTCCTTTTTACAAGGACATCAGTTATATTGCATTAGGAGATCACCTTATTTTTGTATGATCTCATGTTAACTAATGACATCTTCAATGACCCTGTTTATAAATCGAGTCACATTCGGAGGTACTGGGGATTAGAATTTTAACACAAAATTTTTGGGGAAACACGTTCAATCCATTACATAAGCTTGAGGAAGTACTCATTAATTACACTGCCTAAGGCTGACTTGTTGTTCGGTCGCTCAGTCATGTCAGACTCTTTGGGAACTCATGCACTGCAGCACGCCAGGCTTCCCTGTCCATCATCATCATCCAGAGCTTGCTCATACTCATGTCCATTGAGTCTGTGATGCTGTCCAACCATCTCATCCTCTGTCATCCCCTTCTTCTCCTGCCACCAGTCTTTGCCAGCATCAGGGTCTTTTCAAATAAGTTGGCTCTTTGCATCAGGTGGCCAAAGTATTGGAGCTTCAGCTTCGGCATCAGTCCTTCCAATGAATATTCAGGACTGATTTCCTTTTGGACTGACTGATTTGATCTTGCAGTCCAAGGAACTCTCAAGTCTTCTCCAACACCACAGCTCAGAATTATCAATTCTTCTGTGTTCAGCCTTCTTTACACTCTAACTCTCACATCCATACATTACTTCTGGAAAAGCCATAGCTTTGACTATACAAATCTTTGTTGGCAAAGTAATGTCTCTGCTTTTTAATACACTGCCCAGTTTTGTCATATCTTTTCTTCCAAGGAGCAAGTGTCTTTTAATTTCATGGCTACAGTCACCACCTGCAGTGATTTTGGAGACCCCCCAAAATAAAGTCTGTCACTGTTTCCTTTGTTTTCCCATCTATTTGCCATGAAGTGATGGGACCAGATGCCATGATCTTTGTTTTTTGAATGTTGAATTTTAAGCCAGCTCTTTCACTCTCCTCTTTCACTTTCATTAAGAGGCTGTTGAGTTTCTCTTTGCTTTATACCATAAGGGTGATGTCATCTGCATATCTGAGTTTATTGATGTTTTTCCAAGCAATCTTGATCCCAGCCTATGCTTCATCCAGCCCAGCATTTTTCATGATGTATTCTGTGTATAAGTTAAATAAGCAGGGTGACAACATAGTCTTGACATACCCCTTCCTGATTTGGAACCAGTCTGTTGTTCCATGTCTGGTTCCAACTGTTGCTTCTTGACCTGCATACAGGTTTTTCAGGAGTCATATAAGGTGGTCTGGTGTTCCCATCTTTCTGACTCGTTTTGCATTATTAACTGTATATTGTGTTTTTGTGTGTGTTTGTCTGGTTTTGTGTATATCTTTCTCCTCGACTTCATGGGGGCCAACTCATAATCCCAAACTCCAAGCATTCCTCAGCACATAGTAGGTTCTCAATAAGTGTTTACTGAGCAAAAGAATAAAAGAGCAAAATTTCTGGCAGATTATAAGCATGTTTGTGTTGTTATTACTATCATACTAGGGAGGTGTAAACCTTTAATAGCTTGTCCTTGCTTTGGCTAGAATTTCTCCTTTTCAGGCTTTTTAACACTTATTATAAATTCCATCTGGATGGGAACTTGGCTAAGCTTTTGGCCTTGAGCTTTTAATTGATGTTACATTTATTGGAATGTGAACAATATGAGTTCTAGTCTCTATGATGTTCTCTTATGCCTATATAATTTATAGTTTGTTGCCACAGAAATGCTTTCTGATTCAGTTAACAGTTTTTACAGGAATAAAATTTAAAGGACTTAAGGATAGACCTACAAAGTAAGGAAGAGGGAGCTATGGAGTGGCAGCATCTTGAGCAGCCAATTGTCTTGTATTGAAATGTGTTTTTTTAGGTGGTATTAAGAAGGGCCCTCATCCTGCCACAAGTTGAGTCACAGCCAGTCCACATCTCGGCACACAGTACTGCTCCTATAAAAGGACTATAGGTCATCCTCAGGCACAACACCACCTGTTCACAAACACACTTTCAAATCTCAATCCAGTTGGTTAGATTTCACTTCAGAGTCTATGGTGTGGAACACAGATTATTGTCTATAGACTTACTAATCTGTGTTTTGTGAATCATATATATAATATACCTGAACCCATCCATTTATCGAATTAACATTTATTGAGTACCTATGGGCTTCCATGGTGGCTCAGCTGGTAAAGGATCCACTTGTAATGTGGGAGACCTGGGTTCTATCCCTGAGTTGGGAAGATGCCCTGGAGAAGGGAATGGCTACCCACTCCAGTATTCTGGCCTGGAGAATTCCAAGGACTGTATAATCCACGGGGTCACAAAGAGTTGGACACAATTGAGTGTCTTTCACTTGCTAAACTTGTTATATAATCAGTGCTAGGAACACACATAACTGAGACTACCAGGTTTCCCTTGAAGACTTCACAATCTACAGACATAACAGAGTCATTATATTCAATACAATGAGTAAAAGTTGTTATAAAAGGACAGGGCACTTTGAAGGCAGAGACTAGAAGATTTTTACTGTGAATATTGAAATGAAGTGAATGGGCAGCTCATTCTAGCCCACATAAATTTCCTTCTGAGTGGGCTGATTTTGGAAAATATTGGCAAATTGGTAAAGATGAGCATGAACTAGAGTCCTATAGAAAAATAATATGGTATAGTTTGAAGGGGGCTCTTTAAACCCCATTTGATGTTTTCATAGTAACTGAGCCTGCATCTTTCCTGGGCCAAAGGACTCCAAAGGACAGCACTATATGTCCCTCCTATGATCTCCCTCTTTCATAAAAGCAATGATAATATGTGCATGTTATACACTGAATTTTGAAGCTTTTTATATAATTTTCTCATGTAATTATCATCTCTACTTTGATATATGTTTTGCCATATCCACTCTAAAGATCAGAAAATTTAGGCTTGGGAAGACTTTATGACTTACCCAAGATCACATGAGTATTTTGTAGTTATATTGGCCAGTACCCTTGCTTTTAAAAAATGTTAAGTTAGACAATTTATTGATCAGCTCTCTGGATAGTGCAGGGGTAGACGTAGTGCCAGGGGGATTAGAAATAGGGATGCTAAAGTCATCAGAGTTTTCTCTAAATTGAATCTGTCCCTTTTTGCAGGTTGACTTCATTTTCTCCAGCAGGTTTTTCCACGTGGTAGTTTGCTATTCCCCTGGCACTTCTGAGGGGATATTCCAATTGCTTTACCTCTAGAGGGCACAGAGTTCTTCTCAACCATCTTCAGATACCAAGTTCCAGAGGTAGGCTCTGATCTACTCATTTTGTGTCAGGTAACCCCCCACTACGGCCTGAGTCAGGGTCACTGCCAACAACGTGTTTTGAAACATTTACTAGAGGAAAAATAGTGTTATTGTAGGCATTTAGAATAATTAAAGAGCGTGTCAGTGGTGGCTTTGGAGCTGAAACGCATTATTTCATAACTCCATATACACCATTGCTTCATTTGTTTTGGGTATTGAGAATACTATCGTCATTTTTTTTTCCTTTTAACATTTTAATTTATATTGGAGTATAGTTGATAAACCATGTGTTAGTTTCAGGTGAACAGCAAAGTGATTCAATTATACATAAACATGTATATATTCTTTTTCAATTTTGTTTCCTATTTACGTTGTCATGTAATATTAAGCAGAGTTCACCATGTTATCCTATAGGTCCTTGTTGGTTATCCATTTTAAATATAGCAATGTGTACGTGTCCATCCCAAACTCACTAACTATCCCTCCTTCTCCACCTCCAGTGACTCTAAGTTCGAGGACACCGTCGTCATTTTAAGTTGTATATATAAGGGACTTTTTGTCATTTGCACTTGAATGGGTCTCAGGTACCTCAGACTCAAACTGGTGTTGGAATGGACTTGCACTATGCTGCCACAGCCCTCTGGCCTAGTGCTCAGCTGGTCTTCCTCCAGTTTTCTGTCTCAGTGACAATTGGCTCAGGGTTACATTAGAACTTTCTTGAACCTAGGCACTTTTGCTTCCTCCATTTAAAAAAATTTAAAGATTATATTTTACTGCAGTGGTATAAAGATGGATGGCTTTTCAGGTGGCTCAGTGGTAAAGAATCTGCCTTTACAAACCAGGGGATGCGAAATTGATCCCTAGGTCAGGAAGATCCCCTGGAGAAGGGAATGGCAATCCACTCCAGTATTCTTGCCTGGAAAATCCCATGGACAGAGAAGCCTGGCAGCCTACAGTCCATGGGGTCTCAAAGAGTCAGACATGGCAACAACAAGAAAGATGGGTATATTAGTATCATATAGCTAAGTACTTTCTTTGAAATTTTTTATTTTGCTTTTATGATTTAAAAAGTAATTCTGTGGGTCTCTAAAAATGTTCCAGGCCCAAACACTGTGCCTGCTGAGCCTAACGGATATTTTTGGTCTGAATTGGCTTGTATCAGTCTGAATGTTGCAAGCCAGAAACTTGGGATTTATCATTAACATTTTCCCTCTTCATCAGCACATCCCAATCACCATATTCCATCAAATTTGCCACTTCAGTTTCTCCCCAAATTAGAAACCCCCTGCATTTTTTTTCTCACTCCATTTCTACTTCCATGGTCTAAACAGTCACACCATCTTTATGAGTCCCCTTGCATCCATTGTTTTATTTCTTCACTCTGTGATCATTAGTGCAGTTAGAATGATCTCTTAGAAACAAATCTCTTCTTTAAAGCCATTCAAGAGCTTGTTCTTCTTGGGATAATGAAAAAAAGTCTCAACCTGTAAGTTCCTGAAGGAGTTAGCTCCTGCCTGTGTCATGAGAATGGATTCTTGGGACTTACTCTGCCTCAGTCTTTCTATTCTGGCCACACTTGGCTTGTTTCAGTTCCTTGAATGCAGCTTTCTCTTTTGCATCTCAGGTCATTCTGGAATGTTCTCTCTTCTCCTTGACTTTTCATATTAATTATTCACCATTCTTTACATCTTGCTGAAAATGTCGCTTTGTGGGGGAATCTTTCCCTGGATCCTCCTCACACAGCTTGGACCATGTATTATGTTTTCTGGGCAAACTGTGTTTGTTCTTTGAATCCAGTGATCCATAATTACAGCTAAATGTCTAATTGTAGAAATAATGAGTTAGTGTCTGTTTCACCCACCAGAGGGAATGTTCTAGGCCAAATTTGTTTATCATGGTTTCGCCATCAAGCCTGCTATACAATGAATACTCAATATCTGCTGACTTGACTGAATGAATGCAAAATGTATATTGATATGTCCTGGATTACTTCACATTTAAAAGTTCACAACAGAGCTTTTTGAGGCTCAATGCCAGGTACTCTGGTAGGCTCCAAAGACATAGGACATTCATAATCACCACCCTCAAGGCTTTCCTTTTTTCTAACCAGTGAGACACATAGTAGTTAGGTCAATAACAAATTAATTAAATTCTCCCCAGTTGTGTGTAGTGTTCTGAAAGACTAGGAAGGATGCCAAGTTAGCCTTTAAAAACTTCCTCATCCATAATATAGTAGTCTAGTTGCTGAGACAACATGATACCTGATCTTTGGGACATAGTTATTTTTTTTTTCCTCTGCTTTGAATTCACCATGAGATGTACAGAGTGTAGCACATTTGAGGGCCTCATGACTTGTTCCATTGCCCACAGCTGAATCACTGAGTTCCTGGCTGTTGATCTGGATACTTAGTTGCACTGAACAAGAGTTCCCTGGGAGCTTGAAGGTTTTGACACTTTATCCTGGAATGCTTCCATTTAGTTGTTTTGGACACTACCCTGACGCTGATGATTAATCAGATTAGGTGGTTTTCAATGTAGAATGAGGGTCTGGAAAACAGAAATTGAATCCTTAAAAATGAACAGAAGTATTGATGGATACATTAAATGATCATACCAGGATGAAAAGGCTGTAGCTGCTATGCCCTTAATTACTGCTATCGCAGACCCATCTTTGATCTGATAGATCAGAAAGTGTCTGTGTGTCTTTTGAAAGTTGGATGTGATTTCACGAGTGTGGACCAGTCCAGAAACCAAATGGTGAATAAATTACTGCATGAAAAACATTTTAATACTGGCCTCTTATGTTTTAGTGACCCCATGCTCCATCTCATATACTGATATCTTGCATAAAAAGTTTAAATAATAGCTTTATTTTATAGTTGATAAAATGGAGACTTAGTGAAATGGTGTAATTTACCCCAAGTCTCAAGATGTCTTTAAAAAGATACTACTTAGTCTGCAGGTTGACTGGAGATTTGGTGACATTCTTGTTTTATCCTGCTACTTTCCTTTTCCATTATCAATTGATTCAATCAACTTTTGCTCAGCTACACATTGTGGTTTTTATAGAATAAATCCTTTGTCACAAATAATATGAAACTCACATACTAGTGTACCTCCTTGTCCTTACTGTTAATTTCTCTGTACTCAGAAGTCTACATAATAACAACTCGAGGAAAACAGAATTGGGAAAAGAAATAAATGAAAAACAGCCTCACCCAAACACAGGGGCAGATCTGTCATGGCCATAAGATGAAGCAATAAAAGTCATCAGTGAGTAGACTTAAGACTTTCAAAGGATGTAAGGTCCTGCAGTGAACAAGTTTGCTCTTTGGAGTTAGAAAACATTATAAATGTACTTCGGAGAAGGCACTGGTGACCCACTCCAGTACTCTTGCCTGGAAAATCCAATGGACAGAGGAGCCTGGTAGGCTGCAGTCCATGGGTCGCTAAGAGTTGGACATGAGTGACTGTCTTGACTTTCACATTTCCCTTTCATACATTAGAGAAGGAAATGGCAACCCACTCCAATGTTCTTGCCTGGAGAGTCCCAGGGACGGGGGAGCCTGGTGGGATGCCATCTATGGGGTCGCATAGAGTCGGACACGACTGACACAACTTAGCAGCATCAGAAATGTATTTACTACTTACTTTGTTGGGTGATCCTGGGCAAATTAATTTACATTAGAGCCTTAGGCATTTTTCCACTATTAATTTGAGATAATACAACCAATACAACCAATTAACAGAGCTGCTGTGTGCAAATCCCTGTCTCTCCATCTTATTGGAAGGGAGAGGAAGATGGTAACATCATCTCTTCACTCATCTCCCCCTTACTCCTCTTGCAAGAGGGCTGTTTCTAGAATGATTGCTTAACTTGAAAGATATTTACTGGGCCAGGGAGGAATCGATGTGTATTAAGCTACCCTAGTTAATGCTTTAGAATCTACTGCATAGTATCAGAATCGTGCAGCCTGCTGGAGGGTGGTTCCATCCACAAAGTAGATGCAGGATTTAGAATCCAAGTTCCAGGCTCCAACCCAGGTTAAGTAATGCATTCTGCATTGCAGTGTTCATCACCAGCCCAGCTTTTAATGACATAGTGCTTTTCTCTTCTTTCCCCATCTAAACACTAGGGATCTACCTATCTTGGAGGTTGTGATGGGATAAATTTTGTTAAAACCAGATAAGGGACTTAGAGGAATTTCTGACATAGTAAATATAATGTAGATAATAAATGTAGATAATGTAATAAATATATGTAGACTGAATGAACTACCTTGTGAAATTGGATTATTATTATCCCCACTTTGAAGATGAGAACACTGAAGGTCAGAGAGATTCTGCCACAGGTAGACCATGTTAGAGCCAAAACCTGAACCAAGGCCAGCAGACTATCCATTGCATTAACAAATGCTATGTATTTATTAATGGGGAGAATATAGAGAAATGCTCCTAAACATTTTCTTCCCCAATTCTCTATCACACAATTGAGAAGAGAGGGGAAGAAAGAAAGGGTTGAGCTATTACTAACATGATATGGCATCTGCAGATTCATTTCTACATTTGGGTTAAATCAATTGTCAAAGGATACTAAGAACTGAATAGGGTTCAGGGAGGATTGAGTCTGAGTGACTGGTAATGTTGATCTCTGACATAGAGAATTGCTGACTAGTTTCCCCAAACTCAAGTTATATCAGTAAAACAGGAGGCATGCTCTTATCTGAAAGTGAGGAGGAAGAAGTCAGTTTGGGAGCTTAAGAATTATGAAAGAAGCCACGAAGTCCCTGTGGAGAGAAATCAAATATTGCCTGGAGTCCTGCAGAAAAGCCATACCATCATTCACGAGGCAGACTCCATGAAAGGTAAAGGATATAAATAGGAGAGGGAAGGAGAGAGAGAGGGACAGAGAGAGTAGGCAGTAGGGGAGAGAGAGAGAGAGAGAAAGATTATGCCAAATAAA
Source organism: Antilocapra americana (assembly GCA_007570785.1). Taxonomy (NCBI): domain Eukaryota; kingdom Metazoa; phylum Chordata; class Mammalia; order Artiodactyla; family Antilocapridae; genus Antilocapra; species Antilocapra americana. The sequence continues at coordinate 2,819,790 of ML662447.1, read as the reverse complement.
TAGTAAAATTTCCATATGAAAACATTTACATTTCACCGAAATATACCCAATAAAAGGCAGTCAGCATTTAGAGTATAGAATCCTCTTTTTTGACTTTGTGTTCAGGGATAGTCAACTATTTACCATGAGCTCTGAAATTCCCAGGACACACTGCAGCTTTCAAACCTGCGTTTTTGTCCCCACTCCCTGTCCTGAGAGATGTACCCAGTTTCCATGGCTCTTGGCTGATGCTCCTATCATTTAGTCCAGCCAAAGCAGAACTGTACTTGACATTTTTCTAAGAGCCAATCCCTGCACAACTTGCTTAATCCATCTTCATAATTTAAAAGTATAACATGGGCCATGCTGGGAGAGAATTTTTAATTTAGGCAATGGTGCTTGATTCACAGAGATCACGTGCTTCCTGGCATCAGTGAACTAGGGCTTCTGACCTGCAGATAAGCCTAGCTCCTTCATTCTGCTGTAGAAGCAGACATATTTCAGTGTGTTGATAGTGGAAAAGAGGTGCAAATATGACCAGAACCATGGCACTCTCATCAGGACTTACAGGAGCCAAACTCATATGCACTCTTGTTTAAAAACACTGTGAGGAAATCAATGCACAGGATGTTAACCAGGATCCATGCATTTATCCCCCCAGATGGAAAGGTAATTCAAAGTGAGTTCCAAGTTCCACCCTATGGGTTTTACAGCAGTCTGCTCATGTCACTCATTACTGTCTTCCCTTCTCTGAACAGTCTGCGACACCTGACAAACGCACAACAATGCTGCTAAAATAAAAAAGTTAAATAATGAGTGCTACTTTGTGGGGGATTCATATGAAAGTTGTCAATAGGACATGAAGAACTGAGTGGGGCTCTGGGTGAGGACTCACCCTGAGACACTGGGGATGGTGATATCACCTAGAATTATGAATTTTACTATAGGTTGGTCTCACTTTTAACTTCCATAAGACCTGAGATGAGCTCTGAGAACCTTGTCCATGCAACATTATGTTTATTACAAGATAAATTTAGAAGAAGCATTGTTTTTTTTTTTACATTAGAGAAGTAATGCTGATCCCCCATTTCCCTTGGGCTCTATTGCAGTTCTAACTGCCCAGAACTTTAAAATGTTTTGATTTGTTGATAATCTTACCTGTGTGATGACATTGGTCAATCCATCTGCCACTTCTGTTTACCTCTTCTCCAACTGAGTAATGAATGATTCAGAAATAGATCTTCAACAGTTTATATAATTGACAGTTTGCTGATGAAAATATCTTCAAACTGTGACAAGACACATGGAAAATAACTTATAGTCTCTATAGTGATCTGCTGGCTCTTTAATATCACTAGACATGGGTAGGTTTAGTGAATCAGGGGAAATTTTCAGTCAAGAATGTTTAGAACATGGTATAATTTGGTTAATAGAATAACCAGGATGAATTGAAATTAAGAAAATCTTATTTTCCTATTTGTTTCATGTGTTAAAGATATTTTTGTTTTTGTGTTGAGAGAGAGGTCCCCAATTCCTAGGTATTTGGTTACACTAAGAAACTAAAGAAGACATTCAGTTTTCTTGAAAAGAAGACTCATAGACATAACTATTTTATTCTTCCTTCTAATATCCGTAGTGAACAGCTGTCAGGAGCAGAGGTTGAGAATGAACTTGGCTTAGAATAAAGAAGTTTATTTCTTCTTCTTTCTTTTATTCCCACAGTTGTTTCTCCCTACTTACCTAAGGCATGTGAGAATTCTTATCTCTGAAACCTTCAGTTTCCTTGGGATTTTACTTTCAGAATTTTACAGAACAATGTCTAGATCCGGTTCAGGCTAAGAATGCTAACCTTTCCCCACAAAATCTACTTTTTGCATTGGCATGCTCTTTGCATTGCTACGGACTTATATTTTTCAATCCTCAAAATAGTTACTTTCCTTATCTTTGTTTATTTAAAAAAAAAAATCCCCATTACTAGATGGGCGGAAGAAGAAGAGGTCCTTCTCACCTGGGGCCAGAAGTCCAGAGTCTTTGTTGAAAAAAAAATGGCAGAAGGTTTTTCAGCTGGACTCTGGTTGTGATAGGAGTTAGAAAAGGCTGTGGACCGGAAGGGGGATGGAGTTGGAAGAGTTTTGTTAAGCCTGTAGTGACTCGAGCTAGTTTGTACACTGAAGGCACAACAGGCTGAGATGTGGCTGAGCAAGGAGACTGGGATTTTAAGGTTCCCAAGGAAGACGTAAAGCAAGGGGGGCAGAAGGGCTCTCCTTGAACAGAAGGAGAGACAAAAGGAGGCTTCTGGACAAAACAAGGGATGGTTGCCAGTACACACAAACATGTAAGTAGAAGTGCTGGGAAAATGTGGGTTTTCGGCCTGAGATAGCCACTGAAAAGCAGAAAAGAATTAGAGCAGAGTGAGAGTCTTGAGAGATGAAATACTTTTGTGCCTCTATTGCCTGAAGCTGCTCATTTTTCAATGGTCAGGTGAGAAAGCAGAATAGAAAAATGTATTAAAAAATTGTGTTGTGATACATTCTTATATGGGGCTTACGAGATGTTTCAGACACTGCTTGAAATGGCACACATATAGTGACACCCCTAGGAAGTAGGGACTGTGGTTAACCCCACTTTATAAATGAAGAAGCTGAGATACAAAGAAGTTAAGTAATTAGCTCCAAGTCACAGAGCAAGAGCATAAACCAGGATTCCAACCTAAATAGATATAGGTTCCACAATAGATGTTCTTTCCTATTATGTTGTGTCTCAAAGAACAAAAAGCAGTGGCCCAATATATTATTTTCAGTTTTATCAGGACAAAATTTTAAAGTCAGGCTTTTATGTCACTTGCATCTGAAACTTTTTCCTTCTATTCTATACACAAATAAACTCCTTTTTAGTTTGAGCCATATGGAACAGAAAATAAACAATCTTTTATATATAATAAATATGACAGATAAATTTATATTTAAATTTATATTTCTATTTCATAAATATAATGAAAATATATAATGACAGATAAACCATTATCTGTCAGAAACTCCAAAAATTGTCATTCAAAACACTTAATATTGTACATTTTCCTGGATGATGTCTTAATATACTACTGCATTTTATAAATGCATTTATCTTTGTTTCTCAAAGCCATAAATCAGCTAAATTTATGTCACTTGCTTCCATATGTTCTTTCATATTTTCCCCCAGAAACATTACCACCTTAAAGGGCCCTCTATCTGGGGAGGGTTTGATGAGCTGTGAGAGCTAGAAACCTGCGAAGATTAATTTCTTTTGCTAAAAGAAAAAGAAAAGCTGGCCAACTCCTTTCCTCCCTGAAACAAAAATCCCATACACTGGAAAAACTTCTGGTTATGAGGGTTTGTTGTGTGTGCACGCTCAGTTGCTCACTCATGTCCAATTCTTTGCAGCCCTATGGCCTGTGGCCCACCAGGCCCCTATGTCCATGGAATTTTCCAGACAAGAATACCAGAGTGGGTTGCCATTTCCTACTCCAGTGTATCTTCCTGACCCAGGGATCAAACACACATTTCCTATATTGGCAGGTGGGTTCTTTACACTTACTCTAGCGTCTGTGAGTGTTTCTTGGAGAAGCTTTAAAGCTTTTGTATCTTTTCCTCAAGTTCATTCCTAATCCAGTCTGGTTTATGGCAGATTCAGTCTGAAATCACTGTGAACAATGATTGTGCCATGAAATTTAAAGATGCTCCCTGGAAGGAAAGCTATGACAAACCTAGACAATGTTTTAGGAAGCATAGAAATCACTTTGCCAACAAAGGTCCATATAGAAAAAGCTATGGTTTTTCCAGTAGTCAGGTATGGATGTGAGAGCTGGACCACAAAGAAGGCTGAAGGCCAAAGAATTGATACTTTAGAACTGTGGTATTGGAGAAGACCCTTGAGAGTCCCTTGGATAGCAAAGCAATCAAACTAGTTAGTCCTAAAGGAAATCAACCCTGAATATTCATTGGAAGGACTGATGCTGAAGCTGAAGCTCCAATACTTTGGCCACCTGATGCAAAGAGCTCACTCACTGGAAATACTCTGATGCTGGGAAAGACTGAGGGCAGGGGAGAAGAGGGTGACAGAGGTTGTGATGGTTGGATGGTATCACTGACTCAATGGACCTGAGTTTGAGCAAACTCTGGGAGATAGCAAAGTACAGGGAAGCCCAGGGAAGCCCAGGGTAGCCCGACTCTCTTGCAAAGAGTCGGACATGACTGGGCCACTGAATAACAGCAGTTTGAAATACTGGCCACTGCTAACCTGAGGGCTAGTATCACCCTGCCTGCAGTGATATCAGCTCCAGTCTTGGTTTGGGAAACCATGAAAGGGAGAACAGGACTGATTGACATTTGGGAAAATAATTTCCTCCAGTATAATGGCATCTGTTAATTAAAATGGCTTAAACTGTCACTGTGGGCTGTGACAGAAAGGTTCCAGTTGCCAATGGGAGTGAAATGCTGCCCAGAATTGACTGATGTGTTCAGGCACATTTGACAGGGACAATCTTCGGAAAGGATCATGCTTAACAAAAAAGAAAAAGATTTTGCTTTTATATACAAGTTCTGTGATTAGAAAGAGCCAAATTACTTTTATCTCGTTGCTTCTCTTCTGCCAAAGCAGCCTGTATAAATATTCTGGAGAGTCATGCAAGTTATAGGAGATGACAGAGATTTTGGCATCCTTGTGATATTTCAATTGAAACCATTCAGTTGCTGTTAACTTGCTGATAAAAGTGGGGACTGAGAATCAGATACCCCTGTTCAAACTCTGGTTCAGACACTTCCTAAATGTATGAGTTAGGTACAAAATTTCCAAGAGTTACTTTTTATGAACTGCTGAAAATTGGGGGCATAATATTATACATCTCATATATATATATATATATACATATATATATAGGCTTCCCATGTGTTACTACTAATAAAGAACCCACCTGTCAATGCAGGAGACAAGAGACGTAGGTTCAGTCCCTGGGTCAGGAAGATTCCCTGGAGGAGGGCTCAGTAACCTACTCCAGTATTGTTGCCTGGAGAATCCCATGGACAGAGGAGTCTGGTGGACTATGGCCCATAGGGTCACAAAGAGTTGGACATGACTGAAGTAATTTAGTATATATTTGTGTGTGTGTGTGTGTGTTCAGTTCAGTTCAGTCTCTCAGTCATGTCTCTTTGTGACCCCATGAATCACAGCACGCCAGGCCTCCCTGTCCATCACCAACTCCCAGAGTCCACCCAAACTCATGTCCATTGAGTTGGTGATGCCATCCAACCATCTCATCCTCCGTCCCCTTCTCCTCCTGCCCTCAGTCTTCCCAGCATCAGGGTCTTTTCCAGTGAGTCAGCTCTTCACACCAGGTGGCCAAAGTATTGGAGTTTCAGCTTCAACATTAGTCCTTGCAATGAATATTCAAGACTGATTTCCTTTAGGATTAACTGGTTGAATCTCCTTGCAGTCCAAGGGACTATCAAGAGTCTTCTCCAACACCACAGTTCAGAAGCATCAATTCTTCAGTGCTCAGCTTTGTTTATAGTCCAACTCTCACGTCCATACATGACCACTGGAAAAACTATAGCCTTGACTAGATGGACCATTGTTGACAAAGTAATGTTTCTGCTTTTAATATACCGTCTAGGTTGGTCATGGCTTTCCTTTCAAGGAGTAAGCGTCTTTTAATTTAGTGGCTGCAGTCACCATCTGCGGTGACCTTGGAGTCCCCCAAAATAAAGTATGACATTGTTTCCACTGTTTCCCCATCTCTTTGCCGTGAAGTGATGGGACTGAATGCCATGATCTTAGTTTTCTGAATGTTGAGCTCTAAGCCAACTTTTTCACTCTCCTCTTTCACTTTCATCAAGAGGCTCTTTCGTTCCTCTTCACTTTCTGCCATAAGGGTGGTGTCATCTGCATATCTGAGGTTATTGATATTTCTTCTGGCAATCTTGATTACAGCTTGTGCTTCTTCCAGCCCAGTGTTTCTCATGGTGTACCCTGCATATAAGTTAAATAAGCAGGGTGACAATATTCAGCCTTAACCTACTCCTTTTCCTATTTGGAACCAGTCTGTTGTTCCATGTCCAGTTCTAACTGTTCCTTCCTGACCTGCATATGGCTTTCTCAAGAGGCAGATCAGGTGGTCTGGTATGCCCATCTTGAAGAATTTTACACAGTTTATTGTGATCCACACAGTCAAAGGCTTTGGCATAGTCATAAAGCAGAAATAGATGTTTTTCTGGAACTCTCTTGCTTTTTCAATGATCCAGCAGATGTTGGCAATTTGATCTCTGTTTCCTCTGCCTTTTCTAAAACCAGTTTGAACATCTGGAAATTAACGGTTCATGTATTACTGAAGCCTGGCTTGGAGAATTTTGAGCATCCCTTTACTAGCGTGTGAGATGAGTGCAATTGTGTCATAGTTCCAGCATTCTTTGGCATTGCCTTTCTTTGGGATTGGGATAAAAACTGACCTTTTCCAGTTCTGTGACCACTGCTGAGTTTTCCAAATTTGCTGGCATATTGAGTGCAGCACTTTCACAGCATCATCTTTCAAGATTTGAAATAGCTCACTGAAATTCCATCACCTTCACTAGCTTTGTTTGTGGTGATGTTTCCTAAGGCCCATTTGACTTTGCATTCCAGCATGTCTGACTTTAGGTGAGTGATCACACCATCATGATTATCTGGGTCGTGAAGATCTTTTTTGTACAGTTCTTCTGGGTATTCTTGCCACCTCTTCTTAATATCTTCTGCTTCTGTTAGGTCCCTGTCATTTCTGTCCTTAATTGAGCCCATCTTTTCATGAAATGTTCCCTTGGTATCTCCAATTTTCTTTTTTTTTTTTCTATTTTCTTGAAGAAATCTCTAGTCTTTCTCATTCTATTGTTTTCCTCTATTTCTTTGCACTGATCTCTGAGGAAGGCTTTCTTATCTCTCCTTGCTATTCTTTGGAACTCTGCTTTCAAATGAGTGTATCTTTCCTTTGCCCCATTGCTTTTCACTTCCCTTCTTTTCACAGCTGTTTGTAAGGACTCTTCAGACAGCCATTTTTCTTTTTTGCATTTCTTTTTCTTGGTGATGGTCTTGATTCCTATCTCCTATACAATGTTACAAACCTCCATCCATAGTTTATCAGGCACGCTGTCTATCAGATCTAGTCTCTTAAATCGATTTCTCACTTCCTCTGTATAGTCATAAGGGGGTGTGTGTGTCTGTGTATATATGTATATACCCATATGTATGTATATATATGTATATATATTCTTGTTATATAATAGATATTTGAAAACTGTTATTCTATTCATGCTTCCTTATCTTTTAGAATAGGCTACATTTTGGAGAAAGCAAAAAGCATTCATTTTTCTCCCCCATTTTTAAATTGGAATATAATTGTTTTACAATATTGTGTTAGTTTCTGCTCTTCCACACGAACCAGCTATAGGTGTGTGCTAAGTTCCTTCAGTTGTGTCTGACTTGTGTGGCCCTGTGAACTGTAGCCTACCAGGTTCTTCTGTCCGTGGGATTCTCCAAGCAAGAATACTGGAGTGGGCTGCTCTGTGCCCTGCTCCAGTGGATCTTCCCAAAGCAGGCATTTAACTCTATGTTTCTTCCCTCTTAGGCCTCTCTCCCACTCTCACCTCCATCCCATCTCATCCCACCCCTCTAGGTCATCACAGAGCACCACGCTGAGCTCCGTGTGCTCTTCAGCAGCTTCTGGTTAGCTATCTATTTTACACAATGTGTATACTGTTGTGAAACCTGGTGGATCGGAGTTGACAAAAAGAAAGCAAAAGAGAGAGACTAATATCTCTTGGGTTACGTGGAAAACCAGTAAAGTCCTTACACAGGACTTGTGCCACTCACAAAGGCACAGGACATCCTCTTAAGGAGGCCTTGAAAGCCCAGGCAGAAAAGTGAGCTCGTCAGGTTTCCATGCTCCGAGGAACTAGCCAGAGAAGAAAAGAGGGACACGGGGGACCCAAGTCTCTAGTGGAACAAGGGTGCTTTATTCATATTTGCGTGAGCTTATATATTGTTATACAAGGAAGCTTTAGGTAAAAAATAAAGTTAGGCAGAGAACAAAAAACCAGACATGTAACAACCGTTACCAAGGGAATAACAAGAAATGATAATCGTCACAAGGCCAGAAGACAGTCCATATCTTGAGTAAGAGGGTTGTGACTGAACAGTTTTACCTTCGGGTAAAAGGTTCCTGAAGGAAGTCCATGCATGCCTTCTGTCCCATGAGCTCAGTCCTGGGAACAGCGTGTCGCTCCCCTCGTTCCTGTATACCAGGAACTGATGAGGCACAGAGGGCTCATGAGAACCAGAAAGCAACATTCAGGAATCCTGGAGTCAGACGTTCCCTGACAGTGAGCGCCAGTGCCGCTCTCAGTTTGTCCCACCCTCCTCCTCCCTCCCTGAGCCCACAAGTCCTTTGCCCAATGTCACCATCTCTATTCTTGCCCTGAAAATAGGTTCACATGCACCATTTGCCTGGATTCCACAGATATATGCTTTTTCCCCCCTCTTTCTTTCTTACTTCACTCAGTATGACAGTCTCTAGGTCCATTCACATTGCTACAAATGACCCAGTTTCATTCCTTTTAGTTGATGGGGAAAGCAAAAAACATTCAAAATTAAGACTTATAAATTAGGAAATATTTCTTTTTATTTTAAAAACAAGTAGGAGTCACATAGGAGTAGTTTGTATGGTTTGATACAGCCATATGAAAGAATATTTTGCAAACTAGTGTTTAAAAAACACGTTGTAATGAATAATTCATGCCATAAATATGTTTATGTGAAAATTTTAGCATGTTAAGTTGTATATAAAATATGATCATTTTTTTTAACTTTTAAAGGAACATCAAGTGATTTTTAATACTTTTTAATTCGTGCTGATATGCTTTTAGGAGATTTTAATTTTATTATATTTTCTATGCTTTAATATAAGATATATAGTTTAAAAAAGAGAGAAAATGTAAAAATGACTCCAAAAATTTGACATGAAACCAAATGTGAATCAAATGATTTTCCTGGATGGCTTAGAAAATATCTCTGGGAATGATTTTGAGAAAATTAATCTAAAGTGATTTAAGCAGTGACAGTGCTATGTTAACAAGCTTAACTATTTTGAAAGAGTCAAAGTCATTTACACATAGGAATTCTTATGTTTTGATATAAAACTCCACCTTGTTATTTTATAATGGCCTTTTACAAAACTCTCAGCAATGTACAAGGAGGGGGAGTTTTGAGTTCTGGGGGAAAGGACACATATAACCTGGAAACTTCTGTGCTAGGTAATTCACTTACTTTTCTGCTTTATCCTTTCTGTCCTTGAAAAGAATCTTCTGTTATTTAATTTTTAAAGAGGAGGAAACTATTCAGCAGTTTACCTAGTGTCAAGCAGCTAGCATGGGAAACAGTAGGCATGGAGAGATTCAACTTTAACTCTGTCCAGACTGTCCCCACAACAGTGACAGTAGGTGCTTCAGCTGTGAGGGCCAGTGTGCTTATTACTGACCACATGCCTATTTAAGTTTAAATTCGTTCAAAATACATAAGATTTAAAACTAGGTTCAGGCTCACTATCCACATTTCAAATGTTCTACGGCCACGCATGAATCAAAATGTCAAGTATTGGACATATGTATCCTCTCTGAAGATTCCTCTGGTCAACACTGCAAGTCTGGAAATTCACAGATGAAGAAATGACTGATGGTTGGTCAGAGTGGTCATAGAAAGCTCAGCTGGGGTAAAGGTCAACAAACTTTATTTTTAGTGTTTTTGCCTCTCCTTTCAGACTCCTTCTCCAATCCTTGTTCCTCACCGATTACCCCGAGTCTTGATATCTGTTCCTGCTTTTCATGATGACAGGCCTGAGGACTGTTACCCACTGTTGTCAGTGTCCTTTCCCAGGGAACACAGGTCTTGCCACTGTGAAGATCATCTTCAAATGTAGAACAATAAAAGCAAGGCAGTGAATATGATTTCTCAATTAAAAATTGTCATCTGTAACTATCCTTTAACATTTGACTTTCTGTTGGACTCCTTGCCGACCCCCTCTCACCCTGGCCTAGGTCATCTCAGAGCACTGAGCTGAGCTCTCTGTGCTATACAACACATCCCCACTAGCTATCTGTTTTACACTGTAGTGTTTACATGTCAGTGCTCCTCTTTGTTTGTCCCACTACCCCTTTCTCTCCCCATGTCCACATGTCCATTCTCAGCATCTGCATTCTACTCCTTTCCTGCAAAGAGGTTCATCTGTACTATTTTTCTAGATTCTGCATATATGCATTTTCTTTCTGATTTACTTCACTCTGTATGACAAACTTGAGGAGGTCCATCCATGCGTCTACAAGTAACCCAATTTTGTTCCTTTTTATGGTGGAAAATATTCCCCATCTGCTGAGTGTTTCTAGCTTTCACCCAAAGTCCTCAGGCTCCTCCATTTTCTCCTTCAACCTCGAGGGCACAAAGCCTTCTCACTGTTGCTGAGTTCTCTGTCTGGTTCCCAGCGATTCATCCCTGTGCTACATTCTGTTTGATTTAAAATATATGGAGTGGTTTTGTTGTTTTGATTTGATGTGACTGGTATACTTCATGACCTGTCCCCTGCTTACCTCTCAAATCTCATAAGCCATCTTTTCTCCATCAGTTTCTGAGTTCCTATCATATGATGCTTTGTTTGTGAAGGCATCACTCTTCCCCTCTTCTGAATAATTCCTCCTTATCCTCAATAGTTAAATCTTGTCTGCCAAACAACCATCCTGACTCTCCTGGTCTACCCTGGGTATCCTGCTCTTTCTTCCATAGCAGCCTAGCCTACCACTTACCACATTTTCACATAGCTTTGAGTTGTCCTCCTCCTCATGAAGAAAGGAAGATCTGTGAGAGTATGGACCATGACTTCCCTTTTATACCCCTGTCCCTATCATTTCCGCTGCAATGCCTGATACACGAAGGGTGGTCAAAATATTTTTGAGTGAATAAATAAATGACACATGGTGAGTGAATTTTAAAGGAAGACAAAATGTGTTGGTGACTGATCTTGTGTTATAAATACACAGTTAAATTTTAAGTTCTGAAAATAATTCTTTCCTTGTATGGTAGATTTGGGGCCAGTTCATGAAGCTATAAAGAGTAGGTGCTCTGGCACACACGGATACCTTAGGACCACTGCCACCATGTTTTTCTTTCCTCACATTGTCTTGCTGCCTTGTTTCACTGAACCTTGCTTTGGTGCCCATTTCTAACGGGCTCACATTAATGAAATAGTGGGTGAATGATAGCGTATATTCAAAAGATCAAAGGCTTTTTGGAGCGCATTCTTGATTAAAAAGTGAATGACGAAATAATGGGATTTTCAGGCCCCAATAAAAAAGGACTATTGAGGATATATTTGGGAAAAGAAAGCTCTTCCTGATCTCTCTTATCATACTATATTGCAAAGCGTTTTTTACTGTTACTAGCTGTATGTATGTTGTGTTGTGTCAGACACACAGATCTTTGAGAGAGGGACAGAAAGAGAGAGAAAGACAGAGACAGACAGAGAGACACACACAGAGAAAAAAATATTAACAAAGGGAAAGGGGTTTCAATTTTTGCTTTTGCTATTGTTGTTCTGCTTATACTGCATTTTTGGGGTGGTTGTTTTCTTTAGTTTTGGTAGACCTAGAGTCTACTAAATGACCCACCATTCTACAAATGACCCAATTTTATTCCTTTTTATGGCTGAGTAATATTCCATTATATATATGCCCCACATCTTCTTTATCCATTCATAGGGGTGATGAGGAGGGGCTCTTGGGGATTACCCTTTATTTCTTCAAATAGGTTTTATGTCCCTTTCTGTCTCTTTAAAGGAGACAGTACTGGGTCACCTTTGGGAAGCTTAGTGTGTTTTAGCTAGTGTGTTAGCTATTCATTGACTTTGGGTGGATCTAAGATCTAGATTTCAGAGACATGTGAGTCGAAGCTGGTGAACATGTACAGAAACTGTCTGTATGCTGTGAGGCTACTAAGTTTGGGCCCGAGGATTGCTTCCATCCTTAGGTTTATGTCAGTCTGTGTCTTGTCCCAGGAGCCACATGCTGGTCTCTGACATAGAGAGGGTTTAAGATCCCTATATGTTGTCTCAGGGAATCAGTAGAGACTTGTCTGGGACAGAAGGTGTTAAGATACTTAGGATAACACTTCTTAGGTACAAGAGCATTGAACTAATTATTTTATATACATTTTCTCAATGAGACCTTACATTATGAACTATAGCTTTGGACAGTGATCAAAAGAATCATTTTCTAAAAATTTGAGAGTGCAAGAGCCATTTCCTATTACTTGGATACTGCCTTTCCCCCCCCTCCCCTTTTGGCAGAGATATTAAGTTGGAGATAAGAAATATTCCTTTATGAAAAGACATTTCTTCAGCTGCCATAATATTCCATATTTTGATGTCTGAGTCACTGCCTTGGATTGTACCCTGAGTCTCTTTTCATTTGGGATGCTGAGTCTCAATCCTTTTTCTCAGAGATTAGCTTTTTTTTCTTTTTTTTCCCGAAAATTAAGTTTTCCTTCTGAGGCAGGACTGTTTTGCTTATAAAATGTTTTGGAGAATAAATATTCATCCATTATGGAAATGAAGCCTGAGAAAGATTACGGAGACCAGAGGGGCCTGTGAACATACCCCAAGTGTCAGCAAAGCTTGAAATCTCTGTCTAACTGACTTACAAGGCATGGCTGTTAAATAAGATCAAATGAGGAACTCCATTAAAACAGTTTTTAACAATGATCACTGTTGTACTGCTGGTCACGGTGTTTGCATTAGCATCTCACAGTCTAGACCAGTCTTTCAGGGCTGGAAGATAGTCTCTTCCTTTCTAAAAGGAAATCTGTCTCTTAAAATTGGCCTCATGTGTAGATGGAAACAAAAATAGTCTTAATAGTGCATTGTCTCCAATTACCTGAGGTTATTTATCAGAGGTCACTTGTATGACTTGAGCAGTGCAAATTTCAGATTTCACACATTCTGAACTGAAAAGCCATTTAGAATTCAAATGGTCTTATAGCAAATGCAAAAATCAAAGCAGATTCACATATGGTAATTTACCAGCTAAGCTTTCTCATTGCAGATTTCCTGTTTGCTCTCTCCTCAACCCATTCTTTCTGGCAAACGAGGTTCCTTGGAATGGAACCTATAGTAGTAATATCATATTCAACATCATTATCATCAGTATCAATCATTTATATTATTGTAATCATTGCAGTTGTTATTTGTTTCAGAGATTAGTACTGCCAGGAGGTCACTCTAAATAATAACCAGTCCAAGAGGCCTGTGGAAATGCTATGAATCTGAAATGTGCAAGTTTGAGGCATTTCTTCTACAGACTGGGTCTTAGCATTGTCAGCTTAACCATAAAGATACATCTAAAAATCTTAAGATATCTGAAGGCAGAGTACACTTTGCAGTGGGCCTATAAAGACCTGCATTCTTATCCCAGCTCAACAATAAAATTTGTATGTTCTGTGAGTCATGATCTTTTCCTTCTGCAGGAGGAGAAATGTTATACGGAGGCCTTAAAGTTGGACTGAAGTAAGTTTGTGTCTTGTTCTACCCTTGATGTAAACTTTTCAAATACTCAAATTTTTTTTTTCTCCATGAAATGTAGATAATGATAGCATTGTTGGGAGACTTGAATGAGGCAAACGTGTAAAAACATGTATCACCCTGCTTGATATATTTAATGTTGGTGTTGTTGTTTAGCCACTATGTTATGTCTGACTCTGTGGCTTCACGGACTTGGTAGCCCACCAGGCTCCTCCGTCCATGGGATTTTCCAGGCAAGAACACTGGAGCGGGTGGCTATTCCCTTCTCCAGGGGGTCTTCCCAAAACAGGATCCATCCTGCATCTCCTACACAGGCAAGTGGATTCTTTACTACTATGCCATTTGGGAAGCCCATATTTCATAGAAAAGGCTTAATCGATCTTAGCCCTTTTAAATGTTGTGTAATTTATTTATTTACTTTTGCTTATGCTGGGTCTCTGCTGCTGCATGGCTTTCTCTAGTTGTGGAGAGTGGGAGCTACTCTCTAGTTGCCGGATGCAAGCGTGCCATTGCAGTGACTTCTCTTATTGCAGAGCACAGTCTCTAGGGCGAAAGGCCCAGTAGTTATGACTCACAGGCTCTAGAGTGCCGGCTCAGTTGTTGTAGGGCATGGGCTTAATTGTCCCGTGGCATGTGAAATCTTCCTGGACTAAGGATCGAGCCTGTGCACCCTGCACTCGTAGGCAGATACTTAATCACTGAGCCACTAGGGAAGTCCAGCTCTTGGTTTTCTTGAACTGACAGATCATGAATAAATGATCTGGAACATTCTGAGAAGATCTGATTTATTTTCTTACTGAAAGTGCTTTGTATGTATGGACCTCATAGGTAAGGATTATCTTACAATTAGATAAATTAAGACATAATTTTCTCTTGATCTCTAGAACAGAGGTTCGTAAAAGTACTTCAGCAGTAAATATGATGAAGGCAAATAGGAAACACGAACAGATTGTTGCCCATTAATTTTCTTAAGATTTTTAGTGTGGGAAAACTGGAGTGGGTGGTTTTTTGACAACTGTGCTATTAGAGAGGTCCTCTGGTTCAGTGCTTTTTAGGTAGGTCATGCAGCTATATCTATTCTGTTGTTTACTATTTCCATGAACTTGTACAAGTAGTTTCACCTCTTTGAGCCCTTGTTTTCTCATTGGAAATAATACCTGACTCATAGCGATTATGGTGACAAGTTGCATGCTAAATGCTGAGCCCCTTACACAAGGCTAGACATCTAGTAGATGTGTTCAAATATTTTTGGACTAAATCAAGCTTATCAGGAAGTGGGAGGTGGGAAATAAGATAAAATGTCCTTACATCAAATAAGTTGAAGAACCAGTGTATGAGAAGATAACAAGACTAACTCCAGGAAATGAAGTTGTGTTATTCCTCCACGACTTTCTAGTTAGCTCTTAAACCCACTAAATTGCCTTTCCTAGCAACATCAATACATTGCCTGTTTGGTTTTCATCATGGATTTTTTGTCAATTTTTGTTTTGAGGTTGTTGTTTTTTCAAATAAGGCAAATGTTATAGGCTATATGCTTTTACTCCCACCAAATTCATACGTTGAGGCCTTATCCCCATTGAGATGGTATTTGGAGATGGGGCCTTTGGTCATGAGACTGAAACCTTCATGAATGAAATTAGTGACTTTTAAAAAAAATTATTTTTAATTGGCAGATAATTGTTTTACAATATTGTGTTGGTCTCTGCCGTACATCAACATGAATCAGCCATAGGTATACATATGTCCCCTCCTTCTTGAACCTCCCTCATACCTCCACCCCTCCCCACCCCTCTAGGTTGTTACAGAGCACCAGTTTGAGTTCCCTAGTCTTTTAAAAAGAGACAGTGTCTTTTAAAAAGAGACTCCAGAGAGTCCCTAGCCACTTTAATCATGTGAGGGTACAGCAAGAAGACAGACTTCTACGAAGTGGGAAGTGAGTTCTTACCAAACACTTAATCTGATAGCACCTTGATTTTAGATTTCTCAGCTTCCAAAGTGTGAGGAATGAAGTTCTGTTGTTTATAAACCACCAAATCTATGGTATCCTGTTGAAACTCAATCAGACTGATAGAAGGTCAGTAGAGGGCTTTTTAAAAAATCTAAAACAAAATTTGTAGTCTTAAAATGCCCTTGACCCTTTAAATTTTTTTTCAAGCAAGCATATTTAGGACTCCATAACTCCAAATATTACTTTGTATAATTTCATGGGATTAGAATGTGGGAAGGTTATAGAGAGAGACACAGGCAGGGTTCATGCTGTGTGTAAATTGAATCATGAACAAAAATACCTAGTACCCAACAGGACCTTAGGTTCTCACCATGAAATCCTGGAGTTCAGAACTGAGAATATTCTATTTCAGACATCATTTACAATATGTTTTCTGAACCACCTAAAACCATGACACAAGTACAAACACAGCCTCATTCATCTCTATGTTTCTCAGAGAAGCCTCCAAATAAAGATGTTTAAATCTGATCACCCACAGAAATCACAGGCCTGGTTCTAAGGCTGCTTAGGGGAAAGACGTGGGGAACCTACCCTTCATCTCTCTCCTGAACAAGAAGTTACAAGATGCCCAATATTCCAGATGGTGATGTGATATTTTGATCATAGATATTCATGGGATGCCAGATCCAATTGAGACATTACATAATTGTGACCTTGGGGAATCTATTTATCTTTTCTGAACCTCACTTTACACATCTAGAAGATTGAGATAAATGTTATTTACACGTAGCACTGTTATTAAGTGAACTTAAGTGAGTTATAAGCTGTTAATAGGGTATATGGTCCCATACAGTTGTGAAAGCTGGACTGTAAAGAAGGCAGAATGCCAAAGAATTTATGCTGTCAAACTGCAGTGCTGGAGAAGACTCCTGAAAGTCACTTGGACAGCAAGGAGATCAAACTAGTCAATCTTAAGGGAGATCAACCCTGAATATTCACTGGAAGAACTGATGCTAAAGCTCCAGTGTATTGATCACCTGATGTGAAGACAACTCATTGGAAAAGTCCTTGATACTGGGAAAGATTGAGAGCAGAAGGAGAAGGGGGCATCAGAGGATGAGATGGCTGCCATCACTGATGCAATGAACATGAACTTGGGAAAACTCCAGGAGATGGTGAGGGACAGGGAAGCCTGGTGTGCTGCAGTCCATGGGGTTGCAAAGAGTAGGACATGACTGGGTGACTGAACAAACAAACAATAGGTAGAAGCTACTTTTTAAACAGTAAATTAATAGAGTGGATGAGAATGGTGGTGAGTGATAATCTTTAGGTCCTTCCATGTTGCTGCAAATGGCATTATTTCATTATTTACAATGTATATTCTTTACACCGTAAAGTTTTCTAAAAGGTCTTTTACATAGTTTTAATTTTTAAAAGCAGAGCTAGTAGTACTGGTATTACTGAGAGCGGGGTTCCTAAAACCACGAGCTGGTATATCATCTCAACTCTTCAGAGACTCTCAGGAACCCAGGGAGTGGATGAAAGGGAGGATCAAGCAGACCTGTAGCTGCTGCTCCTGCAGGTGATATACAGGTAAGAAAATATGAGCCTCAGTCTTAGAGGACAGGCTGTTCAGGATCATAAAGTGCCAAAGCCTGTTATCATCCCTTTGGGTAACACTTATTTCACAGTTAAAGAAAGATTGAGAAATAGGCTTGCCTTTTACTTAGATGGAATGTTTTGGAAGTCCTTTTGATGGGGCTGTTAATAAGTACAGTCTGGTGATAAGTTAAATCTGCCTCCATCTCAGCCTACTCTAAGAACTACATCTATGTATATCCTGGAGATGTGATTTTGCCAGTAAAGGAATGAGTAAGATTTGGTGGTGTGTGTTATTGCAGCTTCAAGGTGAGCAATCAGTGGCAAGTCTGAAACAACAATTTCAGTGCTTTCTAATTTATGTAGTCGTAAGCTCAGTTTCTCAATACACAATATAGAGATGATGGTTACCTTATTTGAAACCCTATAATATGTATATTATTTATGTAACTGATATAAGAGTTGGAAACATTTCACATTAATATTGGCCAGAATGTTCAGATAGACTTTACATTGGAAAGTTGAACTTGGGTACTGAAGAGTGTTTAGAGCTTTGCGGAGAAGAAGGTATGAAGAGGATAGTTAGTTTGAGTAGAAGAGGACAGACAAAATTATGTAAGCTGGTGCAATTATGTTGTATTTATTATTCAAGTGTGCTTTACAGATTTGGACCATTCCTTTCAATTTATCTTAATATTATTTTTGTCTTTATCAGAGCAGAAAAAATAGTAACTTATGCTTCTGGCAGTATAATCAAATAAATACCTTGGTAGACCCTTTCAATTAAAACAGTTAAAAATACTAGATTAAAAAGGTTTATTTTTGGGTAGAGAAAAAAAAATAATCAATTCTTGGAGGCCAAAATTATGTCAAAGTGGGAAGCCACAGCGCTAAGCAACTCCTACATATTATTGTGACCATATAGTCCAAGATGTAGGGCTTAAAAAAACAAATAGACAAAAACTTTTTCTTAGTCTTAAATGAGAATCTAGTAGGAGGGTTTACATCATGTTGTCCAGGTGAACTAGAAATAAGTCATCTGTCCCTGCACCCTCAAAGACTTAAAAAATAGATGTACTTAACAAATATTTCTTATTATGTTTAAATAAATTAAAGAAGGAATTTATGTGTAGATCTTTGGTGCTGGGCACGGTGCAAAATAATATTTTCTTGGGAATAAGTAGACCATAAGCCAACACTCATGTGATTTACAGCCCACATTTATACTGCCTGGGGGGTGATACAGCTGAGGATTTAGGTTAAAGTGGTTCTAAGTTGGTATTATCCTCAAGAGCTAGAAGAGGAAGATGTAAATACTCTTGTGAACAATTCACCTTCATCCAACTTCTCAAAGAATTCCCAGGGCAAAATTTCAAGGGATATATGAGCTCATAATCAGAAGCCAAATTTTAAAAAAGAAAGCTATGCAAGAGAAGTGAAATTGAGAAAAAAATAACAGAGTGGACTCATACTCTCAAAGACTTCAGGAATAGGTATAATTAGGCCCAAATCTTACTATATTTTTATAAATAGAGAGTAAAGACTCTAGGTGATAAGCAGAAGGCTATGAAAAATTTTTTAAAAATTAGATTTAAAAAATAACAAAGACAACTCCTAGAAATGAGCATTTAAACATTAAAAGGAATAATAATAACTAGCAGAGTAAATGAAACTCTGGACAAATTATAGAATTGGGAAAAGTATAAAGAAATTATTCGGAAGGTAATGAAAAGAGACAAAGAGAATGTTGACAGGAACATTACACTGAAATTTAAGAAACAACTGAAGTTTCTAACAATGTTAAATAAATGTCAAAGTGAAAAATATTACATGACATACATAATATACTAAAATTATGTAGTCACTTAAATTACTTGTTCACAGAAATAATTCACTCATTCAATATATACTAACTCCCAGTCAATGTAGTAGATTTTGGTGGTCCAATGGGCAAAAAAGTATGTAATGTTGTGGAAATTTTCACTGGATAATAATAACTTTAAAAGGAAGTTCCAGAGACAAGAAACAAGAGAGAAGAAATGAAATCATCAGTGAAATAATGAAGAATGTATATGAGGGTTGTTGCTTCAGTCGTGTCTGACTCCTTGAGACCAATGGACTGCAGCCTGCCAGGCTCCTCTATCCATGGAATTCTCCAGGCAAGCATGAAGGAAAGCTACACGGCTCAAAATAGCCTGGAGTTCAAACTCCTCTCCAAGTCCTCCCCACCGTTCTATACAGCATAAAGAACTTTCTCCCCCAAGAAAGGAATGGACAATAAGATTGATTACGTTCATCTCCCAGCTGATCCCAGTCTCTGGCCGGTCTCAGGAATTGCTTACCCCAGATGTTGAAAGCTAACTAATCAAAAATAACCATAAGGAAAAACAAGCCCCCTCAAAATGATGCATCTCTGCATATATATTTTCTATATATACCTACTCTCTTCTTGACTTAGCACAGCCCACTAATCTGACTGCTGCCCCTTCTCACCTCATTAAAGGTGATCTGTTCCTGTAAAATGGTGGTCTTCGTTTTTTTTTTTTCCTGGAACCTCGCCATCTCTAACTCCCTTACCTTACAAAGCATACTGGAGTGGATTGTCATTCCCTTCTCCAGGGGATCTTTCCTACCCAGGGACCTAACCTGAGTCTCCTGCATTGCAGGCAGATTCTTTACCCCTAAGTCAATGGGGAAACTCATAATGAAAAACATTTTCCCAGAAATAAAATATGTTCCAGTAGTGAACGGGAATGTATTGAATGAATAGAAATAAGAAAATACCTCATCCCATCCTATATAGACATTTTTTAACTGTGGAGTCAGAAAGTAGAGAGAGATGGTACCGATAGAGAAGAAGGAAAGAAGAAGGAGAGGGAGGAGGAGGAGAAGGGGGAGGAAAGAGGGCTGTTCATACAATGAATCAAGAATCAAAGGGTCATTATTCATTAAACTCTTCATTGTATCCATGAAGTCTAGAAGACAATGGAGGAATGCGAGGAATGCCTTATAAATTATTTCTCTCTTAGAATTCTATTTCTCGACAAACTATTGTGAGAGTAGACTTAGAAATTTGTCAGAAATGAATACTCTTTTAAAAAGTAGCTTTTCATACACTCCTTTTCTCAGCGAACCAATAATAAAACACTTTGCCAAGTTCATGGAGTAAACCAAGAGATTGGAATATAAAGAATCAAAGAAATAGAGGCTCCAACACAACAAAGCAAACAGAATTCTCAGGATGATCCTACAGATCCTAAAATGGGAGAAGTCCAAGAATTCCATCTGTCCATCTTGGGACGTTTAAGAAGCTATGCAGGACTCTTCAAACAGGTGAAAGATGGAACAACGATGTGTCTCAACCACCTGCCATGAGAATTACACAACTGGAGGAATTTGATTGTGAAGTCATGATATGCTCAGAGTAAATAAGATAAAGAAAATCAGTGTACTGTTTAGACAGCAAAAGTAATCAATGATGAATTATGTTTACGTGGAAATACCAAAGTGGGCATGACCATTGATCTAAACAAAATCAGAGTATACTGAGAAAATTATGGGACTGATAAGGAAGGGATGAGTGATGGTGGGGAGGACTGATGAAAACCAGGTAAACCTCCATATTAAGTTTGGGAATTACTACCTAATATTTAAGACTAAAGTTTATAGAACTAGAAATATGTCCTTCAGATACATGAAGTCAAATAATAGAAGATTTGGCTCACAGACTTCAACTAGTTGCTTATGAGGAGAAAAGGGAAATATAGTGGTCTTTCTGTAACTAGCCTTGAAAATTACTTGACCCTTTAAACTATGGAACAAACTACAGAAATATATAAAACGAAATAATAAAGACAAGCTAAAAATCCTTTGAAATTAAATGATAATGAGAGGACTACATATTATTTTGGGTGAAAATACACATACAGATATGCAGGCATACAAACACAAACATGCATGCACATACAAACATAAATGTATAGAGCCACATGTACACATACAGATAGTTGGATAAACAGAGACATATATACACATACCAATAAACACAAATATACAGAAACACACACATCCCCTAACATATGCATGGCATATACACACATATACAAATGATTATACAAAAGCACAAACAACACATATACAAACACATGTGCACATAATACGTGTGTACATGCACACTCACAGGTACACACCACTGTATATGCATGTATATACACATACACATCTATCTATAAATGTATATACTTATACACATAAAAACATACACACATATGAAATCCTAAACTTATGAAAATAAATGCATTTATATTAATATGTATAGAAAAATTACTGAATTTCTATAAAATATTAGTAAGAGTTAACTATGTGTTGTGAAATTATGTATTTGTTATCTGAACAATTTTTAAATATTTTCCAACTTGTTATTAATATTTAGAAATACATATTTTGAATAGAAATTTCTATTTGGTCCACCTTACCATTTTTTTAATCTGGCCCTTAGCTTTCTAATTTCTTATGAATATAATGACATAAAACTACTTTCTATGAATGCTACATTCTTTGTCTTTTTTTTGTAATCTCTTTGGACATTTTCTTTGAAAGGAAATATACTTACATTTTAAATTCTTTTTTGTCTATCAGTGAATAAACGGAAGAGTTTTAAGAAATGAAGCCTATGGATTAATTGCAGATGATTAAAATCATGGTATTTGCAGTTTTGAGATTTTCTATTAAAACATTTTTTACAACATTGCTTGTGTTTTAATTAAAGATTGGGCTTAACTACCTTTAAAATCTTTATCCGTTATCTGCAGATTGGTCTGAGGAAAGGAAGTGATCCTTACAAAGAAAGGAGGTCAGAATAGAAAGGGGAGATTTTGAGCATCTATATTGTCCCAGCATGGTGCAGACTCTGAATATTTCAACTCACATAATTTAAATGATAAAGAGAGCTGGGTGGTGTGGAAAGAAATGGAGTTTAGTTTAACTTTGAGTCTGCTCTGCAAACTTTCTCCAGGGAATTGTTATTTAACTTCAGAAAACTACTTTCTGTGTACATTTAAAAAACCCAAGTGTGTTTTGAGAGAAAATCAATTTTAAAATGTATTTTCTTAGTTAAATGAAACTTGAATTCTGTAAACAGTGGCTCAGCCCTCCAGGACAATAAGACCTTGGGTTGTTGGTGTACGTCTCTGGGAAAAGCAGTTGGACTAAGTAATCACCTGTTTCCTGTGGGCCTTGGTGTACTATTAGAAAAGCAGCCACACATGATGGATTAACTCACCAAAGCAAGGCAGCAGCGTGATGTGGCGGCCTGCTTCATTTCCTAAAGTGTCTCAATGGCTTTGCCAGCATATTAGTATCTCATCTGGTAAGGTTAGAACTAGATTTAAAAGCTGTGCTGCTTCATATCAACCTATTGGTGACTACTAAGATGGTTATGTGGGGTTTTGGGAGGCAGTACTCAAAGTGGAGGAAGAGGTTCTGAAATCTTCCTAGGCTTCACACAAAAGAACATACTGATTAACTAGCTATGTGGAAAAGGTGGAAGCAGTGACAGATTTTATTTTCTTGGGCTCCAAAATCACTGCAGACAATGAAGTTAAAAGCTGCTTGCTCCTCAGAAGAAAGCTATAACGAACCTAGATAGCATATTATAAAGCAGAGACATCACTTTGTTGACAAAGGTCCGTACAGTTAAAGCTATAAAATTTCCAGTAGTCAGGTATGGATGTGAGTTGGACCATAAAGAAAGCTGAACACTGAAGAATTGATGCTTCTGAACTGTGGTGCTGGAGAAGACTCTAGAGAGTGCCTTGGACAACAAGGAGATCCAACCAGTCAATCCTAAAGGAAATCAACCCTGAATATTCATTGGAAGGACTGATGTTGAAGCTGAAACTCCAATACTTTGGCCACTTGATGTGAAGAACTGGCTCTTGGGAAAAGACCCTGATGCTGGGAAAGATTGAGGGCAGGAGGAGCAGGGGAAGACAGAAGGTGAGATGGTTGGATAGCATCATTGACTCAATGAACTTGAATTTGAGCAAACTCTGAGAGACAAAGAATCCTGGCATGCTGCAGTCCATGGGGTCACAAAGAGTCAGACAATTTAGCAACTGAATAACAACAAATCAAGGGTGCAGAATTACAGGGGCCCCGTCTGATATAGAAGCATTCATCCTCACCAGCACTGTAGATGAGGCAAGGCACCGGACCTTCTCCAGCCCCAATTTTCTCTTTTCTAAAATCCCTGTCTCACAAGGTTCCTAGAAATGTTACCAAACCAGGTTTGTTTGCTTGACATGCAAGCCAAAATGCTGGGACACTGCGATTTGCAGCAAAGAAAGGGTTTATTCACAAGGTAATAAGCAAGGAAATGGGAGAATGAGTATCAAATATGACACCCCTCCAGAAGCAGGTGTCTTAGGCATGGGGAAAGGTAATTAAAAATAAGAAAAAGATGAACTAATTGCTGTTCTGTACAGGATATCTAGGGTAAGTTTTTCTTCACTGGATAGACGTTCAAAAATGGAGATGCCTAGTATGATCTAAGCATATATCTAACCTAGTATAATCTAAAGTTTTGGTCCTCTGTGATGTCAAAGGGTCATTCCATGCTCATTCCTGTGACAGCCCAGTTTTAGAGTTGGTGGTCCATCAGCTTTATCTGACTTGAACTTGAGCTAGAAACAGCAGACTTTGAGTTCCTGGAAAACAACATGGGCAAACATCTTATTGTTTAGGCTATGTGAAGCTTGAAGGGTATGCAGTTGGCAACAAATAATGTTAATTTGCTTGCCAATGCAAGAGACACGAGAGATGCAGTTTTGATCCTTGGGTTGGGCAAATCCCCTGGAGGAGGAAATGGCAACCCACTCCAGTATTCTTGCCTAAAAACATCCCGTGGACCAAGAAGCCTGCTAGGCTGCAGTCTGTGGGGTCTCTAAGAGTGAGACATGACTGAGCATGCACATGCAAGATAAGCTCAAGAATTTCTGTTAGTTGCTAGTTTGTTAACCCTCTGGGGCACAGTTTCGGAGAAATTAAATGAGATAAAGCATGTAAAACCATAAGAATTTTTCATTCAATAAACATGTTTTTTGTTGGCTTGATCTCTTTATAAGTGATTTTCTATATAAGTATTGTAGGTCTAGTCATTATTTAATCCCAGGTGGCTCAGCTGTAAAGAATCAGCCTGCGAGGCAGAAGATGCAGGAGATGCCTTGGGTTTGATCTCTAGATTGAGAAGATCCTCTGGAAGAGGGCATGGCAACCCACTCCAGTATTCTTGCCTGGAGCATCCCATGGACAGAGGAGACTGGCAGTCTACAGTCCATAGGGTCACACAGAATTGGTCACGACTGAAGCGACTGAGCACGCACAGTTATCATTTAGCTGTTTATTCCCAAAGCTAGCACAGGATAATAGAAAAAAAGTCATATTTTTTTCTCCCTTTCAGAGATTTCTCTTGGGCTAAAAGTAGAGAATGCCACTAGGCCCAAAGTTGAAAGGATATACATCCTTACCAACAGTTAAGTTAATACATGTGGAATTGACATTTCTAGACCTGTAGTATAAGCTGGTGTACATAGAATAGTAATAGCAGAAATTTCAAGATTGTTAAATAATTTCTAACATTCCCAAACACACAGACAATTTTGGGTCTTTAAATGGAGACCTGGTCCCATACCTAGCTCCCTCTCTAGAGCCTTTGGACACAACATCCAAGCCTTTAACATGTGTAATCAAGACAAAACATTTCTGCCTGCTTGACCTACGGCAGGTGTGACTTTCATAGTTTACTCATTGGGAGTGGGAGAAATTATGTAAGATCCATGGAAAATAATCGAAAGAACATGGACTTTGGGGTTATAACTAAGTTTAACTACCTGCTCTTTCATTTTCTGGCCCTGTGACACCGGTAAAAGCATTGTGTATTCCTAGGCTTTAGTTTCTCATCTGTAAAGTGAAACTGATAGTACCTACCTTTTAGGGTCACAATGCATTAATATGTATGTGCTCAGTTGTGTCTGACTCTTTTGTGACCCCATGGACTGTAGCCTGCCAGGCTCCTCTATCCATGAAATTTCCCAGACAAGAATACTGGAGTGGTGTGCCATTTCCCACTCCAGGGAATCTTCCCAGCCCAGGGATCGAACCCAGGTCTCTTGTGTCTCCTGCATTGGCAGGAGGATTCTTTACTGCTAGGACCACCTGGGAAGCTGGGATTACAGCAATGTATGTAAAACATTTGGAACAATGTAAGGCACATATCTAGTATTCACAGAACGGAGAAGTGCAAGTGTATGGATCTTATGTGCAAAGAGTATTTAGTATTTTTTTTTATTTTTTAAAACTTGAGTTTCATATTAAATATTATCATTCTTCAGAGCAAACTATTCGTGCTGAAATTTCATTGCATATGCAAATCTGAGTTATTTTTTCCTACCTTCCAATGCGATTAGTGCTTTGCCAAGTCACTAATTACTGAATTAGCAAAAACAGCTGGTTTAAATCAAATCATCGATGGAAGTTTAGGTGAGGAATAGCAATGTCAGGGCAGCATTGATTTGAACAACAGACAGACAGGCCATGTTTAACCTTCAAGCTCAAATCACACTGTTAGGAAATCTACCATTGATGCTAATTGGGAAGAGGAGAAAATCAAATAACCCATTTGCTGAGTGTAAAAAAATAGATCAGCATTATTGGGCAGCGACCCTCTTCAAATGAATTGTGTAACACAATTTAGAGTCTATGAAGCCAAAAGCCCAAGGTCTTTAAGAGGTGAATGGCTACTTTCAAACAATCAAACCGGGAAGGTACCCAACAATCACTGAGCCTTTCCTGTTTGTGTGGTGGCAAGGCCTCTAAGAGACTAATCCCTAGAGATGCTAGAATAATGGCATGGCTTTCCATTTTATTGGCGGTGGAGAAGAAAGACAAATACTCACTCAGTTCATTGAGATAAGAAGACAGATTACCAAGTAGTTAATTCTTAATGGGCCAAATATCTGGTTGTATTTTTAATGCTCTAACTTGAAGAATTTCTGTTTCTCTTCTAATTTACCCTTAGGGTTGAAGAACCCTTTCCTCTCCAAAAGCCCCTTTGGACTAGAAATTAATAGTAAGGTTAATTTCTAGTCTCATGGGCTTTATTACCAGGATATTATGGGTTTCCGTGGTGGCTCAGTGCTAAAGAATCTGGCTGGAATTCAGGAGACTTGCAAGAGACATGGGTTTGATCCCTGTGTGGAAAAGATCCCTGGAGAAGGAATTGTCAACCCACTCCAGTATTTTTTCCTGGAAAATCCCATGGACAGAGGAGTCTGATGAGCTGTAGTTCACAGGGTTGCAAAGAGCCAGATATGACTGAGCAACAGCAGGATATTGGCTAAGTTATTCTATTATTTCAAAAGAATAATAATGGGGCAAGGATTTGTCTTATACAGCTACCACCAAATATGGTGATTTGAACAGAGAAGGTTGATTGTCAAGTGGATTCAGGGTTCAGTGGCAACAGATCATGGAGATTAGATCAATTAGTTAGATACACATTTCTGAATTTCTGCTATAGTGTGATCTACTGAAGAATTTCATATTATAATACAGTGTTTGAATTTGGAGTAACCTGTGTGTGATGACTAATTGTATGCATCAGCTTTGACTGGGTGATGGGGTGCCCAGACATTTGGTCAAGCATTATTCTGGAACATGTTTATTAGGGTGCTTCTGAGTGAGATAAACATTTAAATCAGAAAAACAAGTAAAGTGGATTTTCCTCCCCAACTTGGGTGGGCCTGAATAGTACAAAAAGATTGAGAAGAAGGAAATCCTACTGCCTATTTTCAGCTTGGACATTGGTCTTTTCTTGCTTTTGAATGGAAATATTGGAGCTTCTTTGGTTTTGAGCCTGCTGTCTTTGGGACTAGAACTTGTACCATCAGCTCTACTGGTTCTCAGGCCTTAAGATGCAGAATAGAGCTACATTGTCAGCTTCTGTGGCTCTCCAGCTTGCTATTCTTGGGACTTCTCAGCCTCTGTAATTTCCTGAGCCAATATCTCATGATAAATTTTCTTGCTCTTTCTCTCTATGATAATAATGTGTATATCCTATTGGTTATCTTTCACGGGAGAACTCAGACTAATACATTAAATCCCAGGATTAACTGGGAGATCGCTGTTACTGAGATCATTAAGATCATTGTTACTAGGCCATATTCCTTCACACAGTGATGGATTCTCCATAGGCTCTCTCATAATCTTTATGCCCATGATGTGGGAGACTGACACTTGTATGGTGAAACTGGAAGTCCAAGGGATTAATTGACTTCCTAGAACCATTTATTTATTAACTAAAAGTCAATCCCTGTCTTAGGATTTTTCTACTCTCAACATGAACTGTTAGTCCAAAAATAACCCACTGACACCTCTTAACTTATTCCACTCACAATTTCTTCTTTTTAAACAAGAGGAAATACAAAATTGAATTGAATCTCTAACTGTTTCTGAATTTTTTAAACTTTCAGAGCTTACTTCTCCCCTACTCCATCTCCTAAGTACAGTTGACCATTGAACAGCTCTAGAGTTAGGGACACTGACATTTCACATAGGGGAAAATCTGCCTTTAACTTTACAACTGGCCTCCATCAGTATCTTTGAATTCAACCAACCTTGAATCATGTAACATCTACTTATGGAAAAAAAATCCCTCTATCGATGGACCTGCCCAGTCCAAACCAATGTGTTTAAGGGTCAACTGTACCCTCAGAAGTGCTGAACTCTGTAAATAATGTCATTGAAGTGGACATTATGATGTTCTACTCATAGACCAGGGCTTCCCTGGTGGCTCAGACTATAAAGAATATGCTTGTAATGTAGGAGACCTGGGTTTGATCCCTGGGTCAGGAAGACCCCTTGGAGAAAGGAATGACTATCCACTCCAGTATTTTTGCCTGAAGAATTCCATGCACAGAGGAGCCTGGTGGGCTACAATCCATGGGGTGCAAAGAGTTGGACACAACTCAGCAACTCACACACACACACCCATATAGACTGAAATACGTCCACAAGACTGAAGGACCTATTTCCCAAGCTACAGGGAAGACAACTGCCAAGACAGTGCTCAGCATTATCACTTTTCAGGAACTGACTTCAGCACTGCCCAACTTCTCTCTTCTTTCAGTTGGCTTCCTTTACTTCCATAGATGTCAATCCCAAGAACACTTCTTAGTGAACTTCCTGTACTTTAATCTCTATCTTGGGCTCCCCAGGTGGTGACAGTGGTAAAGAACCCACCTGGCAATGCAGGAAACATAAGAGACACAGGTTTGACCCTGTCCCTGAGTTGGGGAGATCCTCTGGAGGAGGGCACAGCAACCCACTTCATCATTCTTGTCCGGAGAATCCTATGGACAGAGGAATCTGGCAGGCTACAGTCCATAGGGTTGCAAAGAGTCGGACACGACTGAAGCTACTTAGCAGGCAATCTCTATCTTCAGAGTCTTTGTATTGTCTGGGGACCTCAACTTGCAGGAGTCATAATGACACAAATTGAATAAAAAGGATCAACTATTCCTAAGCAGTTCTTCTGTTTAATGTTCTGAATAGAACATGCTAAAACAATACAGGTATTTAGAATATCTAAGAACAGAAAGCAGGTGAAAAGCACAGGGGAGGATTTGTTGATAGACCTCTGTAGCAAGTGCTTGGAAAATATAGTTATTTTTCCAATGATCAGAATTTTTTATGACAGAATATCTGTTTCCTTCTTCAGGTTAGGAAGTTTTTAACCATAACATCTTCAAATATGTTTTTGAATCCCCTTCTCTCACCTTCTGAGACCCCTACAGTGCAAATGTTGGTATATTCAATATTATTACTTCAGAGATCTCTCACACTATTTTAATTTTTTAAATTATTTTTCTTTTTGCTGTTATGATTGGGTGATTTCCATTGTTCTATTTTTCATTTATGCAAGCTTCGGTATCACTTAATGCACTATTCATTCCTTCTAGTGTATGTTTTTCTTTAAATTTCAGTTATTGAATTCTTTATTTCTAATTGAGCCTTTTTTATATTTTCTAGTTCCTTGTTATAATTTTCACTATGTTCATCTATTCTGTTCCCTAATTCTCTTAACATTTTTATTACCAACGCTTTGAATTCTTTGATAAATTTTTAATTTCTGTTTCATAATTTTTTCACGATTTTGCTCTTGCTCTTTCAATTGAGAGCAGTTCTTCTGCCTTTTCATTTTGTTTAACCATCTCTGACAGTTCAGAATTTAGGTGAACCAGCTACCTACTGCAGTATTGAAGGGATATTCTTGTCTGGGGGCATCCCTGTACTGACTACAAGTGCTCAGTGTCTGGAGCGCTGGATTTGACAGGGAAGCAAGTCAGATCTTTCCTCAAGGTGTGTTGACCGAGATCACCTTGATGGGGGCTGATGGAATGGCAAGTACTGGAGTCACGTGTGAGGCAGTTCTTTCCCTCTTCTCAGCAGCTGCCACTACCCCATCAAGAGCAAGGTCTGATCCCAAGTTGCTGGAGCAGAAGCCTTGAGGGCACTCACTTGCTCTGTTTTCTTTAAGTGTGTGTTTACCCCTTTCCCAGCACTGGGACCTTGCCACAGATGGAGCGAGTGCTGAAGCGAGGCAGGCCCACGCAGCTCCTGACAGCTGCAGACAGAGGTCCAGCCTATCTGTGATGTGCTGTCTGTGCAGGCATCTGTGATCATTGCCCTTGCTCTGCTCAGAGGCAGCCTCCAGTGCAAGTCCCCTTTGTCCCGCACAAGGATCCCTTCCCCTAACTTCCCCTACACGCCTTATTGTGGAGTTGCACTGCAGGCTGGGTGGGGCCACGTGAACTTGGAGTGTATCAGGCTGTGAGCTGTGGTGGAGTGTCTGCCTTCCTTGCTCTTGGTTTATTCTGAGGTGCTGAACAGTGGCTGCCAACCACCCCACCCAGCCTTTCCCTGGGACTGTGTCATCTCTGAGTCCCCTGACCAAGTCTCCCTGGTTGTGGCTGCCCAAATCCAGTGCCATGCTGTGACTTGGAGCGAGCAGGGCTGGAGGATTCAGTCAGCTTGGAGCTGGGCACATGTGGAGGCAGTTACAGGAAACCCAGAAGCCATTAGAGCAACCCTATCTGTGCTCTCTATACCCCTTTGGGGACAAGCCAGCACTCCTGCACTCATCTTGAGCAAACTCCAAGCTTCCCACAGCCCTCCTGTGAGTCCCAGCAGTCGTCTAGTCACCCTTCTCCTCCGACGTAGGACCCCAGGACTAGGACACCTCTTCTTTGGTTCTTAGTGCTCACTCCTCAGGGTAGGTGTCTTTGTGTGGAAGCTCCCTTTTGCTGAGTCACCTCCCAGTGGCAGAAGTCCCAGACCAATTATTTGTGGATCTTTCTTACAGCCTTGGTTTTACAGAAGCCCATTGGCCAGTTCGTAGTTTTCAGAGAAAATTCATTCACATATCAATGTATTTTCGATGTGTTCATGGGGAAGGTTAGTTCCCTGTTCTCCTACTTCACCACCTTATTCGATCCACCCCAATTGCCCCGGAAGCAGACAGCTCTGAGTTTAAACCAGAGATTGGATCAATAATAGTAATGTGTCTATGGGCAAACCATTTAACCTTCATGCTGTAATCACCTCTTCTTAAAATGGAGAAGGTTTGTCTAATAGGGTTTTTTTTTTAATTTTTTAATTTCTTTTTTAAATTTTCTTTACTTTATTGTGTTGGTTTTGCCATACAATGACATGAAACCACCATGAGTTTACATATGCTCCCCCTCCAGAACCCCCCTCCCTCCTCCCTCCCGATTCCCTCCCCCTGGGACATCTCGGTGCACCAGCCCTGAGCATCAACCCTGGGCTGGCAATTGATTTCACATATGATAATTAACATGTTTCAATGCCATTCTCCCATATCATCCCACCCTTGCCCTCTTCCACAGAGTCCACGAGTCTGTTCTATACATCTGCGTTCCTTTTGCTGTCTCGCATGCAGGGTTCTCGTTACCATCTTTATAAATTCCATATATATGCGTTAGTGTACTGTATTGTTGTTTTTCCTTCTGGCTTACTTCACTCTGGATAATGGGCTCCAGTTCCATCCACCTAAGTAGAACTGCTTTAAATGAATTTTTTTTTAATGCGGAGTAATATTCCATTGTGTATATGTACCACAGCTTTCTTATCCATTCGTCTGTTGATGGGCATCTAGGTAAACAATGTGGTGATGAACATTGGGGTACACGTGTCTCTTTCAATTCTGGTTTCCTCGATGTGTATGCCCAGCAGTGGGCAGCAGTTCTATTTGCAGTTTTTAAAGGAATCTCCACACTGTTTTCCATAGTGGCTGTACTAGTTTGCATTCACCAACAGTGTAAGAGGGTTCCCTTTTCTCCACATCCTCTCCAGCATTTATTGCTTGTAGACTTTTGGATGGCAGCCATTCTGACTGGTGTAAAGTGGTACCTCATTGTGGTTTTGATTTGCATTTCTCTGATAATGAGTGATGTTGAGCATCTTTTCATGTGTTTGTTAGCCATTTTTATATCTTCTTTTGAGAAATGTCTGTTTAGTTCTTTGGCCCACTTTTTGATTGGGTCATTTATTTTTCTAGAATGGAGCTGCAGGAGTTGCTTGTATATTTTTGAGATTAATTGTTAGCCTGTTGCTTCATTGGCTATTATGTTCTCCCATTCTGAAGGCTGTCTTTTCACCTTGCTTATAGTTTCCTTTGTTGTGAAGAAGCTTTTAATTTTAATTAGGCCCCATTTGTTTTTTCGTGCTTTTATTTCCAATATTCTGGGAGGTGGGTCATAGAGGATCCTGCTTTGGTTTCTGTCAGAGAGTGTTTTGCCTATGTTATCCTCTAGGAGTTTTATAGCTTCTGGTCTTATGTTTAGATCTTTGATCCATTTTGAGTTTATTTTTGTGTATGGTATTAGAACGTGTTCTAGTTTCATTCTTTTACAAGTGGCTGTCCAGTTTTCCCAGCACCACTCGTTAAAGAGGTTGTCTTTTCTCCATTGTATATTCTTGCCTCCTTTGTTAAAGATAGGGTGTCCATAGATGTGTGGATTTATCTCTGGGCTTTCTATTTTGTTCCACTGATCTATATTTCTGTCTTTGTGCCAGTACCATACTGTCTTAATGACTGTGGATTTGTAGTATAGCCTAAAGTCAGGTAGGTTGATTCCTCCAGTTCCATTCTTCTTTCTCAAGATTGCTTTGGCTATACGAATTTTTTTGTATTTCCATACAAACTATGAAATTATTTGTTCTAATTCTCTGAAAAAGACCTCTGGTAGCTTGATAGGAATTGCACTGAATCTATAGATTGCTTTGGGTAGTATACTCATTTTCACTATATTGATTCTTCCAATCCACCAACATGGTATATTTCTCCATCTATTTGTGTCCTCTTTGTTTTCTTTCATCAGTGTTTTAAATTATGCAACAATTATGTAAGTAAAATACACAGCTCTTCATCTACCATATTGTTAACAATCAAAATTGGTCAAACCTAGGGCCTAATAAAAATAAGTTGATTATCATTAGGTGATAAAATTTACCTGATGAAAGGAGGTCAAGTTTTTCTGAGAGAGAAGGACTCCTGGCTGGGCTGATACTGAGGTTTCAGTGAACTTATTAGAAGGTGGACTCAGACCAGGTGACGTTCTGTGATGTGAGACACAAGTTTAGCTGCATAGGAAAGAAGAGGTTTCTCTCTGAGGGTGATCACTGACACCACCTCCCTGTGAGTGCTCAAAATTCTGTGCATGTTAAATCTGTGGGTTGCAAAGCTCACTATCTGTATTAGGAAGGAAATGCTGAGCTCCCAGCTGATGGTCTCTTCATAACTGCCTTGGAGACCTGTGGTACACTAGTGGCTGGACTATGAAGAAGACAAATTAGGAGGGAAGAAGCTGAGGTTGGTGAATAAACCTAAGTTATTAATTTTAAGCCCTTAAATTTGTGCTTCCCTGGTAGTTCAGATGGTAAAGAATCTGCGGGAGATCCTGGTTCAATCCCTGGGTTGAGAAGATTTCCCCTGGAGAAGGAAATGGCAGCCCACTCCAGTATTCTTGCCTGGAGAATTCCATGGGCAGAGGAGCCTGCCAGACTACAGTCCATGGGTCGCAAAGAGTCAGGCATGGCTGAGCAACTAACACTTTCACTTTCATCTTAGTTTTCATTATCAAAGACATTTTCTTTCTCAATCCAGGGCATGGTTCCCTCTGTGACTGCATTAGGAGGCTGAATGTCTCTAAATGAAATGAAATTAAAGTGTAATTGCAGGGAAGCATGAGGGACATTTCACTGAGGTGGTATTCACACAGGCTACGTGAATCAGGACTCCATGCAAAGCAGCACCATTGTAATGAGGCAGATAAAACTGCTCTGTCACGCAGTGCTTATTTATTTTGTGCTTAAAGGTATAGAAAAGTAGAGAGAATAATGGAAATCATTTTCATGTTCCTACTTTCTAGAATTAATTAATATTTTTGCCATTTTTGCCTGAGATATGAATATGTACATTTATAAAAAATTGCATATAATGATATATATACTTTAATAAAACATTATAGGGAAAGCCAGTTTTTGTTACTGCCCTCAAACAGTTTGCCTCCCTCCCTCCTTCTACTAACCTGAAGTTGGCTTCACATATTTCCTGTGAATGTTTTGAGATTTAAACAGTACAATACTAGTCAGGGTTCTAGTTCCTTACCCTGTGCCATTCTTCTCTCTCACTCTCTCTCTTTCTCTCTCTCTCTATGTGTGTGTATATATATATACAGATACATAGATATAGGTGCATAATCTGTCTAGCCAAATTGATGCAGCATATTAATCAGTATATATACTGTACACTTTCATGCTATATTTAAGAAGAGTTATGATATGAATTTCTTTCTGTATTTCTTTTAAAATTCCACAGAAATAATTATTCTTTATGCAACTTGAATTTCTTAACAATAGGTATTGCAATTCTTTCCATGCATTATATAAATTAAGTTGGTTCATCTTAAGTGCTATATGGTATTTCAACATATGAATATTACAGTTTATTTAACTGATGTATGTTTAAATACTACAAATTTTTATTGTGCCCTGCTATAAAAAACATCCTTGACATGACTGCTATTGTTCATGTGCAAGAGTTCTCTAAAGTACTTACTAAATGTAGGATTGAGGGGTTGTTATTCAAAGGACAGTCAAGTTTTTAAATTTACTAGACCAGATGTTCTCCATAGTGAATATTTCCTCTAGTAGATGACAGACTTCCTTTTTGCTTGCAATCCTAGCCAACTTTAGGTTATGCCACTTATTTTTCTACTCCGAGGATGATAAAAAAGTATCTTGAAAAAATAATTGGCTTCCTTCTCACATGATTGAGATTTTCTTTCATGATTTTTTGTGATTTGGCTTCTTCCTTTGTGAATTGCTTTTCATATCATATGACCAGCTTTTTCACATGACATTTTAAGAATCTATATGTTGTCTTCTAAAATTGAAAGTTGAGTTTTTTGTATGTTTTTGATAACTGATATATAGGCTGTAAATACCTTCTCCAAATATATTTTTAACTTTGTTGTTTATGATGTCTCTGTTATATAGGGTTTTTTCTTTGTTTTATCAGTGTGTGTGTGTGTGTGTTTATCTTTCCTCCCTTATAGGAAGCAAAAATATTCTACGTATTCTTCTAAGAGTTTTATAAGGTGTTTTTATGTTTTGTTGTCATAGAAAACAAAGTTTCTGCATTGTGTTTTGGAGTAACCTTTTAGAATTTAAATGATTTTTAAAAGAGAAAATGATTTTGCATACTCTTTTAATTGTAAAAGCACCTACAGTATTTTTTATATTGCTGAGGTATTCTTATCAATATAAGTGATTATATAAAGAGCAGATTTATAATCACAAAATGTGTAAGAGTAAGCACCCATGAAAAATAATTTAGAATTCTATGTGGAGAGACACATTTTTCTTAACAGTCTGATACCTAGTTTCTTATATTAAATACCCGTAATTGCAAATTCAGAAGTCAAGTCTTTGGCTTTTTAAAAACAAGCTTTATAATTTTAGGAAAGTGCTTTCCCTCTTTTAAGAAACAGGCTTAGCAGAAGGTAAATTTTACGATGTTACAATATATTTCATGGTAACTAGTATGTAAATAATCACTGATCTTATCTAAGCAAAGGCTAATGGTTGATCCAAGACTTTACATTCTCCAAAGTATTGTAGCCTCTCAAGGTTCCTAATACCCAAACTAATGCTCTTTATTAAAATAAGTTTTAGTTAATACTGAATTTAAAATGTTGAAGTTTTGTTTTTTGTGTTTTTAATTCATTTGAAATTTGTTTTTAATCTGTAGTGTGAAATGACCTCCCTGGTGGCTCAGATGGTAAAGAATATGCCTGCAATGCAGGAGACCTGGGTTTAATCCCTGGGTTGGAAAGATCCCCTGGAGAAGGGAATGGCAACCGACTTCAGTATTCTTGCCTGCAGAATTCTGTGAACAGAGGAATCTGGTAGGCTACAGTGCATGGGCTCACAAAGAGAAGGACACGACTGAGCTACTAACACTTTCACACTTTCACAGTATAAAATAATAGATATTTTAACATTTGACACAAAATAGGGTTTTAATTTTGTTTCTATTCTCATCATCATTACTCATTGTATGAATGTATAAAGTGAGTTGTTTTTAATATTCCATTTCCCCAAAGATTCAAATTTCCATTTAAATCTGAAAGTCACTTGACATTTGTTAAAAGCAGCAAGACAGATTTTACTGAATAAAATAGGAAATAAACTATTGCAGTAGGGGAGAGACACTAAACTCCAAGTACAATGTGGTGGTGGTGGCTTAGCCATTAAATCATGTCTGACTCTGGCGACCCCATGGACTGTAGCCCACCAGGCTCCTTTGTCTATGAGATTTTCCAGACAAGAATACTGAAGCAGGTTGTCATTTCCTTCTCCAAGGGGTCTTCCCAAACCAGGGATCGAACCCAAGTCTTTTGCATTGGCAGGCATATTCTTTACCACTGAGCCACCTGGGGAGCTCCCAAATACAATAGGGACCAGTAGAGGTTCGTAGACAGGACAGCATGATGGGAGAAAAAGAAAAATTACTGTGAAGGACGTCGTTAGGTGTCACAGGTGGGAAGGAATGGGGACTTGATTTGATATTAATAGTGGAGGAAGAAGAAATTGATTGAACATCAAGGGTGAAGGAATCTTTATGTGACTATATATAGGGACATAGAAGAAATAAAAGTTAAATGAGATTATAAGGTTGGGGCCATAATTCAGTAGAACTAAAAATGGAAGTGTTAGTCCCTCAGTTCTGTCCAATTTTTTGTGACCCCATGGACTGTAGCCTGCCAGGCTCCGCTGACTGTGGAATCAGTAGAACTGGTGCCCTCATAAGAAGAAGCGACACCAGAGTTCACTTGCTCCCTTTTTCTCTCCACAGATGCTGCAGAGGAGAGGTCATGTGAGTATGCATTAAGCAGGTGGCCATCTACAAACCAGGAAGTGAGCTCTCACCAGGAATAGAATCAATTGGCACCTTGATCTGGAACTTTTGATCTCCAGACCTGTGAGAAAATGAAGCTGTTGTGTAAGTCACCAAGTATGGTATTTTGTTATGGCAGTCCTAATTCAATCTATTTTTTTTATTTATTGTGTTAATACCCCACTATTTTAATTGATGGGGTCCAGCCCCAGCGGGTCTGGGGGTCTTGAGGGATGAGTGGCTTCGGCAGAAGAACTGAGCTGAGTTGATGTGTGGTGATGGAGCAGTCTCTCTTTATTGCTGTTAGTTTTGTGGGGTGATGGAACAGTCTCTCTCTATTTTTGTTAGCTTACAGTTTTATAGCCAAAAAACATCCCCATTACATCACGATTATTCTATATAATCTTTTGTTTTCTGCCTACCATCAACAACTTTAACATTAAGCTCATTTTCCTTGCAAAAGGTCTGATTTCTGCATAATTAGACTTAACAATAGTATGTTTACCATTTGAATGTCTCCAGCATACTTCGGATAAGTACATCAATCTAAGTAGAAAGGTTACATTTCTCTTATTAGGTGCAGCTATGTAGAAGCTAGAGAGAGGGGCTTAAGCTTGAAACTTTTATTCTATTAACCTATTTTGGTTCTTACAAGGAAAGAGAAAAGAAGACAAAGAGACAGTTTAGCAGCACTGCTTTAACAATGAAACCCTATTAACCTTACAACTACAAAAATGAATTCCTATGTCTACACTATCCTAAAGCAATCAGTGTCTCCAACTATGCTGCCCACAGTTATGAGCATTCCTAAGTCCCATTCCAGCCTGGTTTTTTCAAGGAAGGGAGCCTCCTCCGTGGAGTGGTCGGGGGAGTGGGATGTGGAAAGGTGACCCAAGTACGAGCCCTTCTGGTGGTGGCTTTGCCATGACCCCCAGAGAACTCTTGGTAAACTCCCCAGTAACTCGTAGGAGGTATAGTAATCTATTTAAATGTCCCTTATTCCTCCTTTGTCCCCTGGAAAGGGAATCTGCCTTCCCGGATCCTCTGAGGGAAATAAGGTCTGAGGGAATTATCTCAGGATGAATTTTTTCTAACTGGGACTGACCTACTGAGATGAGCTAGTGTTCAGAGCATAAACAGAACTTCCCAAGAAAAATACCAGGAGGGGCCTTGCCTTGGTATGCCCTGAAGGAAAATCCGCTTTGCAGTTTCCTTCTTAGTCTCGTGACCCTGTTATCCGAGTGAGGGGGCATCCTGAGGGCTCCTGGCATTTAATTAATTATAATACTAATAATTGTGAAGGTAGATCCAATCCTGTTCCTTTGTTTTTGGTATAAATTGATTTTAGTGCAAGTTGTCTAACTTTACAAACAGTACCACTGAAGTACATTGAACTCTATTGGTATTAGATATTACTTTAGTCAGCACTGAAAATTTTAGAGTATTGAGTCTTCCTATCCATGAAAACAGTAAATCTACCTATTCATTCAGATGTGCTTTTCTAATTCTATACCATTTTATAACACATACATGTTTGTTCCTTCATATCAGAGTTTGTTGCATCATAAGCGGAATATTTTTCTTTATTACATTTTCTACTTGGTATTTGATAATGCATGGTTGATATAATGCCACTTTTCTTTAAATACTTCAACATATATTTCCTTACAAATCAAGACCATTCTCTTTCATAATCATAATACAATTTAAAGTTTTCAAAATTCATAGCAGTGGATATTATTATAATTTTCTTTTTCCTTTGCTCAAATCTCAACAAAAGTTCTAATAATATACTTTATAGTCAAAGGTAGGCAAGGATTAGATAACTATTTTTCCAGTCCTGGGGTCACTCCAGGATCTCATACTGCATTCAGTTGTCATGTCCCTATGGAATGGAAATGGAAAAAAATAGTTTCTTAGTTTTTCCTTGACTTTCATGAGGTTTGCACTTTTAAAAATTCAAGCCATGTATTTAGAGGAATATCCTTCATTTTCATTTGGTTATTTCTTCTTGACTAGATTAAAATTATGACCCAGATAACCACAATGTTGTGACACTTATCTAGAGCCAGACATCCTGGAATGCAAAGTCAAGTGGGCCTTAGAAAGCATCACTACAGACAAAGCTAGTGGAGGTGATGGAATTCCAGTTGAGCTATTTCAAATCCTAAAAGATGATGCTGTGAAAGTGCTGCACTCAATATTCCAGCACATTTGGAAAACTTAGGAGTGGCCACAGGACTGGAAAAAGTCAATTTTCATTCCAATCCCAAAGAAAGGCAATGCCAAAGAATAATCAAACTACTCCACAATTGCACTCATTTCCCATGCTAGCAAAGTAATGCACAAAATCCTCCAAGCCAGGCTTCAACAGTATATGAACTGTAAACTTCCAGATGTTAAAGCTGGTTTTAGAAAAGACAGAGGAACCAGAGATCAAATTGCCAACATCTGTTGGATCATTGTAAAAGCAAGAGAGTTCCAGAAAAACATCTACTTCTGCTTTATTGATTATGCCAAGGCCTTTGACTGTGTGGATCACAACAAACTGTGGAAAATTTTTAAAGAAATGGGAGTACCAGACCACTTGACCTGCCTCCTGAAAAATCTGTATGCAGGTCAAGAAGCAATAGTTAGAACTGGTCATGGAACAACAGACTGGTTCCACATTGGGAAAGTAATACGCCAAGGTTGTATATTGTTACCCTGCTTATTTTACTTATATGCAGAGTGCATCATGCAAAATGCCAGGCTATATGAAGCACAAGCTGGAATCAAGATTTTTGGGAGAAATATCAATAACCTGAGATATGTGGATGACACCACCTTTATAGTAGAAAGCGATGAGGGACTGAAGAGCCTCTTGATGGAAGTGAAAGAGGAGAGTGAAAAAGTTGGCTTAAAGCTTAACATTCAGAAAACTAAGATCATGGCATCCAGCCCCTTCAGTTCATGGCAAATAGATGGGGAAACAATGGAAACAGTGAGAGACTTTATTTTGGGGGGTTCCAAAATCACATGCAGCCATGAAATAAAAGACCCTTGCTCCTTGGAAGGAAAGCTATGACTGACCTAGACAGCATATTAAAAAGAAGAGACATTACTTTACCAACAAAGGTCTGCAGAGTCAAAGCTACGTTTTTTCCAGTAGTGATGTATGGATGTGAGAGTTGGACTATAAACAAAGCTGAGCGCTGAAGAATTGATGCTTTCAAACTGTGGTGTTGGAGAAGATATCTGAGGGTCCCTTGGACTGCAAAGAGATGAAACCAGTCAATCCTAAAGGAAATCACTCCTGAATATTTATTGGAAGGACTGATGCTGAAGCTGAAACTCCAATACTTTGGCCACCTGATGCAAAGAACTGGCTCTTTGGAAAAGACCCTGATGCTGGGAAAGATTGAAGACAAGAGGAGAAGGGGATGACAGAGGATGAGATGGTTGGATGGCATCACCCACTTGACGGACATGAGTTTGAGCAAGCTTTGGGAGTTGGTGATGGACAAGGAAGCCTGGCATGCTGCAGTCCATGGGGTTACAAAGAGTCAGACATGACTGAGTGACTGAACTGAACTGAGATTAAAATTATACATTTTGGGCAGAAATTTTATAGCAATGATGGAATAAGTATACTTTTCAGTACGTTACACCAGTGAGAACATACTGTTATCTTGTCACATTACTGATAATAACTTTGATACTTGGTAATGTGTGTGTTTTCCAGATTTCTCAAGACTATTATTTTTTCATTTGTAGTTAATATACTTTGAAACTATGCAAATATTTAAATTCTCATCATACTTTTACCCATAGGTTTTATAATCTATTCATTATTCACTAAATTAATTATATAATTGTTTTCAAATGGCAATTTTCTAATTTCATTATCCCTTCTATATTTATTAGTTTGCATTCTAGTGAAAAAATAGATTTTCCTTCCATCTAACTTGTTTAGTTATTTTTAAATGTATTTTTATTTATTTTTTTTCCTCTTTTTTTTTTTTTATTGGTTTTGCCATACAATGACATGTTATCACCATGGATTTACATACGCTCCCCCTCCAGAACCCCCCTCCCTCCTCCCTCCTTCCTCCCTCCCCCCGGGAAATCTCGATGCACCAGCCCCGAGCATCAAACCTAGGCTGGCGATTGATTTCACATATGATAATTAACATGTTTCAATGCCATTCTCCCATAACATCCCACCCCTGCCCTCATCCACAGAGTCCACGAGTCTGTTCTATACGTCTGCGTTCCTTTTGCTGTCTCGCATGCAGGGTTCTCCTTACCATCCTTCTAAATTCCATATATATGCGTTAGTATACTGTATTGTTGTTTTTCCTTCTGGCTTACTTCACTCTGGATAATAGGCTCCAGTTCCGTCCACCTGAGTAGAACTGATTCAAATGAATTTTTTTTTAATGTGGAGTAATATTCCATTGTGTATATGTACCACAGCTTTCTTATCCATTCGTCAGTTGATGGGCATCTAGGTTGCTTCCATGTAAGCAACTTCTTTCCTCTCATTCTGGTTAATTCTCTATTCAAGGTCGATTTCCTTTAGGAAATCTGGTTTGATTTCCTTGCTGTCCAAGCGACTGTCCAGAGTCTATCAGCACCACAGTTCAAAAGCATCATTTCTTCGGTGCTCAGCCTTCTTTATGGCCCAACTCTCACACCCTTACATGACTACTGGAAAAACCATGACTTCGACTAGGCGGACCTTTGTAAGCAAAGGTGCCTCTGCTTTTTAGTGTGCCGTCTAGGTTTGTCTTAGCGTTTCATCCAAGGAGCGAGGGTCGTTTAATTTCATGGCTGCAGCCACTGTCAGCAGTGATTTTGGAGCCCTCAAGATAAACTGTTTCCATTTTCCCCCATCTATTTGCCATGAAACATTTGTCTCAGAATCTCACTTATTTTTTCCCTGTCCTTTTCCTCTGTTGCTTAGATTAGAAAATTTCTGTTCATTTGTCTTCATGTTCACTGACTCTTTTCTTCTGGTATTCCCATTTTTATACTGAGCCATTATGAGGAATTTTAAAATTTATTTTATATTATGGTTCTCAAAGTTGACTCTTTTCTATAGCTATTAATTCTTTGTTGAGAAGTTCTGTCTTTACATTCTATCCAAGAGTGCTTGTCCTTACATCTTGCAACATGGATATGGAAGCTTCTTTAAAGTCTTTACCTCACATTCTAACATTTGTATGATGAATGTTTGGGTTTGCTTGTTCATTCATCAGATGAACTTTGCATCTGATGAATGTTAGGTTGTGCTTGTTCTTTTTCTGATGAATAATTTTGAATTATGTCTTGGACACTTTTAATAATATGGTATGAGATCCTGTGTCCTTTAAAAATCTTCTGGAGAATGTTGATTTTCCTTTTGCTTTAGCAGATTGTCATTGTAGCGTATCGAGTGTCCTGAGCCCTAACCTACCAGGATTGAAGGAATGGAGGGGTACCCAGGTAAACTGGTGCCAGGGATTGGTTAGTGAGGGAAGCAGGACAGCCTCATCCATAATATTAATAATTTCCAAGAGCTGAGCTGTTCTCTCACTGTGCTGATTGAATTGATTCAGAAAGAGAAGACCTGACTAAAGAAACGAGAGTTAGGATCCCATGGTCTAGGCTTGTGTCCCAGGAGTTAGAAACCCCTAGTCCACAGTCTCCTATCAGTGGTTGTTGGGATGGACACCATTGAGCCACTTTTGTGCATATGTTCACCAAGCCTTTTCTGCATCAGCTTGCTTGATTTCTTCCCAAGTTTGCTTGCCTTCCCCACCCCTGCCTCCAACACACACACACACACACACACACACACACACACACTCCACACACACTCCACACACACACACACACACTGCCTGCCTTCCTGTTGCCTGCCATATCACTACATTAGCCTTATCTTCTCTGATTGGATTTTCTAAAATATATTGTAAATTCTTTTAACAGTAAAGAACAAATTTTCACTTTCTTTGCCATAATTTTTGTCTATTTCATCTGTGTAGCACTATCTGCCCATAAAACAAAGACTTTAAAATTATATTCTGCA
Organism: Antilocapra americana; assembly: GCA_007570785.1. NCBI lineage: Eukaryota > Metazoa > Chordata > Mammalia > Artiodactyla > Antilocapridae > Antilocapra > Antilocapra americana. The sequence goes on along the minus strand of ML662447.1, from coordinate 2,777,051 downwards.
TGCTCTTACAGCAAATATTTTTCAAATCAATCTTTTTAGGGTAAAGGTTACATAAAATAAGGCACTTATTTGAAGTATAACAGTTTGGCAAGTTTTGACAAATGTATACGCTCTGGAACCCACCAGTTTAATTAAGTTATACCCATTTCCATCATTCCAAGACAAAGACCAGTGTCATCTGAGGCGGCCTTGAAAGGAAGGAGGCTGAAGGAGGCTGTGCTGCTTGGTCTCTTCTCTCCCCTTAGCATCTGCCTGGCACCTCCCACTTTCCCCTCCAGCCACTGTCCCTCCTCCTGGGCCCTTGTAAGAGCCAGATTGTTTGGGTCCCTTGAGGGCTTCTGAGTTGCTCCAGCACCCTGGCTTTGAGCTGTCTCAAAGGGAAAAGGGCCGGCTGATCCAGACAGAGGACCAACGATGGCATACAGGGTCTAACTCTATGGAGCCTGCAGACTCTGTGCCTAGCCTCAGCCTCTTCTACTTCTGACCACCCCTCCTCTCCTAGCACCTCAACCCTCTTTTTCATCCCTCCTCTCCTAGCACCTCAACCCTCTTTTTCATGCCTTCCTTCTTTAGAATGGGGTCACCTGTGCCTCTGTGTGTGGGTCCTCCTCCCTTGGTCTTCTAGACCCCTCCTCCAGCCTCCCACCATACCTCAGATTCACCATCAAGCCTATCTCTGCTTCCCCAGTCACTTACACCTTCACAGCCAGCATGTCTGACTCGTCCAGCCCTCCTGCTTTGGACTTTGGTATAGCCGACATGCTGTGCTGTGCTTAGCCGCTCAGTCATGCCTGACTCTTTGTGACCTCATGGACGGTAGCCTGCCAGGCTCCTCTGTCCATGGGGATTCTGCAGACAAGAATACTGGAGTGGGTTGCTATGCCCTGCCCTCCTCCAGGGGATCTTCCCAACCCAGGCACTGAACCTGGGTCTCCTGCATTGCAGATGGATTACTGTTTAAGTGGACCCTGATAGCTTTACACTAGTGGTAAAGAACCCATCTGCCAATGCAGAAGACATAAGAGACGTGAGTTCGATCCCTGGGTCGGGAAGGTCCTCTGGAGGAAGGCACAGCAACCCACTCCAGTATTCTTGCCTGGGGAATCTCATGGACAGCGGAGCCTGGCAGGCTACAGTCCATAGTCACAGAGTCAGACATGACTGAAGTGGCTTAGCACTTATATCTGACATAGACACCACTTCACTCTCCAGGCTTTCATCTTCAGAGCTTCCTCAGCTTGGAGGTGAGTTCCCTCCTATTTGTCCAGGCCCACTGAACTGTGGGGAAGTATCCCCATCCTACCTGCATTTGTGGTCAGCAGCCCCATCGTACTGTTGGTCCATGTTGGGGCCCCTGACGGGCATCAGCCAGGAATCCCTCTGCTCAGTGCCTCTGTAGGCACAGAGTCCTTCATCACTGCATCCCCAGCTGTCTCCACTCCATAGCCACACCTCTGCGTCCAAGCCTGCCTTTAACTCTGATGAAATCTGTTTGGATACCACTCCCCATCCCATGGCTGCCATCTCCAGCTGTCTCCTCCTGGCTCCAGTGAGAACTTCTTTCCACTGTCTGTGGGATTTCTTGTTCTGAGAATGTGCTGCCCAGTGGCTGCACTGCTTCAGTGCTAGTCTTCACCATCTGTCTGCCCAGTCGGTCAGTGACCTAAATGCAAATTTCAAACTTTTCCTTTGACCCAGGAGAGGGTCCTGCATTTAGGCGTCCTGACGGGCCTCACACTGGAGCCACCACCTGTGACAGCTCTTTCCCTTTTGGAATCTCAGCAGCTTCAGCAAAAGCTCCAGACTTAACCTCTCTTGCAGCCCAGCCACCCACTGGCAGCACAGTTCTGTCAGTCTCTTGATTTCCCTGTGTTCCTCTTTGGCATCCCTGTCAGTACCCAGCTGGCCGTTTGTGACACTTTTTCTTTTCCTCACTGGTGCAGCCACTGCTCCTGGTTTGGGGGCTGCTATCAAAATACCCAGTCCTGAGGGCAGGAGCTAACCTTTAGCCTGTACCCATTTTCTGTTACCCACTCCAGTGTTCTTGCCTGGAGAGTCCCAGGGACGGGGGAGCCTGGTGGGCTGGCTTCTGTGGGGTCGCACAGAGTCGGACACGACTGAAGCGCCGCCGCCGCAGCAGCAGCAGCATTTTCTGTTACAGGGTCTGCAATTCCTTTGAGTAGCAACAGCTCTGGAGTCAGTGTGGCTGCCTTGGGTCCCAGCGCCGTGTCTGGGGCGCTCAGCTTGATCCAGGACTGATAGGGACACCCTGCACCACTGCTCGTGTTGGAAAGGCTTGGCCTTAGTGTCAGGTCCCGCAGTGACCGCAGTTGGAGAAGCCAGCTCTATGGAAAGCAACCTGTCTCAGGAGGCACTTTCCTTCCTGCCTACGGTCAGAGCACTTGGGGCTCCCTTCTCATCTCCCCCTGACCCTTCAGAGCATACCTGATACTAGTGGAGGTGACAGTACCACTGAAGAGAAACAAGTTCTAGGAGACGGTTCTTTCCCTTCTTCTGGACAGAGCTCACTTGTCGTCAGAGGGGTGGACACCGTATTGGTATTTGGAGACACTTCTCTTCTGCCTTTTGTCAGAAGACCTGAGGCCTCCCTGAGCATTGCACATCTGATGCGTTCAGAGGGCCTGACACCATGACTGTGCTTGGAGCCATTATTCTTCTTGCCTAAAGTCAGAGCACCTGGAGCCTACTTGTCCAGAACACAAGTGTTGCAATAGGAGGGGAGAGTACCATTCCTGTGTTTGGAGTTGCTTTTAGTCCCTGCTTCATTCATAGTACCTGAGCTCACCTGTCCGGAGTGTTCGTGGTGCAGTGGGAATTGACTGTATCATACCTCTGATTAGAGTCGACTGTGCTCCCGCCTTCTTCCATCAGAACACTCAGGACCCACTTTTTCGAAGCACAGGGCATGCATAAGGAGGGGCCAACATCGTATCTGTGCCTGGAGGCACCACTGTTCATACCAGTATTCAGAATACATGGGGAGCTATAGCCAGAGCTCATCTGCTTCAGTCAGACGGAAGATTCCCTGCAGGTTTAGTAAGACACTTATAGTCTCACCTTCTGTCCAAACACCAGAAACACGCCCAGCCAGAGGACCCTCCTTGACTTTGGAGAAGCTAGCACTGCTGAGAAAATACCTGTGTTTAGAAGTACTTTTGCCTCTACCTTTGGTCAAAGGAACTATCCCTCTGGTATGCACACAGCCAGCTACAGCTACCCTTCCTTTGAAGCTACCCTTGTTTCTTGCCCAGGGCTTTATTGGAGATAAATGTTGGGCCTGCAGCCAATTCATTTTCTTCTATTGTGATATCCAGGATCACATCGACTAAGCGGGAGAGGCTTCCTTCAGAAACCAAGCATTGAATGGATGCAGAGAAAAAGCAAGAAAGCTTATGGGAAACTCTGTAATGACTCAGTCAAAGATCTGATCATGAGTTCCAGTCTGTAGGAACTGGCAGTGTCAATGGCAAGCAGACAAAATAAGCAGGGTTGGTGAAGTGGGTGACTGCAATGATACCGCCTGTTCTAACTGGCTGGCTTGCATAGATGGATGTGAGTAGTTTTAGGAAAAATATAATCAGTTTAATTTATTTTTTTTGGTTGTGCCGTGTGGCATATGGAATCTTAGTTCCCTGGCCAAGGATCGAACTCATGCCCCCTGCACTGGACTACCAGAGAAGTCCTCAGTTTAATTTTTAGTAATATGAGATGCTTGTGGGAAATTTAAGTAATATAAAGTTCATTTGTTCATTTACTTATCAATTTTCTATATGTATTTTGCCTCTGGGATGTGCTTAGGGCTCTTCTAGGTAGTAGTGTCAGTTATGAAAAAGGCTAAATCCCTGCCTTTGTGGAGCCTGCATTATACTAGAGGGGAGGAAATAAATAGCAAACATAATCGGTTATCAGCAACAAGTGCTGCGGGAGGGTAGGCCGTTTGTGTCACAGGCCTTGGCCCTGGCATAAAGGCTCACCCAGTCTGGCTTATAGAGCAGACATTGCTGGCTCCCATTGGTTTTTCTAGTTCTCCAAGAAGGCTGCCAGTGATGTTTAAGTGTTATCAATGAACTGGAAGTGAGGGCAGGCCAGCAGGCGAACAGAAGGGAATCAGGAAAGGGCTGATGCTGAACCTGAAGCTACAATACTTTGGTCACCTGATGTGAAGAGCTGACTCATTGGAAAAAACCTCAGTGCTGGGAAAGATTGAAGGCAAAAGGAGGAGGGGGTGACAGAAGATGAGGTGGTTGGGTGGCATCACCAACTCAATAGACATGAGTTTGAGCAAACTCTGGGAGATGATGAAAGACAGGAAATCCTGGTGTGCTGCAGTCCATGGGGTTGAGGAGGCAGACACAAACTGAGCAGTTTGGACAACAGCATGGAAGTCCAGACCTAACCCACTTAGCCTTTGGCTGGTTTCTTATGCTAGAGTGTTATGGAGGGTTTGCAAGTTCTGAGACTGTGTGGAATCACATTACAAGAGAGCAGCCAGGGATCTAGGGGCTAGATGTGTCAGAATATAAAGAAAACTCTCACAGATATATGTATCCACCTACCCTGGGTGATCAAAACTTTAAAGCTTTTAGGTAAAAATTATGTTATTCTGTGGAGCTTCCCTAGTGCTAACTGTGCTCAGAACCATGCACAGCCCTCACAGGAGGCAGGATGCCTTGGTCGGGTCTGACGTTTCATGACATCTGTCCTGTACTGGAAAGGAGAGGAGATATACATTACAACATTCTGGACTGGGACTTCCCAGGTCATCCAGTGGTTAAGACACCTGGCTTCCACGGCAGGGGGCATGGGTTCCATCCCTGGTTGGGGAACTGAAATCCCACATGCTGTGAGTTGTGGCCAAAAAGTACTGGACTCTTAAAATGGCTCTTAAGGAATAGGTTTGAATCAGCTTTAGAAATGCCCTGAGCAAAACTCAGAGATACCATACTGCCTCTCTCAATCTCACCTTCCTTATCTGCACAATGTAAGAATATTCCCTTCCTTTCAAAGCAGGTAGATTGCGTGCAAATGATTTGGGAAATGTAAAATGCAAAAAGCAAAAAGTCAGAGTCTGAATGCTCGAGGGATCTTGGCAGAGTACTCAGTCTCTCTGTAAAGTAGGACTAAAAATAGTGCCAAATTTATTTGTTTGTTGTGAGAATTTAGGTAATATTATGCATAAGGCACTTAGAGCACTGCCTGGCACGTAAAAGGTGAAATACAGGCATTTGCCATTTCATTACAAAGTGTTAATAATTCATAGAAATTACTAACATAAGTTTAGTTAATATATAATCCCTTCAAAGCTGGTATGATGGTGCCATAGCTCGGGATCCTAGAAAAGATTTAATCAACTGGCTGAGAAGGTTTGTTGGGAAAATAAGTAGTTGATGTTTATCACTTTCTTTTCTATAATTACCAGCTACATTAGGCTCACTGGAGAATAATTAATATTAATAAGAGGCAGCAGAGAACTGAGTATTATACTTTGAAATGCTTCTCAGATGGAGAACCCCGCCTCCAGCTGAAATTGTACATCAAGTATGAAGAAAACCTGCCCCCAGGTGCACCCGAAGTGGAACCCCGTGTGGTATCCTGAGGTGTCAAAGAGTGGAGTACCCACAGTATGGAAGCTGGGGAAGTGGCTTTATCACTTCGTCTCTAGGAAGGGCTTGTTAATAGAGCTACATGCTTTCGCTGAAAGGTCAAGTGCAAACAGACAGATCTGACAGGAAAGAGTGATTCCACATGAAAAGCCTAGAGGAGAGACGTCTGTCACGTCTCCCAGTGGTTGCCAGCAGCTGTCTCTGGTGCTGCAGTGACAGGTCTCTTTGGGCATCTCAGAGCTGAACTGAGCACTGGGCTCCGGAGGGGCCCCTCTGGGTGAGGGGATGGGAGAGGTTAAAGGCAGAGAACAGCTTTTGTTTCAGTTTTGTAAATGAACGTGTGCTGTTCCCACTCCATCTTTTCCCTCAAGAATCACTGATAAAATGAAGAAAGAATGTAAAAATGGGGGGTGGGGTGGGGAGGGCAGTTCTTGGTGAGAGTGAGACATAGGTCAGAGCCGTTGGTGGGGGATACGACACAACTAGCTCTCCTGTCCCTCTTCTGGGAGTCCTTTCCACCTTCCTCTTCAGAACATAGGATGGTGCTTTATAAGTGCTGTCTCTGATGAACTGTGGTGTCAGACCCAGTTTGTTGGAACAGAGGGGCGATATGGTAGCTAGTCTGCGAAGGCAGCCTTCCAGTGAACCCCGCTGTACTCCGTCCTACTTTGTTGACTTGAAGCAAAGGAGATGGACCTCATAGTCAGAAGGTGCAGTGGTTAGGAAACTGAGGCACTGCAGTAGAAGACCAAAGTGACAAAGAGAAGTGTGAGATTGAAAGCACAGTTGTCACAGCAGCCCAGAACAATGCACACGTCAAGGCCTTTCAGTTCAGGTGATCACGTGAGTGTGAAATTCTGCACCATAGTAGTCGTTCTGTGTATGTTTTAGAGTGTGTGTGTGCGCTAAATTGCTTCAGTCATGTCTGACTCTTTTTGATGTTATGGACTGTAGCCTGCCAGACTCCTCAGGCAAGAATACTGCAGTGGGTTGTCATGCCCTCTGGGGATCTTTCCAACCTAGGGATTGGGTCTCCTGCGGTAGCAGACAAGTTCTTTACCGCTAGCACCACCTGGGAAATCCTTGCAGTTTCCAAAGTCCAGAAATTACCAGAAATGAAAAATTTGGAGCCACACCCTAAACCTGCTGAATCACATACTCTTGGAGTGGGGCTGACATTTAATTAGACTTCAGATGACTCTGATTCTCATTGAAGTTTAGGAACCAGTGGCTTAGATATTCATTATTCAAACTGTGATACATATAGCTTGTTAAAAATGCAGAGTTAATCTGAATTAGAATCTGCTTGTTAACAGTATTCCCAGATAGATCCTGTGCACTTAATGTTTGAGAAGCATTGGCTTAGAATGTTCATGCCAGATTATAGGTAGTGCCTTCAAAACTGATTTGTTTGCAAAGTAGGCAAGGTGGAGAAACTAGCCGTGTTCTCATACAAAGAGGGTTTGGCCCTTAACAGAGCTAAGCCATGGTTGAGTTTGTGCTTGAACCTCCAGTCTAAAAAACCTTTCCTGGAAAGACATATAGTCTCTACCATTCCTAGGATATAAACCAGGCTCATATCTGGAATACTGGGATGGCCTAAAGATGCCTGAGCAATAGTATCTTTCCAATCAGAGAGAGAAGGCTCCTTTTTGCTGGACTCAGGGTTATCCCTGAGATAGTGGGAGTTGGCTCAGAGACGAGCAGTCTGGGTAATGCCTCTTTTCCCATAGTGAGGGCTTTTCTTACAGTCTTTTTCTTTTTTTTTTTTAAATCAGTGAAGGCATCCCTTTTACTGTTGAGTAGGGTAAAGGAAAGCTCTCATTTGCTGAGCTCTATTATGTGTAGGGCATTATGCTCTTTCTTTATAAGATTGATAGCCTTGTTCCTTATAAACATCCCATAACATGGACTCTATTTGCTAACTGATTAATTTATACAAAGTTTAAGAGCTTATTCATATTCCATCTATGAGAAACATTTTTTTTAAGTTCTCTCATGTTTTGATACAACTTGCAGGTCTTTTCATCATTAGATAACTCAAGATGACTATAGCAGCATCTTTCCTAGAAGATAGGAGAGGATGAGCTTTTTATATAAAATTGTTTTATCATCTTCTGAAGGAATATTTAAAAAGAAAAATGTCTGTAACCCTCTCAAGGTGCATCTGATAGGCCTTCAGATTGGTACCTTCTGACAACCACATCAGTTTTTGAAAAATAACTTTCAAGTCTTTATTTTGTGAGACAGAGTGGTAAGGAGGCAGCACAGAATAGGAAGAAAGTATTGAATGTGGATTCAAACTTCGAGTTGTATCCAAGTTTCTCAGTTTTTTAGAAGAGTGGCACTGGTCAAGGTCAAGGTAACACCCTTGAGCCTCATATTTTTTTTTTTACATAAAATGCATGAGATGTAATAGATCCTAAATTAATGTTGGCTTTCTTCCTATATTTTATCCTCTAGAATGGACCCTGGAGCAAAAATGTGGTAATAACTTCAGCTTGACCTCATTCCCTCATGACAAATTGTTGAGCTCAAGTAGCTGGAGGACTTAGGATGACAGCACTTTCTCTTAATATACTTTTTCATGGTATACAGTGACACACATTTGCTTATTCTATTCATTTATTCATTCACTTTCTATGAAGCAAACTATATTAGACTCAGTGATATAAGGGTAGGCAAAGGTAGATTCCAATGAGGAAAAATCTGTAAGATGGCAGATATTTAGCAAATAATCACACAACATGTGTAATTGTAAACTGAAGTAAATATGGGAAAGATGTTTAAAACACTCTAAAGATATATAACGCAGGGTTCATATCTTCTCTGTGAAGTTAGAGAAGGCTTCCCTGAATGAAATATGATCTGAAGAAGAAAGAATAATTAAGGGTTAAAACATAATTAAACCCTTAGTAGAAAACAGGGGGAAAGGTAAGCAACAATTCTTAAATACAAGACAAAAATCATAATTGATAATAAAATGATAAAATGGGTATCATCAACATTTACAATGTTTGCTTTTATGAAAGATCCTGTTGAGAAAAAATAGTAAACTACAAACTAAGAAAAATATTTGAAATATATATCAGAATATATTGTACATGCTCAGTCATGTCTGACTCTGTTACTCCATGGACTGTAGCCTGCCAGGCTCCTCTGTCTGTGGAATATTTCAGGCAAAAATACTGGAATGTGTTGTTGTTCTCTTCTTCAAGGGATCTTCCTGACCAAGGGATCAAACCCACATATCTTGCATTGGCAGGCATATTCTTCACCACTTAGCCACCTGGGAAGCTCAGAATATATTAACAACTCTCAAATCTGGAAAATGAGAAAATAACTTAATTTTTAAAATGGGCAAAGTATTTGAAGAGACACTTCACCACAAAGAGTCTTTAAGTGGCAAATGAGCATATTATAAGTGTTCAAAATGATTAGTCATTAAAGAAATTCAAATTAAGACACAAGTGCTGGTTAGAATACAGATTCACAGGGACTCTTTTACACCTTGCTTGTGGGTATAAAAAATGGTACATTGTTACCCTCAGGAAAAGTTTGACAGTTTCTTATAGAGTTAGACCTACATCTATCATATGGGCCTGAAATTCTACTTCTAAATAATTATACTAGAGAAATGAAAACTTATGTTCACACAAAAACCTGTATATAAATGTTTTTAGATGTTTTTAGTAGCATTACACATAATCACCAAACAATGAGACGACCCAAATGACCTTCGGTGAATAAGTGGGTAAACGAATTGTGGTACAACCTACAATGAAAATATTACCCTATGGCACAAATGAGGAAGCTATTGATATGTAGGACAACCTGACTGAATCTTCAGTGCAGTATAGTAAATCGAAGAATCCAGTCTCAAAATGTTGCACACCATAAGATTCCATTTATATGATATTCTGGAATTGTCAAAGAGGCTGTATGCTGACATAATATTTTAAGGATTAAAACAAGACGAGTGTGGTGGGACTGTAGAAATAGGTGAGAGGGAAGTACAAAATAAGAAAAGCCAGTATAGAGTTGAATACTAATAAATGACCATTTTTAAACTTTTACTCTGTGCTAAGCACTTTACAGGGAAGCCAGGTATGCTGCAGTCCATGGGGTTGCAAAGAGTCGGAGATGACTAGGTGACTGGACAACAACAACAAGAAAGTACTTTCCATGAACTATCTCATTTAATCCCTACCAAAGAAGTTTCACATCTATTACAACCTATAGTAGAAACTATTTTTTTTTATGCATGAAGAAACTGAGACTAAGAGAAATGAAATAGCTAATTTATAAAATTAAGGACAAATAAGTAGGGAGGCTCAGACTTTAACTTAGTAGGCTTCAGAGTTGGCTCATTTTAAACACTATACTATACTGGCAGGCATGGAGGTTGTGATGGTCATATTTTGGTCCAAAAGTAAATAGAATCTGTGTAAAGGTTTTATGTATGTCCATTGTTTTATCAAATTTCCATTTTCTAAAAGATCAGTTTAGCAACAGTTTGGAGTATAGACTGGTTGAAGTGGGGCTTGATGGGCAATATAGAGTGGGGCATGGTTTACATGGCTGTTATGAATTGAATTGCGTCCCCTCCAAATCCATATATTAAAATCTTAACCCCAGTCACCTCAGAACGTAATTATATATTTGGGGATAGGGCCTTTAAAGAGGTAACTAAGTCAAAATGAGACCATTAGAGTGGGTTCCAAGTTAATCTGACTGATATCCTCACTAGAAGAGGAAAGTTGGACACAAAATGAGACACTGGGGATGTGTCTGCATAGCGGGAAGACCATGCGAGGACACGGTGAAAAGGTACCATGTGTAAGCCAAGGAGAAAAGCCTTAGGAGAAACCAGACCAAACTATCTTCATCCTGGACTTTAACCTCCAGTGCTCTGCTGCTTAAGCCACTCAGTCAGCGGTAATTTGTTGTGGCAGCACAAGCAAACTAGTAATATTAATAGATATAATGTGTATAAAAATAATACCACAAAAGTAGCAAAGCAAATGGAGCCATTTGAAGTAGCATTTCTTTGTATCACTTGAATTGAGCTTGTATGAATCTGAAGCTGACTTTGACAAAATGCATATGGTAAATCCTAGAGCAACCACTAAAATAGATATCAAAAACTGTAGTGTAAATGCAATTAATTAAATAAAAATACATTATTAGAAAATATTCATTTAATGAAAAATTATGCAGTAAAGAAAGAATTGAGGAACACCAATCATTTGATCTTTTATGTAGAAAATCTCAAGGAAGCCACTGAAAATTTTCTAGAATTAATGAGTTCGGCAAGGTTGCAGGATATAAGATTGATACACAAAATCAGTTATTAAGAAAGCAATTATATTCACAATATCATCAAAATGAATAAAATACTTAGGAGTAAATTTAACAAGGATTGTGTAAAACTTGTACTCTGAGCACTACAAAGCCCTGTTGAAAGAAATTTAAAAAGACCTAAAAAATGGAAAACATTTATGTTCATGGTTGGGAAGACCTAGTATTGTTAGTATGGCAATATTCCCCCAACCAATTTATGATTCAACACAATCTCTACCAGAATCTCAGGTGACTTTGTAGAAATTTAAAAGCTGAGTTTAAAATTCTTGTATTTAATAGATTTGCAGAGGACCAAGTATAGCCAAAGCTATCTCAGAAAAGAACAAAGTGGGAGGACTTTCAAACTCTTAAAACTTTCTACAAAGCAATAATAATCAAGATAATTTGGGATTGCATGAAGACAGACATAAAGATCAAAAGAATAAAAAAATCAGAGGAATAGAGTTGAAAATCTAGAAATAAAGTCATAAATCTATGGTAATCTGATCTTAAACAAGGGTGCCAAGACTATTAATGAGAAAAGGCTATTGATATCTTTTCAGCAAACAGAACTGGGACAACTGGATAATAGAAAAGAATGAAGTTGGACTTTACCTCACATGGTATACAAATCAACTCAAAACAGATTAAAAACTAAGTATGAGAGTTTAAGCTATAAAACTATTAGAAGAAAATAAAAGGATAAATATTTATGCTTTCAAATTTGGCAAAGATTCTTAGATATAACATCAAAACCATGAGCATCAAAAATAGGTTGTACTTCATCAATATTAAAACTTTTGGGCTTCAAATGACATTATTAAAGAAGTGAAAAGTGAAGCCTCAGGATGGAAGAAATTATTTTCAATCATGTGCTAATAATGGATTTGTATCTAGAATAAATAAAGGACTAATAGAAAGTCTTACAGCTCACTAACAGAAAGACAAATAACCCAAATGAAAATTTTCAGACACCCTGAAAGGAAGGTATTTCTCCAAGGAAGATATAAAAATGGCTAATAAGTACATCAAGAAACGTTCATTATCATCAGGAAAATGCAAATCCCAATCACAATGCAATACCACTTTACAACTGTAGAAGGATTTCTGAGTCAGACTTTTTAACACCTAAGACCTGGTCCTGCTAGTTACAACCCCTGGAACCTTGACTAACTTGCCTCAGTTTGTTCTTTTGAAAGACAGTGGAACAATTTCCTTTTTACAGTATTGTTGTGAAGATTAAATGAAATGATGGTGCATGTCACTTGGTATGAGAGACTATATGTATAAATAGAGAGTATTTCCCCTGATAGGTCAGTTGGCAAAGAATCCACCTGCAATGCAGGAGACCCTGGTTCAATTCTTGGGTCAGGAAGAACCCCTGGAGAAAGGATAGGCTATCCACTCCAATATTCTTGGGCTTCCCTCGTGGCTCAGCTGGTAAAGAATCTGTCTGCAATGTGGGAGATCTGGGTTCAATCCCTGGGTTGGGAAGATCCACTGGAGAAAGGAAAGGATACCCACTCCAGTATTCTGGCCTGGAGGATTCCATGGACTGTATAGTCCATGGGGTCACAAAGAGCCAGACATGACTGAGTGACTTTCAGTTAGGGAATGCCAGGACAAGTGGAAAAAAAATGTCAAACAATAGAGCCTTGACTCACAACCTCTTCAATAACCATTCCAGGGTGTCAAACCATAGCTTCTGCAGCAGTCAATCCACAAGGGTCAGACCTTGCTCAGTAAATACCATCTTTCCTATTTTTTGCCTCTGCTTCCAACTCAGGAGCAACCAGGGAAAGCCAAATAACACTTCCCAAATCAAACACAGAGGATGCACCCACTTTGTTAGCCACCTCCAGCTTCTACACCAACAACTTCCAGTGAACTTCCTTTGTCCCATTTTTCTATGCCTGCTTTTTTTTTTTTTTGAAGATTATTTATTTATTTATTTGGCCATGCTGGGTCTTAGTTGCAGCATGTGGGATCTTCAGTGTTCATCGTGGCATGAATGATCTTCAGTTGCGGCATGCAAACTCTTAGCTGTGGCAGGTGGCATCTAATTCTCTGACCAAGGATCCATCCTGCTGCATTGAGAGCATGGGGTCTAGCCACCAGACCATCAGGGAAGCCCCTCCTCTGCCAGCTTTTGAGTCTTTGCTGAACACAAGTGGTGGTAGCTGACTCCTATGCTTTAACAAGCTATGAATAAATAGCCTTTACTTCTTTTCTTTTGGATGATCTTTGTTTACTTTCACAAGTAGTTATATAATAAATATTATTTTATCCCCCGTGTCCCCTTTTCTCCTCTACCTATGAGCAGTTCTTTTTAGATCTTCCTTTTTACTTAGGAATCAGTCACAAATACTTCTGAAGGCTGAAGGAAACCACTCTTTTCATCTTAAAGATACAGTTCTGATTTTCCAGACCAGATGTTTCCCAGAACACGGTTAGCTAAAGAGTCTCCTCCAAATGTTAGTATTCATGGTTGGGAGGGTTGGAGAGACAGGGATTGAGATTGGGAAGGGTAGTCCTTGCCTGAATAGAGACCAGGTTGCATGTGTGTTTTGTAAACTAGGCCTACTTTTAGCATTCTTCTTCTTTTTTTATTTGTTTTACTTGTCACTGATCAGTATAGGTTTCCAGGTAGAGAAGCTGTGTTCATTTTATCCTTCAAAATATCTTAAAACAAAACACCTTTTCATAAAACGACCATAAAAACTCTACGTTAAGACTGCTGTGAATCTTTTGTTCAGGGATTTTTCTTCCCTTCCAACTGCAAAAATAACAATTTAGGGGAAAGCTGTCAGGCAGAACTGAGCTTCTTGGCTTCAACCTGCTGTGTGGCCTGGGTGTTATTTACAGGGGGATTTTGCAGATATTATAAACATTGGGAAGATTTCTTTGGAGTCCATTGGGCAGAGGAGATGTGCGTGCATCATCCCTTCCAGGGCTGAGCAGGGACTGGGAAGAGGGATGACTATTCACAAGGGCCCAAAGTATCTTGAAAGCAGCTTGCTGGAGTCCTGCGATTAGGTTAGTAAGATATGCACCATATGCTGGCTTGGGCACACTAATTCCCCAGTCCCTTGTGGGTTGTAAGAGGATGATGACACTGACCACATCTATGGAGATGGCTCCCAAAGCCAGGCGCTGCTTGTCTGCATTTCTCTGTGTTTGAGGAAACTCTCTATGTTTACCTATGCTGCCTGACCCCAAAGATCCCTGTAATTTTGGAAGCAAATGATTCATCTGTCATATTAAGCAACATGAAGATTTTATAAAACAATTGTATACCTATTACAAGGCAAATAGACAGTGAGAACCTTCCCTTTCAGGATAAGCAGCAGACACTAAAGGCCAGTTTCTATTCTGGATGGAAACAGAATCAAGCCTCTTGAAATAAAACAAAGAAGGGATAACAGGCAAGGCTGATTTGTGCTTAGTCGCTCAGTTGTGTCCGACTCTTTGCGACCCCATGGACTGTAACCTACCGGGTTCCTCTGTCCATGGGGATTCTCCAGGCAAGAATACTTGAGTGGGTTGCCATGCCCTCCTCCAGGGGATCTTCCCAACCCAGGGATTGAACTCAGTCTCCTACATTGCAGGTGGATTCTTTACCGTCTGAGCCACCAGGGAAGCCCCAAGCTGGTTTGGGGTGGGCAAATTGTCTACTCGTTTGATGCCCCATTCTGCCCTTGTCCAGAGTGTTGTCTCTGACCACAAAGATTTTTCCTTCCCTTGGGAGGTCAGCTTAAAGCACTGGTTCTTCAAGGGGCATATTAGCCTCTCTGATGGAAGAGGATGTCAGATACAAGTGGAATTTTATAATACAAAACTAGTTTTTCTCATCCATTTCTGTGTAATTGTCTGTTTCTAAGGGAGGAGTACCCTCCCTACCATCTTTGCTTTGTTTTTGGCCAGAGTGATCATAGCAGAGGCAGCAGAGTGGTGTTATAGTTTGAGTGATTGTGTCTTCAATTAATATATGAAGCTCTGTTCCCCGGTGTGATGGTATTTGGAAGTTGGACCTTTGGGAGTTAATTAGACTTAAACTAGGTTGTGACAGGGAGTCTCCCATGGTCTGATTAGTGTCCTTAAAAGAGGAAGAGAGATCAGAGCACTCTCTGCCTCTTTCCCTTTTCCCTGTGAGAACAAAGAGGAAGCAGTCATATGCAAACCAGAAAGAAGGTTCTCACCAGGAACAGAATCTGCTGGCACCTTGATCTTCGACTTCCAGCTTCTAGAGCTATGAGAGATAAATGTCTGTTGTTTAACCATCCTGAGCTGACTAATCCACATGATAACTCCCAAAGCTGCTTATTGTAATTTGTTTAAAGATCATATGCATTTATTGCATGTTTACTTTATACCAGCCATGGTGCTAGTTGGGTGCTTAGGAGAATAAAAATAACTAAAAGTTTCTGGTGGCAGAGGCAGACCCATTACCTAGATCAATTACTCCATGTATTGAAGATTCTAACAGAGAGAAACGAGGTTGTGTCAGGATCACAAAGAACACAGTGTTATATTGTTTATGATTTATTTGTCTATAGAGAAGGTGATGCATGTGAATGTAAATAGATTTACAAAAATAAATGTTTTTCTTGAATGATCTATCAAGGTCCTCTGTAATTCTTTGATATGTACTGAAACACTGCTAGGTTAAAGAAACATGTCTTTAAAGGAATAGAAAAACCCATGATGTGGGTAAGAAAAGCATCATGGACCAAGGGGGAAGGTTTTCTGCATCCTTCACAACTTTATTTTGGAGTCATTTATTGAGGGCCCGCTCTCTTACACAATTATTTAAGCACAGTATGGACAAGAAGACAAATAAAGTAGGCTATATATTATGGCAGCACAATCCCCTTTCAACTTCATTTACTTCATCTGAAATGGAAGCTAAATAACAATTGTAGGATGATTTTGAAGAGTAAGGATAATGTTTGTAAAGTGAACAAGCAGTTCAGTTTCTGATAAAAGGCGTTTAAGGAACAATAGCTATTATCATTAGTGACAAAATTTTGGCCCCACATTACTGGAGCTGCATCAGGACCAGTGGTGGCCTGGAAGAGGTGGGATGAGTATCTGTTTTTGAGAGACAGGGAGGGTGTCATTAAAGTGCTGAAGAATGAGTTCTGTCCCAACAAGAAAAGGGCAGTGTCAGTTTCAAGATCGAGTAATTGTTTGTGCAAAGATAAACGATTTGAAAACTGGAGACTTCAAGTAGTTTGGATAACTTAACATGAGGGATGAGAATAGTAGAAGATAAGCCTATAAAACAAGTGAGGAATGGATCAGGTAGGAAGAAGGTGAAGGGAGCTAGTAATTCTTGTGTGTTCCTACTCACTATGGCATATTAATATACTATTTAATTTTAATTATTTAATTTTACAACAAGCCTGTAAGATATTGTTATAAACGTTTACATATTACTCTTTAGGTAATAGGGAGTCTGGGAGAGCCTTTAAACAGGAGAATGGCATCAATTTTACAGTCACCAAGAAAGCCAGCTTCCTTAGAGATCCTCAGAGAAATGAGACCACAGAGTTACCTTGCAAGTTATTTCAAACAAAATGTCGAGAGACACATGGTTGGAAGCAGGCATGTCTGTAGCAGAAAGGCTTGACTTGGCTGGCTCCAGCTGGGGAAGGCTCTCTTGGGGAGACCTGTCATCCAGGGGCTGCTGGCTTGTTCCACATCCTCTCCTTGTTCCGCCCACGTCCCTTCCCCTGCCAGACACAGGCCTCACAGGATGACTGCGACAAGCCCATAATTGCGGGACGGGAAGTTGGTTTGAGCTAAATCACTGCTGCGGAACAGAAGCAGAGTCAACTCAGATTGTTTTCATTAACAGCTGTTCCTGAATAGTGGACTCAGAGCTTTCAAAATAGTTTTTAAGTGCAACCTCGTGTAAAGAGCCAGAGGCAAAAAGAGTAGTGACCAACCTAAGGGAAAACAAAAGTGTGGACAAAGCCCAGAATTTCAGAATGGAGACTGAAGTTACTAAAGGGAAGAGTAGCTGAGTTCTGAAAAATGTGGCAGCTGGAATTTCTTGATGGGATTGGCTAGCTGATGCCAAGAAGAAATGATCTTAGAATTACCTTTCTATGCCCGCCTGCAGCTATTTGTCTGTGGCTGGAAGCTGTGTCTGCTTTCGTAGATAAAGAATTGGTTCCATGTGAAGAATGTGGAGCTGGGAAAAAAAGATGAAAATGAATCATAAAAGGCTTTAGAATTGATCCATCGCTAAATAGTTCCTTTTAGTTTCCTCCCTTCCTTTACGTTTGAGGAAATTGAGACTCAGAAAAGTAAATTGATTTGTTTCAGATCAGATAAATTGATTTACTCATTGTGACCACCAAAATTATGGGAGAAAGGTAAGTCCATGAATTTTAATCTAGCCTAATTTATGTAGTTAACATCATCCTTCCTCATCCCCATGGTTATCAGCTATATTCCAGGCTACTACTAGTAGGGAGAGGACGTTAGGTGGGAGATATGGAAAGATTCCTGGTCCCAGGGGCCCAGGTCTTTGGAAAGTGCTAGCCTAGCAGCTCTTCTGCCTTACTCTGTTCTGCATGCTGGACAGAGGTATTCTTCTACCATAATATACATATGACAAAGTAACACACAATTGGCTTCTTATGTATGTTAGTCTCTCAGCTGTGTCCAACTGTTTGTGACCCCATGGACTGTAGTGAACCAGGCTCTACTGTTCATGGAATTCTCCAGGCAAGAATATTGGAGTGGGTAGGCATTCCTTTTTCCAGAGGATCTTCCTGACGCAGGGATTGAACACAGGTCTCCTGTATTGCAGGCAGATTCTTTACAATTTGAGCCACCCGGGCTTCTTATGAGGAGCCTGCAAATTTTCTTAGATATTTTCATATCTAAATCCATAACTTTGATAAATGAGACTATCACAGTGGGAGACTCTATGACAGGATGGATCCTAGTCTGTTTTTCAAAGCATATGTAAGTTTTCTTTCTATTTTTTATTGGAGTATAGTTGCTTTATAATGTTGTGCTAGTTTCTGCTATACAGCAAAGTGAATCAGTTTATATATATATATATATATATATATATACACACACACACACTATTTTTTAGATTTCCTTCCCATTTGGGTCACCAGAGATCACTGAGTAGAGTTCCCCGTGCTATACCATAGGTTCTCATTAGTTTTTTATTTTATACAAGGTAGTATATTTGGAAAAAATGTATTCCCTTTATTTTTGTAAACCATCTCTTGCTGATATTTCTTATCTGCCCAGAAAACTATAAGACAATTTTTCCTTTATAGCAAAACATTTATAGTGTTCTCAGAGGCTGACAATTTTACTATTCAATGACAACAAATATCCTGGACATGTATAGCATGATGGAGGTTCAGTGGTTTGTCCAGTTAGAGTTTAAGGTGAAACTCCATCCAACTTATTTTATAATTAGTAAGAGATTCACGAAAATTAAAGTTAAAAACCTCCCAAGTTCAAATGAGTGTATCAATATTGGAAATAGAGACAGCAGTTTTCTTCTATTATTTATTGGATACCTTCTATTCTATCCCTGGTGGCTCAGATGGTAAAGACTCTAACATGAGGGAATGTGAGAGACCTGGGTTCTACCCTGGGTTGGGGAGTTCCCCTGGAGAAGGGAATGGCAACCCACTCCAGCATTCTTGCCTGGAAAATTCCATGGACAGAGGACCTGGCATGCTACAGTTTACGGGGTTGCAGAGTCAGACATGATTGAGTGACTAACACAAACACACACATTTGGTCAGTTAGCGAGAACGTTGATGAAGAGGCGTGATCTTTGCCTTCTAGGTAGGAGATGACTGACATTACCGAGGGTGTAGTATGTGTCAGACATCTGTCTTATACATTGCTGACGTTTATTACTTAAGTCAATTCCTTAACTGGAGTTAATTACTTAAAGTAATCTTATGAAGAATTTTCCAACACTGTAAAAATGAGAAAACCGAAGTTCCAAGAGGTTAATACACTTGAGGAAAGTTACAGTTTTCTTCAGAGCCAGACTTAAACCCAGGTCTGCTTGATTCCAGATGGATAGTGTTTCTATCATGTCAATTTGGAGAATTATACAATATCTACCAAGGCCCAGGCAAGAACAAGAGTGAATGCTAGAGCTATACGCTGTACACATCTGACACCTGTTGGCAGATCCCTTCAACAAAATGTGCTCATGGCTCTGCCAAGGGGCCCACAAATCCTCTCTGAGATCATCATACCTGAAAGCTGGAACTTTGATGAATGAGGCTATTCCAGTGTGAAACTATATAATAGACCCGAAAGGCCTGATCTTTCTCATCTATGATTAAGATGGGCAGCTGAGAATAACACACTTAAATGGCTTACTTCAGAGTTCATCCCTTCCAGATCTGAAGGCTAAGAGAACATTGTGTCGTGTTCTGAGGTCAAGAGACCTTGATAAGCCCTTTGGCCTAGCTTTGTCCAGTCACTCCTGGTGTGAAAAGTTGTTCATCCTCAGAGTAAATGAGATTGTAGTCCTGGATCCGATTTGTTGAATAGGATAATGTCTCTGGAAGTCTAGGCTCAGAAGTGGCACAGTGTCCCTTCTGCCTCACTCATTCATTTACTTATGGCTGTGCTGGACTTTCTCTAGTTGCAAGTGTATGGGCTTCTCATTGTGGTGACTCCTCTCATTGTGGTGACTCCTCTTAGGGCTCTAGAGCACTGGGGCTTCAGTAGTTGGGGTGCATGGGCTCAGTAGCTGTGACATGCAGGCTTTGTTGCCCTGTGGCATGTGGAGTCTTCCTGGGCCAGGGATAAAGCTTGTGTCCCCTGCCTCAACAGGCAGATTCTGAACTGCTGGACCACCAGGGAAGTTCCTCTGCCTAATTTTTTTGGCTTAAATAACAAGGCCAATTCAGATTCAAGGATTGAGAAAACAGACTTAGATGTTCTGCCAAAAATTGTATACTGCCTGGTAATCCCCTTCCAACCAAGGTATAAGACATGTTCATCAACCCAAAACATTTTCCTATATCTCTTTCTGGCTGATTTTCTTTCCTAACACTCTATTCTTTCAGGAAACCACATTTTGATTCTTAAGGCTGCATATCATTTTAGTAGGTTTTTGGATAAACAGCATTGTGAATTAATTTCTGCTTCTTTTGCCTAACAGTGTTTTCCAAAGTGATCCATCCTATTGTGTGTACATTTTTTTTTTTAAAGTTTATTGGTTTTCTCTTTGAAATTTTCTTTGGATTCTAGCTTTTGTTGTTCTTCTTGTTCATCATTACATCTCTCAGTGCTCATCCCAGTGCTATATAAGTAGTGATTATTTTACATACAAATGATATGAGACAGATTATTAATCATAGAACATTTAAAGTATATTTTAGAGTATAAAAATGATGATTATTATAATTTCACTGAGTATTACCACAGTTAATTTACTGTATTTCTTTCCTACTTAAAAAAACTATATCATTTGCTTATAGAAACATAGTAAGAATCATGCATTTACAGACTTACATACATTCTTCTTATATTCTTGATGTTACACTGTGACTATTTACCTAAATATTAAATACTCATTCCTTTAGGCTTTATCCAATTTTTTTCTTTTCCTATACTGACATATGAATAGTCTCCTTTCCTTCTTTCTTTCTTTCTTCCTTCCTTTCCTTCATTCACATTCTCTCATACAATGATATATATGCATTTATTCATTTTTCTCTGTGTACACTTTTGACTGATCTCTGAAGTTTTATTGGTTTCTTATTGTAAAATGCCTGTAATGCCAGTTTTAATTTTATTTTTGCCTGCCTCCTAACATATTTATCAAAACATATTTTTATTTTATGTTATATTCTTAGTTATGTTGTATTTTATGTTTATTCAGTTCAGTTCAGTCACTCAGTCGTGTCTGACTCTTTGTAACCCCATAGATGGACAGGCTTCCCTATCCATCACCAACTCCCAGAGCCTACTCAAACTCATGTCCATCAAGTCAGTGATGCAATCCTACCATCTCATCCTCTGCCATTCCCTTCTTCCCTGCCTTCAATCTTTCCCAGAATCAGGGTCTTTTCCAATGAGTTGGTTCTTCATATCAGGTGGCCAAAGTATTGGCATTTGGATGGGACTGGTTTGATCTCCTTGCAGTGCAAGGAACTCTCAAGAGTCTTCTCCAATACCACAGTTCAAAAGCATCAATTCTTCAGCACTCAGCTTTCTTTAGAGTCCAATTTTCACATACATATATGACTACTGGAAAAACCATAGCTTTGACTAGATGATCCTTTGTTGACAAAGTAATGTCTCTGCCTTTTAATATGCTGTCTAGGTTTGTCATAGCTTTTCTTCCAAGGAGCAAGCATCTTTTAATTTCATGGTTGCAGTCACCATCTGCAGTGATTTTGGAGCCCCTCAGAATAAAGTCAGCCACTGTTCCCATTGTTTCCCCATCTATTTGCCATGAAATGATGGGACCAGGTGCCATGATCTTAGTTTTATGTTATTACTTGGTTTTATGTTTATTACTTTGAGGCAAAAGAATTGCTTGCCTATTTTCTCTGATTTGACATTTATTGATTATGTATGTTAATGTATTATAGACATTTAAAAGAATGTGTACAGTCTGCATCTAGGTGTAAAATATATTTATACCTCTTCAGTCAGACTTATTAATTAAGAGACTACAAGAAAGCACTTAGGAGCTAAATCTCTGGAGACAGGTTGCCTCTGCTCAATATTTGGCTCAACCAATCTTGAACTGTGTAACATTAATCCAACTACTTAATCTTGCTTGTATTAATTTCCTCATCTGTAAACGAAATTATAATAGCATCTTTCTAGAGGGTCACTATGAGCAGTAAATGAGTCAAAAAATATATAATAAATATAATAAATATAGCAGTGTCTGACACATAGTAAATACTATAGGTGTTAGTTTTCATTATATTATCTTATTCAGGTCATCTATCTCTATCAATTGTTTTCTATTTTCTTTGTTAAAAATTGAGTTATATTCAGTTCCTCAATGTGGCTTTAATTTTATCAGCTCTACCTTGTATCTCTTCATTTTGGCTTTAAATATTTTAGTGTCAAATTATGTGAAACATAATTGCTTGTAATTGCTATGTATATATATATTCATTCATTCATTTGTTATTCATATAAGGCATACTCATTTCCCATTTGATGTTTTTGCCTTGGTGGATGTCTACAATACTGATATTTCCAAGGCTGCTTTCTTTTCACTTGTAATTGCCTGGTATATAATTGTCCATCGTTTATATGCTTACTTTTTCTGCTTCATTCCCTTTTATTGTGTCTGTTATTCACACCATATAATTGGTTGAGGTTGTTTTATCAACATGAGAGGAATTTAATTCCTATACATTAACTGCAATAACTGGTATTTTTTGTTATACTTTTGCCCTCTTATTTTATACTTTCTACTTTTAGGATTTATTACTCCTCTTTCCTAGATCATCCTGTTTCAAACAAGTTCTTTATGCTTTTTTTCTTCAGTGACTTGACTCTTATGCATACTAATAAAGCTAAATATAGTTACCTTCCCCTTGAAAATAAACAAGTTTGAAATGTCCTTATTACTTTGAGAAAGAAAAATACCTTGATGGAATAATATCTATGATAGTATGATGTACATTACCACATAGTGGTGGTGGTGACTTAGTCACCAAGTCGTGTCTGACTCTCATGACCCCATGGATTGGGCCTGTCAGGATCCTCTGTTCATGGGATTCTCCAGGCAAGAATATTGGAGTGGGTTCCCATTTCCTTCTCCAGACCACATAGTAGGAGAACATGTTATTTCTTTCTCCCCCTTGCCCACAATTTTTACTGAAGTGGAATTTTAAACCTGGATTATCATTTGTTAATATGAAATAATTAATATACTGTGTATTGTATCAACTGTAATTACCATAGTATATTTATATATAAGAAATACTGATCTTTCCCATGTTCTAATTCTATACAATTTCTTTTATACTATCTTTTATATTCCTTTACCTGTGAATATTTTAATATATGTAATTTGCAAAACATCTAGGGATAATATTTTCAAGCAGTATTTGTGAAAGTAATAGATTCCCGATTATTAGATCCCAGAGAACTTTAAAAAATCTTATGCATGAATGATATACCTTAAAATATCATCTGGTTCAACCCACATTTTGGGGGAGTTATTATTTAATACCCTTTATATTTCTTAGTTTTCTCATGACCTCTATTAATGAAAATTTCATGATCTTTAAAATGTTTTATCATTTATTTATAAATTAATTTGTCTTGAAGCCCTCTCAAGTGGCTTTATAATTGAAGCTGTTAGTGGCTTTTATCAGTGTTAACTGAATAAATTCTACTTGTTCTCTCTACTTTCGGTCTTGCCCTTTCTAATCTACCTCACCATTACTCTCACTTTAACTTTTGAAAAGTGGAATATGATTATTTTTTCTCCTGCTCTAATAAGTTTTTTCAGTAGTTTGTCATTTCCCTCAGGATAAATGACAGTATCAAAGTTTTTGCTATTTTAAGTATCCTATGAGATGGGAGCACAGTTGGAGAAAAGTGTAGAAATGAATTGCAGTAGCTTTGATTCTTTGTTTGCTTTATTTTTAAAGAATTCAACTATTTTAAACTAGATATTATTAAACTAAAGAACACTGATTCTATAATAAGCAAATTGTTTCCCACACATACAGTAGTGAGTGTTGTCATGTTATGAAAGAGCATAGGTTATGGAGTCATGCATGCTTGCTTTCAGATGCCAGATTGGTAATTATTATCTGTTGAACATTATAAAATAATGTATGTCAACTTTTAGTATACACTGGTACTACAAATAGGAAAGTGAGCACTGAACGTAAAATAAAATAGAAATACTGAAAATTTTGCCAAGAGCTTGACTGCTAGGCCAACATTGAAGGGTTTAAATAGGCCACTGGGTTGGTTATATTTGTCACTTACAGAGTTTTCAAAGAAGATTGCACGAGGACACTTTGGATGGAACAAGATCAGTTGGCAAGCTTCTGCCATTTTGTAGATGAGAGACTAACTACAGCAATGACAGATCAAAAAGTTTAGACTCAACTGATACTTATATGATGAAATTGAAAGAAATAAGATTGAATTTTTATTTTAATAAACTTTTAAAATTATATATATATATACAGAAAAGTACACAAATCAAGTGTGTGTGTGTGTGTGTGTGTGTGTGTGTGTGTGTGTGTGTGTGTGTGTGTGT
>ML662447.1:2723899-2752804 GCA_007570785.1 Antilocapra americana | reverse complement strand
TGTGTGTGTGTGTGTGTGTGTGTGTGTGTGTGTGTGTGTGTGTGTGTATAACTTAATGTATTTCACAAAGTAAACTCAGTCTCAAGTGACTGACATGGGGACCAAGAATTAGAAGATTCCAGATCCCCACCATCATTTTCATGCTCTCACTCAGTCATTATCCATAAACTCAACTTCTGAAATCATGGATTAGATTTGTCTCATTTTGTGCTTATATTAATATAATGATACAACATGTACTATTTTGTGTCTCAACTTCTCTGGCTCAGAATGATGGTTGACAAATACAAGCATTTTGTTATGCATTGTTTTAGGGAGTTTCTCTTCATAGTTTCTACAGTTGTATAAATACCCCACAATATATTTGTCTATTGTACTGCTGAGAGTTTTCAGTTTGGGGCTCTTATAAAAATGCTGATATGACTATTCTTGTCCATGTCTTTTGGTTATAAATACAACTGCAGTTTTGTAAAATATATAGCAATGAAGGGAACTGTTGGGTCATAGACTATGCACATGCTTTAATATGGCCAGTAAGAGCTTTCTGAAATTTTATCAAATATACTTCTACTCTTCAGCACTGTATGAGAGTTGGGTTGCCTCACATGGTCACCAGCACTTACTTGGTATCATCAGTCTTTTCCATTTTAGCCATTCTGTTTTGGGGTAAAGGTAGCAGTATTTTACTGTTTTAAATTTGCAGTTCCCTGAAGATGATTCCTTTCTATGTTTATTTGCCAGTTGAATCTCATCTTTGCTAAAATGCTTGTTTAAATCTTTAACCCATTTTTCTATTGGGCATCTCTCTTTTTTCTTATTTCTTTCATATACTCTTGCACAGTAACACTATTGCAAATATCCTCTCCTATTTTGTGGACTGATTCTCTACTCTTTTGGTGGCATGTCAATAAACAGAATTTTCATGTAGACCAGTATGTGAGTCATTATCAATAAGGTTAGTGCTTTTTCTTCTTTGTTTATACTAGATTTTCTTATCTTCAAGGCTATGAAACTCTTTTTTTAAACTTTCTCCAGAAATTTTATCAGTTTCTATATTTAGATGTATAATTCTCCATGATTTGATTTGTGTGTATAGGGTTGCAGGTTTTTAATAGGCATGGCCACTTGACCAGCATGATATATTGGTAAGACCATGCTTTCCCACTGTTCTGCAATGGCATCTTTATCACAAATTAAGGGAGTGGAGTGAGCTATGCATATACAGGTGTAGTTCTGGACTATTTTTCTCTTCCACTGAATGATGTGCCTATCTTTGAGTCAATACTACATTGTCTTAACTTCTAGAACTTTGTATCTTAGTATCTACTGCTTAATTTCTCCAAGCTTTTTCTTCTTCAAGATTTTTTTCTGAATCTTTTTTTGCCTTTGATTTCAAAGTTAATTTGGGTATCAGCTTGTCAAAATTCTCTCCAACAACATGTACTCTGTATATGATTCAGAAGACCTAATATTGTAAATAAGCTGTATAATCTCCCTCCAATTAAGCTATATATTCAATACAACTCCAAACAACATTTGAATACTATTATTGGGGAAAAGGGGAAATTGTATTAAATCTATAGGTCAATTTTAAGAAAATTATGTGGGGTTATTTATAGCATTGTTTCTCCTAAATCTGTACAAGGTATGTTTCTCCACTTCTTTATTTAATAATTCACAATAATGTCTTGTGATTTTCTCTGTAGAGAGCTAAAGAGAAAATAAAAGCAGTTTAAAGAAAACTTCCAGATGTTGATTTTGAATAACAAGGTCCATGATGCTTAGACCATGTAGTAGATGTGTGTATATATGTGTGTATAGCAACAGGAGTGGAGGGAAGCATTAACATCATTTTCAGATGCTTTTAGAACATACAGTTTGGGATATCTGGAAAAAAGTTGGAAGTAACTACAAAGTCTAGAACTTAGAGAAAGTTTTATTCATTTATTCATTCAGCATATATTTAGTGAATATCTGTTGTATTCCATTAACTTTACTAGCACTGAAAATGGTGTGCAAAACAACTACAAAAGGCAAAGATTCAAGAAAGACTTCTGCAAGGGAGTGTTCATAAGCTTGAAATGGGGTGAAAACTGGTTTCAGTGTTGCAGAATAAAAAGGTTATTATAAGGTGCCAGAGCAAGAGAGAGTGCTAAGAGATGTGACCCTACAGAGTCTTGAATGTATGCTAAGGTGTGTATGTCGGAAACAGTAGGAAAAACAGAAAGGTTTATGCAATATGACCACCATTTTAGATGGCATAGATGATAGAGCATTTCACACATTGCAGAAAGTTCCACTGGACTATTTTTCTACAGAGGTTTACTTTATCAGCCAAGTACATGCAAGTGGAAACTGAAACTTAGGCACTGACAAGCTTGTTATGAGGGAGGAAAGTTAGAAGATGACCTCCAATATTTAATGGCTATCAAGAATAACATGATCCTAAAAATTGAAGCAGAGAAGGAGGCGTTTGAAGAATGAGAAGAAACTCAGTAGAGTGATATCCAAAGGAATACTAAAATGAGTGGTTCACGGTATAAAAAAATTCTCCAGACAGGTCAAGTAAAGTGAAGATGGACTATGCCTGCTGGATTCAGCAATGGGTGATGGATGTTACCAAGAGTTGTATTACTGGAGTGGTAGAGGTGAAATACAGAATGCAAATGAATACATGCATATAGATAGCTAGTTGAGAAGTTTGGATGCAGAGCAAAGAAGAGAAATGGTAGAGTCTAGAGAGTATTGTAGGATTCTGATATTTTTATGGCTTTTGAAACAAAGGGCTTCTGGGAGAAACAACTGGCTTAATACCAATTGGAAGGATGTATTAAAAAGGGAGAAGATAAATTTACAAGAGGAAGAATAAAAAAAAATCTAATTTAATAAAAAAATCTAATTTAAGATTCAAGAGACTTGAAATCCATGGGTATATTAGTGCTTAGATTTCTAATTAAATCTTTTTCACCAGGATATCTGTATATCCGAGATGGAGTAGAGAATAGAAATGTAGAATACATAGAACCAATTTTAGGGGTTTGTATAGGGCAAGCACAGGTATAAGTGTATAAGAAAGGTGACAGGGCTCAAGGAAAGGGCAGTTCCAGGGAGAGATGATATTAAAAGTGAGATCAACTTGTATCTGAGGAGACTAGGAGTCAGGAGTTGAGGTGCTTAAGGGCTCACTGCAGTTATGAGCACATTTTTTGTGAGAGAAGGAGAGGAAAATGGGCAGGATAGGAGGCTGAGGCCAAACATGAAACATTAAATTTTAAATTCAAAGGTAGAACATATCTGGGTGCTGGCACAGTGAATTTTTAAGGAATAAATGTGAAGGTTTCTAGATTTGAAAAGATTAAGGGGTTGTAAGAATTAGATTGGAGGGTAAATCATTAAACATCCCAAGAGGTAAAATATCCCACCATATGGCAGGAGTTAAAGTACAAATGAAGATAGTTAATGGGAATCTAGAGACTCCAGTGTGTGATGAAGAGCCTTACAAATGATCAAAAGTTAATGAAACTATATTCAAAATGAAGAGTGATTCGGTTATGAGTCAACTATTTTCCCCATTGAGGCTTGGTTTTTCCACTTGTAAAAACATAATCATATTTTCCCAAAGGTCATTGATGTTAATGTGTTAACAACTACATGGCTCATTCAGTGTACTTGATGTATAGTATATGTTCAGGAGGAATAGTTTTCTTTCCTTTCATTATTGGTTGAGAAATGCCAAGTTACTAATGCTAAGAATGTATCAAGCATCAAAAAGTTCCTTTTTAAATAATTCTGTTCAACAAATACAGAAAGAATGTTGCAAATTGAATATAACCATAGTACAATTTTTAATGAAACAATCACTCTGGGCAATAATCACCAATTGCTATTAAAGCTTTTAACTGAAAGGCTTATGGTCTCAACAGCAGGAGATCCTGAGGGTAACATCTGGCTGTAGCTAATGGAAGAAAATTGCCATGATCATGAGTGGTTCTGTAACAACCAGAGGCTCAGTCTGGGACCACAACCTGTGCTGTCTGACTTCATGGAAAAGGCATCACTGATGAGTGATATCCTAGTATATGGATGGAGCAAGGGACATTTCTACATTTGTTCTGGTGGACAAATCCTTGAGCATTTGGATTCTACCGTGTCTTGAAGAAAGCTAGTGATATATTGTTCCAGAAACTCCACTAGCCATGCTGGGTCACTAAAGTTCATGCTTTGCAGGGAACCAGAAAGAGAAAGCTGGTGTCTCAGCATCTGAGAAGGACACATTTCTAATGTGAGTTCATGTCTCAAGGAAATCGATCAAGTTCAAAACTATGTGGACAGCATTCTATAAAGCCACTGAATCTAGTCAGGAAAGACAAATCAGCGGGGAGACAGCTTTGAAAAAGCTATGCTTGGCACAGGTCAGCTTTCTGATGCAATGGAAAGTTTGAAAATATAAAGAATGGAAGAAGTGTGTGCATAAGATGAAAGGCAACTGGAGAAATAGCAACTTTACTGCAAGTCAGAATACGGTTTGACAGATTCTATTGGGTCATAAGCAAGATTTGTTTGCATTTTTTTAATATGGTAGGCAGTCTCATAGAGAATTCCTTTATGGGTTCACATCCCTTAAAGTCACATATTCTATCTCTGTAAGTCACCCATATTGTAGAAACTTAACATGGTTGGTTGTCCACAAAATATGCTTATGACAAGTGGGCTAATTATTAATAGATGTTTGTTGGCTCTTACCAACTAAAGAGCCTCTTGATGAAAGTGAAAGAGGAGAGTGAAAAAGCTGGCTTAAAGCTAAACATTCAGAAAACTAAGATCATGGCATCTGTTCCCATCACTTCATGGCAAATAGGTGGGAAAACAATGGAAACAGTGGCTAACTTTATTTTGGGGGCTCCAAAATCACTGCAGATGGTGACTGCAGCCATGAAATTAAAAGATGCCTACTCCTTGGAAGGAAAGTTATGACCAACCTAGACAGCATATTAAAAAGCAGAGACATTACTTTGCCAACAAAGGTCCATCTAGTTAAGGCTATGGTTTTTACAGTAGTCATGTATGGATGTGAGAGGTGGACTGTAAAGAAAGCTGAGCACCAAAGAATTGATGCTTTTGAACTGTGATGTTGGAGAAGACTCTTGAGAGTTTCTTGAACTGCAAGGAGATCCAACCAGTCCATCCTAAAGGAAATCAGTCCTGAGTGTTCACTGAAAGGACTGATGTTGAAGCTGAAACTCCAATACTTTGGCCACCTGATGCAAAGAGCTGACTCATTTGAAAAGACCCTGATGCTGGAAGAGATTGAGGGCAGGAGGAGAAGGGGACAACAGAGGATGAGATGGTAGGCATCACTGACCCGATGGACATAAGTTTGGGTAAACCGTGGGAGTTGGTGATGGACAGGGAGGCCTGGTGTGCTGCAGTCCATGGGGTCACAAAGAGTCAGACATACTGAGCGACTAAACTAAACTGAACTGGATCTTACCACAGAGTTACCTTAAATCATAAAATTAGATGGGAATATACTTTTCTAAATCAGAAAAATTGAATGGCCACAATGATTCCCAAGTACTTAGCCTTTCAATTTTATGTTTCATAAAACTAATTCTAGAAATGTTTTCAAATTTTTATTTATTGCAGTATTAGTGTCTGTGTTGTGAGATCTATTCAGCTCAAAGAGTTGTTGGTTTCAGAGGAAAGGAATAAGGAAAAGAAGGAAATGGAACTTATTATAACTCTCAGCTTTTTATATCTCTCAATTTTTGTAGGAATATTTTTGACATTTTGTGGGGTAGAGGAAGAAAAGTAAATTGTATCTCACATACTAGTAAATTGGACTCTTGTTATAGAAATTTTTGAAAAGATTATTTCATGTGTTGATGTGGTCATCTAAACAAAAACATTAGCAAGCCTAATAGAAAACCCAAATTATGGAGACTTGTGGGGAGATAGAGAAAAGAAAATGGAAAGAACTTTCCATTTTCTTATCAAAGAACTAGTTGATAAGAGCTTACAGTATACAGGAGGTATGAGTTGAAGGGGAAAAAGGTAGCGCAGATAGAAAAGTAAGAAGATCAAAGCAAAAAATTCGTGGATTGATTTGGTTAGTTAACGCTGTATTCATCTTTACATGAGTTATATATTTCTTTTTTCTTTTTTTTAAATTTTCTTTACTTTATTGTGTTGGTTTTGCCATACAATGACATGAAACCACCATGGGTTTACATATGCTCCCCCTCCAGAACCCCACTCCCTCCTCCCTCCCGATTCCCTCCCCATGGGACATCTCGGTGCACCAGCCCCGAGCATCAACCCTGGGCTGGCGATTGATTTCACATATGATAATTAACATGTTTCAATGCCATTCTCCCGTATCATCCCACCCTTGCCCTCTTCCACAGAGTCCACAAGTCTGTTCTATACATCTGCGTTTCTTTTGCTCTCTTGCATGCAGGGTTCTCGTTACCATCTTTATAAATTCCATATACATGCGTTAGTATACTGTATTGTTGTTTATCCTTCTGGCTTACTTCACTCTGGATAATGGGCTCCAGTTCCGTCCACCTGAGTAGAACTGATTCAAATGAACTTTTTTTTTTTAATACTGAGTAATATTCCATTGTGTATGTGTATCACAGCTTTCTTATCCATTCATCTGCTGATGGACAGCTAGATTGCTTCCATGTCCTGGCTATTGTAAACAATGCGGTGATGAACATTGAGGTACACGAGGCTCTTTCAATTCTGGTTTCCTCGGTGTGTATGCCCAGCAGTGGGATTGCTGAGTCATTTGGCAGGTCTATTTGCAGTTTTTAAAGGAATCTCCACACTGTTTTCCATAGTGGCTATACTAGTTTGCATTCCCACCAACAGTGTAAGAGGGTTCCCTTTTCTCCACATCCTCTCCAGCATTTATTGCTTGTAGATTTTTGGATGGCAGCCATTCTGACTGGTGTAAAGTGGTACCTCATTGTGGTTTTGATTTGCATTTCTCTGATAATGAGTGATGTTGAGCATCTTTTCATGTGTTTGTTAGCCATTTTTATATCTTCTTTGGAGAAATGTCTGTTTAGTTCTTTGGCCCACTATTTGATTGGGTCGTTTATTTTTCTAGAATGGAGCTGCAGGAGTTGCTTGTATATTTTTGAGATTAATTGTTTGTCCGTTGCTTCATTGGCTATTATTTTCTCCCATTCTGAAGGCTGCCTTTTCACCTTGCTTTTAGTTACCTTTGTTGTGCAGAAGCTTTTAATTTTAATTAGGTCCCATTTGTTTATTCCTGCTTTTATTTCCGATATTCTGGGAGGTGGGTCATAGAGGATACTGCTTTGCTTTATGTCGAAGAGTGCATCTAAGTTCATCAGCCAATATCACTGATGAACTTAGATGCAAAAATCCTTAACAAAATTCTAGCAAATAGAATTCAAAAACACATTAAAAAGATCATACATCATGATCAAGTAGGCTTTATCCCAGGGATGCAATGATTCTTCAATATTCGCAAATCAATCAATGTAATACACCACATTTACAAATTCAAAAATAAAAACCACATGATTATCTCAATAGATGCAGAGAAAGCCTTTGACAAAATTCAACATCCATTTATGATAAAAACCCTCCAAAAAGCAGGAGTAGAAGGAACATACCTCAACATAATAAAAGATATATATGACAAACCCACAGCAAACATTATCCTCAATGGTGAAAAACTGAAAGCATTTCCCCTGAAGTCAGGAACATGAGTTATATATTTCTTAATATAAACTGTAAATGGGCTTTCCATTTGGCTGGTAAGATAGGAAATGAAGAGAGAAAGGAAGAGAGGGAAGAACCTGATACAGTCACTGTCATAAAGGGAATGGAAAGCCACTTGAGCTGTGGGGATAAATACGTCCTTCTCAGGGCCGGGGTGGAAAAGGCAATGGCTCCCCACTCCAGTACTCTTGCATGGAAAATCCCATGGACGGAGAAGCCTGCTAGGCTGCAGTCCATGGGGCAGTGTCGGACACGACTGAGCAACTTCACTTTCATTTTTCACTTTCATGCATTGGAGGAGGAAATGCAACCCACTCCAGTGTTCTTGCCTGGAGAATCCCAGGGATAGGGGAGCCTGGTGGGCTGCCGTCTATGGGGCCGCACAGAGTCGGACACGACTGACGCGACTTAGCAGCAGCCACAGGGCCATGGAGGCTTCTCTGATAGCTCAGTTGGGTAAAGAATCCACCTGCAATACAGGAGAGCCCAGTTCAGTTCCTGGGTTGGGGAGATCTGCTGGAGAAGAGACAGGCTACCCACTCCAGTATTCTTGGGCTTCCCTCTTGGCTCAGCTGGTAAAAAATCTTCCTGCAATGAGAGAGACCTGGGTTTGATCCCTAGCTTAGGAAAATCCCCTGGAGAAGGGAACTGCTACCCACTCCAGTATTCTGGCCTGAATACTATACAGTATTCTCCTGTATTGTCCATGGATTTGCAAACAACTGATAGACTTTCACTTTCACAGGACCATAGACTCATCATTGGTAAAATACATTAGTGATACAAATGTTTCTACCAGCTTCAATTTTTCACTGAAATCTCCATTTCACTTTATTCTAAATGCACCATATTTTAATTTACTAAAGGTGTTTTGCTAAAATTAGTGAAACAAATTTAAAAGATTATTAAAAAACTATACAAATTACCATTATTATCTTTTACTAAAGTAATATTCTGAGGAAATTTTAATTTTATATTGAAGGTTATAATTTTAATTACTACTGAATAAACTCATTTATATTTCGTGGATGAAAGTAGCTAGAAGAAAATAATACAAATAACACAAATATATATATATAATAACACAAATATATATATATAAATATATATATATTCTTCTTTTCCTTTAAAAAAATTATTTCCAGTCATGTTTTTCTTGAGCATCTTTCCAAGTTTAAGGTAGCATTTAACAAGTCCTATTTATCATTATTTGGATCAGTTTTCTGTTTAAATCAGAGTCTTCAATTCTGATATTGGCTTCTAATATTCAAAAACCATGGGTAGGATCACTTTAACTTTAGTGCTCACTGTCCACTTAGATGTTGGCACCTTTTCCCATAGTTCTGAAGGTTATACAGATAAGTATTCCACTTCATTCTAGTTTGCCATGTCAGTAGGTATTGTTTTTGTGTGTGTTTTGGAATTAATTCCAATTGAATCTACTTTGCACTGACAGTTCAATTCTAGGAATAAGCCAAAGAAGCAAATGCTGTTTATAAGTCTCTTTGTATTGTATAGGATATGAAAGTCTAAGTAACTCAAGATGAATTGCTCTTAAATTTTCTTATCTGTATTTGCCACACAACAGCACATGACTTTCACTCTTCTCTTATACTGTGATGTGAAATCCTGATTTGTGGAGCCAAATATCTATAAGAAGAGTTGTTTAAAAAGACAGACAGACAAGAAGATTATCCTTATTCTGACTTGCTCAGATGATAGCACTTATGTAGTAGGTTTCTCTCGGGTCAGTGTAACCCCTGTGTCACTGAATATACATTAAGGTAGGAAATCGTGTCTGCCTACTTTCTTTGGAAGCTATCTAAGATATTATCTTTCTAAGGGAAAAGTATATGGTGTGTGGTTCAAAAGGTTCATCTCAATCAATTCTCAAAAAATATCTAGCTGATAATGATGATAACAAATGTTTACTGAGCACCTAATGAATACCAAGGGCTAGCCTAGGTTCTGGGCACATACTAGTGAAATAAAACAACTGTGACACTAACCTCTGTAGCATATAAAACAGTATAAATGAATTGCAGATTCTGGTATTTTATCTCATATTATTTTGGGCTTACAATGTAGTTGTTCATCTTTATATTATGTTTTAGCATATCTTCATGGAAATTTTAATGAGAAATTTGAAAGACGTGTATTGACATGATTGGTCTATTGCCACTTTTATCCAAAAGTTCATTTTCTCCTTAAATCTTCTTAAAAATATTTTCTTCCATGAAGTTTTCCTCCCATACTGAAAATGACAAAAAAAGAATGTAGCTCTCTTGGTTCTTTCCCCTCTCTCTGCTCCTGAACACACTTTCACAATGCCTTCTTACCTGAGCATTTGTATTGCCACTTAGGCTAAGAACAGAACAATAGCAAACATGCAGAAGTGATAAAAATGTTAACTTTTTTATAGTCTCAAAAAGAGTATAGTGCTATACTCCCATTTGGAGATACAATTGAAACCTCTTTGAACTCTTGCTGTTAGGTTTTATTTTTGAGCATGAAAGTCAATTATCTTTCTTTCAATACCCACCAAGCTGTAAGATATATTTAGGTCCCACTTAAACAAAATTTATTAGCCATTGGAGCTGCCATAACAAAATATCATAGATTTGGTGGCTTAAACAATAGGAATTTATTTCTGAAAGTTAGGCAGTCCAGGACGAACGTGCCAGCTAATTTCGTTCTCAGTAAGCGCTCTACTCCTGGCTTGTAGATAACTGACTTCTTACTGTGTCTTCACATGACTGAGGGAGAAGGAGAGACTGAGGGAGAGAGAGTGTACCTGGTGTCTCTTCCTCTTCTTATAAAGGCGCTAATCCCATCATGAGGCCCCATCCTTATGACCTCATCTAAATTTATCTCCCAAAGGCTACATCTCCACTATACCATTACATTGGCAGTTAAGACTTTAACATATGAATTTGAAGGGGGACACAATCAATCCATAACCAAAGTAATAATATCTTTGAGACTAATTGTGAAGACAATAGAACATTTGATTGTTTGAACTTTGATTTTTACCTAAATATGTATAAAAGTTTAAATACATTAAAATGGATACATATATTTTGAAGTTTTAATTTGTTGTTGATCAGCCTGAATATTTTTTATCAAATTTAAAAAGAAGTTTTCTTAGTAAACTTTATGTCAATATACTTTGGCATTATAATTGTTCAATAAAACCTTTTTTTTTTCTTTTGAGACATCTGCTTCTATGTCACTAAATAATTTTCTCTATATTCCTGCTGATTAGATTGTGTTTGGAGATGAGCAAGATGGAACTTGATAAAGCATCCGGAATGGAAAATTCTCACAGTAGGACCTGCTAACTTGATTGCCTCATCACCATGGCAATGCTCATCGGTCAGTATAGCCAGGTAATGAAATAGCTTCGTTCAATTAAGATTTAAAATGTTCTTCTATCACTGCATACGAAATTTGCAAAAGCATTTGTCTAAAAATAGGTCATGCCCTCCTACGACTCATAAGATTTTCTGTGCTCAGTAGAGTGCACACCCAAAGGTAAGTGAGCAAATCCATCTCTAGCCTCCTCCATTTATTTTATTCTTGAATAAAGCACAATGCTTAAATGTGTCTCTGAAAAAATAACATATTTGTATAAATTCAAGAACATAGTGTGCTGATTAAATGTGATTTGAGAAGTAGTTATAGACATTTATACATAGCCCGTTTGGTCTTCAGTTATTGTGAGCAGAAAGCTGGTTCAGAGAAGACATGCATCACGTGGGGCTGGAGATACCGGTATCAAAGAGAGGCTGCACACTTCTGTGAATAAAAGTGCAGCCCACATAGTGACAAATGTCTATGAGAAATGAGCTTATGTTGGTAGTTCAGTTTGTACTCTCATTTTCCATCTATTCCAAATGCAAGCCTTTCTCCTGGCCCTTATTCTTTCTCTATTTTCCCAGCAGAGCAGTTCACCTCCCACTTAATTGAAAATATGGGCCATCTGGCATGCACTCCTACCCTTCCACCTACAAACATTTGTATCTATTTTATTTCATTAAAGTT
This sequence comes from Antilocapra americana, assembly GCA_007570785.1. NCBI lineage: Eukaryota > Metazoa > Chordata > Mammalia > Artiodactyla > Antilocapridae > Antilocapra > Antilocapra americana. The sequence goes on along the minus strand of ML662447.1, from coordinate 2,740,996 downwards.
TCTTTTCATGTCCACCTTTTAGCTTCTCTCCTGGATTTTCAATTTCTCCCCATTTCTGGCTCTTTTTCTTAGCAAAGATGTAAATGCAAGTTTCTCATGTTTTAATGCCATGAAAATAACTTAATATATGTCCTTGCCTTGTAATTTTTTTTGGCTCTTACCTTCAGAACCACGACTTTTAAAAGAGTTGTTTATTTTCTCACTTCCCTTTGTCTCTTACAGTCCACTAAAGTCTGTCTGTTGCCTCCGTCACTGTAGTGAAACTGCTTTTAGTGAAATCAGCAACAACACATAATGAAGTATGTTTTATGCATCAGATATCAGACAGCAGTTTGGTGACACAGTATTGAATAAGTCCTTGTCCTCAAGGCATTCACATATCATAGTTCTGATATACCTTTCAACACTGAACACTTCATCTGTGTAGTTTCCAGCTTCTGTCCTCTGTGGAAGCTGCCTCGCAGAAATGCCTTTGTTAATCTCCCCCTCCATACCATCCTCCTCTCTAGACAGTGTCCTCAACCAGTCCTTCCCCTTTTACTCCTTTGCCAACCCTCAGGCACCTCTGATGTTGTGGTTTGTAATATCTTTAGACCAAGGGTCTCCATCTTTCAGGATTTTGTTAGATCCTTAATCCTACCTCTATGCTAACTCTTCTGAGATACATTTCTTAAATTTCATCTAAATTGAACTAGAATCCCTCCATTCAATAATGCTTGGCTTATATAGTTACTATTTCACTACCATATACTACCTTTCAATTTATATGGACTGTCCTCTGTTTATTTTTAATTAAATTTTTTATTTTGAGATAATTATAGATTTCTATGCTGTTGTAAGAAACAATATACACAATTTCCATGTACCCTTTACCGAGTTTTGCCCAAAAGTTCAGTTCAGTTCAGTCACTCAGTCATGTCTGACTCTTTGCGACCCAATGAACTGCAGCATGCCAGGCTTCCCTGTCCATCACCAACTCTCGGAGTTTACCCAAACCCATGTCCATCGAGTCGGTGATGCCATCCAGCCATCTCATCCTCTGCCATCCCCTTCTCCTCCTGCTCCCAATCCTTCCCAACATTAGGGTCTTTTCCAATGAGTCTACTCTTCACATGAGGTGGCCAAAGTATTGGAGTTTCAGCTTCAACATCAGTCCTTCCAGTTAACACCCAGGACTGATCTCCTTTAGAATGGACTGGTTTGATCTCCTTGCAGTCCAAGGGAATCTCAAGAGTCTTCTCCAACACCACAGTTCAAAAGCATCAATTCTTTGGTACTCAACTTTCTTCACAGTCCAGCTCTCACATCCATACATGACTACTGGAAAAACCATTGATCAGATGGACCTTTGTTGATAAAAGTAATGTCTCTGCTTTTAAATATGTTGTCTAGGTTGGTTATAACTTTCCTTCCAAGGAGTAAGTGTCTTTTAATTTCATGGCTACAATCACCATCTGCAGTGATTTTGGAGCCCAAAATAATAAAGTCTGACCTTGTTTCCACTGTTTCCCCATCTATTTCCCATAAAGTGATGGGACCAAATGCCATGATCTTAGTTTTCTGAATGTTGAGCTTTAAGCCAACTTTTTCACTCTCCTCTTTCACTTTCAAGAGGCTTTTTAGTTCCTCTTCACTTTCTGCCCACAAGTAAATTCCATTAAACTCTAATACAACATTACAACCAGGATATTGATATTAATACAGCCAAGATACAGACTATTTCCTTCACCACAAGGATGCCTTATGCTGCCTGCTTAACAACAACATCCCCCTTTTACCCTCAACCTCTCCTTAACCTCTGGTAACCATTAACCTCTTCTCTGTTTATAATATTATCATTTCAAGAATGATACATGAATAGAATCATAATGTATGTAGTTTAGAAGGATTTTTTTTTTGCATTGAGAATAACTCCATGGATATTCATCCAGATTGTTGTCATTGTGTGTCAATATTATCTTCTTTTTCTTTTTTCCTTGGTAGTATCTATGTGTGGATACATGACTGTTTATTTGAACATTCATCCATTGAAGGACATCAGAGTTGTTTCCATTGGGGGACTCTTAGAAATATGTAAAACTGCTATAAATATTAATGTAGAGGGTTTTCCTTTTGTGTGAACATAAGTTTCTGTTAATCTGGGATAAATGTTCAGGAGTACAGTTGCTAGGTCTTATGTTAGTTGTGGCAAAGAATTTGTGGGAGAACTGGATTCGATCCCTGGGTTGGGAAGATCCCCTGGAGAAGAGAATGACAACCAACTCCAGTATTCTTGCCTGGAGAATTCCATGGACAGAGGAGCCTGATGAGCTCCAGTCCATGGGGTGGCAGAGTTGGACATGACTGAGCAAGTAACACACACACACACACACACACACACACACACACACACATTTTAGTTATATGTACTTTTTAATAAACTGCCAAACTGTTTTTCACAATGGCTGTACCATTCTCACCAGCAGTGTATGAGTGATCCTGTTTTTCCATATTTTTGGTTCACAGACTGGTCGCCATACACAGAGGGCAAGGAGAGATGAAAGAAAGAGGCAGACCATTCCAGATTGGGAGCTGGCGGGTTTAACAGGTAAGGGAACTTACTTATGAGATTCCTCTTGTGTGGCTGGAAGATAAGGTGATCTCCACATCTGCTGCCACAACTGGGTATATGTATATGTATATATCTATATTCTTTTTAAATTCTTTTCCATTATAGGTTATTACAATATACTGAATACAGTTCCATATGCTAAAGTAATTTGGTTATACATATATATGTATATGGGGCTTCCTTAATGGCTCAGAGGGTCAAGAATTCTCCTGCAATGTAGGAGGCTCGGGTTCACTCCCTGAGTTGGGAAAATCCCCTGGAAAAGGGAAATCATTCTAGTATTCTTGCCTGGAGAATTCCATGGAGAGAAGAGCCTCACAGACTATAGTTCATGAGATTGCAAAGAGTATATATATATATGTATATATATATAGATAGATAGATAAATAGATATAGATATATATGCATATATCTAGGTTCTTTTAAAAATTCTTTTCCATTACAGGTTGTTATAAGATATTGAATAAGTTCCTTGTGCTATACAACTAATCTTTGTTGTTTATTTTATATATGGTAGTGTGCATCTGTTAATCCCATACTCCCAATTTATCCCTCCCACTACTTTTCCCTTGGTAACCATAAGGTTGTTTTCTATGTTTGTGAGTCTTTTTCTGTTTATGAATAAATTCACTTGTACTTTTTTTAGATCCACATATAACTGATATCTCATAGTGTTTGTTTTCCTCTGACTTACTTCATTTAATATGATAATCTCTTTATTTTCATTCAGTTCAATGTACTTGTTTTTCCCTTGAAACTTCTTCTTTGAGCCATAGATTATAGACATGTATGTTGCTTAGTTTCCAAATGTTTGCAGATTTTCCTGTTTTTTTGTTTGTTTGTATTTAATTTCTAGTTTGATTCTATTATAATCAGAGACCACACTTTCTATGATTTCACTTCTTTTAAATTTGTCAAGGTTTATTTTTTAACTCAGGATGTAGTCTGTCTTGGTATGTGTCTAATGTGTATTTGAGTTTTCTGCTGTTGTTGGGTGGAGTGCTGTACAATGGAAATGAAATTGTAATGGTACTTGGGGTTGTTGAGTTCTTCTGTATCTGTGCTAATTTTTAACTAGTTGCTCTATAACTCTTGAGAAAGGGAAGTTTTTCAGCTTTACTTATGGGTTTTTATTTACCCTTTTAATTTTATTTATTTATCCTTCTAAAATTTCCATTTGTTACTTCCTTGTATATTCTGCTTTTGCTAAGGTTTTTTATTTCTTTGCTGAGACTGTCTTTATTTTTTAAAATTGTGTGTTCATAATTTCTCACTGAAGCATTTTTTATGATAGTTGCTTTAAAATATTTGTCAGATAACTCTAAAGTCTATATTTCATTATTAGCATCTATTAATTGTGTTTTTTCATTCAATTTGATGTCTTCCTTGTTATTGGTTTGATGAATGATTTTATACTGAAGTTGAAAATTTGATTTATTACATTATGGGGCTCTGGATCTGATTTAAACTTTCCCTTTTAGCTGACTGCTTATAAATGGCTTTATTGAAAACGGAGGAAGTGAAAGTGAAAGTCACTCAGTAGTGTCCAACTCTTTGCAACCCAATGAAATAGTCCATGGATTCTCCAGGCCAGACAGAATACTGGAATGGGTAGCTGTTCCCTTTTCCAGGGGATCTTCCCAACCCAGGGATTGAACCCAAGTTTCCTGCATTGCAGGTAGATTCTTTACAGCTGAACCACCAGGGAAGCCCAAGAATACTGGAGTGGGTAGTCTATCCTTTCTTCAGCAGATCTTCCTCACCCAGGAATTGAACTGGGGTCTTCTGCATCACAGGTGGATTCTTTACTAGTTGAGCTACCAGGGAAGATCTGAAAATAGAGGGGTCCCATTTTATTTCTGTTGGGTGGGGATAGAGGTAGAGGTTCCCCATTTGTCCTTCGTCAACACCTGAGAAGGTCTTGGAGGAGACTTTTGAGAGTCCCTTGGACTGCAAGGACATCTAATCAGTTCATCCTAAGGAGATCAGTCCTGAATATTCTTTGGAAGAACTGATGCTGAAGCTGAAACTCCAATATTTGGCCACCTGATGCAAAGAACTGACTCATTTGAAAAGACTCTGATGCTGGGAAAGATTGAAGGTAGGAGGAGAAGGGAACGACAGAGGTTGAGATGGTTCAATGACATCACCGAATCAATGGACATGAGTTTGAGTAAACTCCAGGAGGTGGCAATGGACAGGGAGGCCTGGCATGCTGCAGTCCATGAGGTCGCAAAGAGTCAGACATGACTGAGAGACTGAACTGAGCAGGTGTCAATACCTGCTATGTGTGGAGTAGAAAGAGGGGTGCACACTAGTTCTTCAGTGAAACTTCCCTGGCTTCTGATTCCTTGTTACTTCTCCCAGTGTAGCCTCCTTCTGAGTTGAGTCTGAAGGCTATGTGGTTCAAAATTGTTAAGTTTGTTTCAGTCATTTTTAGTAGAGGGAATAGGGAAAAATATGTTTATTCCATCTTCCCAGAAGTCCAACTTCCATGTTTGTTTTTAATTAATAAATCAGTGGAAAGAATTCTGACTTAATCTTTTATCCTCCCCTTCTGATTTTTTTTTTTAGAACCCATTGTCCCAGAGGTCACAGACTTTGCTAGCAAATAAAATAAACTCAGTTTAGTAACAGATGTTGGCCCCTGGTTTTCCCTCAGTGTTTGTTAATTTCAAGCAAGAACAGATGATTTTGGAGATCTTTGTGTATGAGTTCTGAAAGTTAAGCACAGCTCAGAATTGTGTACTCCTGAGGCTAAACTGAGCTGGATTGGATTTCATTTTGGGAAAGTGATATAGGCTACTTGATCTTACATTTGATATTTTCAATAGGAAGCAATCACAGACTACAAAGAATGCAAGTGCAGAAGTGTGTTCTCAGTGAAGGGTCTGTATCTTTTCCCTCTCTGAATGTGCATGTGACATGTACAACTTTTGTCACAGTGGCTGCTTATTAACTGGTACTTTAGAAATCTTTTATTAAATGATATTTCCCTGTTTACCTAGGTTGTTAGGTATTATTTTGTAACCAAAACCTGTGCTTTATAGTATACTATTCTTTTTTAAAAATTTATTTATTTTAATTGGAGGCTAATTACTTTACAGTATTGTAGTGGTTTTTGCCATACATTGATTGACATGAATCAGCCAGGGTGTACATGTGTAGCCCATCCTGAGACCCCCTCCCACCTCTCTCCCCATCCCATCCCTCTGGGTCATCCCAGTGCACCAGCCCCGGGCACCCTGTCTCAGGCATTGAACCTGGACTGGCGATCTGTTTTGCATATGATAATATACATGTTTCAATGCCATTCTTCCATATCATCCCACCCTCACCCTCTCTCGCAGAGTCCAAAAGACTGTTCTATACATCTGTGTCTCTTTCACTGTCTCACATACAGGGTTATCATTGCTATCTTTCTAAATTCCATATATATGCATTAGTATACTATATTGGTGTTTTTCTTTCTGGCCTACTTCACTCTGTATAATAGGCTCCAGTTTCATCCACCTCAGTAGAACTGATTCACATGTATTCTTTTTAATGGCTGGGTAATATTCCATTGTGTATAAGTACCTCAGCTTTCTTATCCATTCATCTGCTGATGGACAGCTAGGTTGCTTCCATGTCCTGGCTATTGTAAACAGTGCTGCGATGAACATTGGGGTACACGTGTCTCTTTCAATTCTGGTTTCCTTGGTGTATATGCCCAGCAGTGGGATTGCTGGGTCATATGGCAGTTCTATTTCCAGTTTTTTAAGGAACCTCCACACTGTTCTCCATAGTGGCTGTACTAGTTTGCATTCCCACCAACAGTGTAAGAGGGTTCCCTTTTCTCCACACCCTCTTCAGCATTTATTGTTTGTAGACTTTTGGATAGCAGCCATTCTGACTGGCATGAAATGGTACCTTATTGTGGTTTTGATTTGCATTTCTCTGATAATGAATGATGTTGAGCATCTCTGCATGTGTTTATTAGCCATTTGTATGTCTTCTTTGGAGAAATGTCTCTTTAGTTCTTTGGCCCATTTTTTGATTGGGTCGTTTTTTTTCTGAATTGAGCTGCAAGAGTTGCTTGCATATTTTTGAGATTAATGGTTTGTCTGTTGCTTCATTTGCTATTATTTTCTCCCATTCTGAAGGCTGCCTTTTCACCTTGCTTTTAGTTACCTTTGTTGTGAAGAAGCTTTTAATTTTAATTAGGTTCCATTTGTTTATTTTTGCCTTTATTTCTATTACTCTGGGAGGTGGGTCATAGAGGATCTTGCTGTGATTTATGTCTGAGAATGTTTTGCCTATGTTATCCTCTAGGAATTTTATAGTTTCTGGTCTTATGATTAGATCTTTGATCCATTTTGAGTTTATTTTTGTGTATGGTGTTAGAACGTGTTCTAGTTTCATTCTTTTACAAGTGGTTGTCCAGTTTTCCCAGCACCACTTGTTAAAGAGATTGTCTTTTCTCCATTGTATATTCTTGCCTCCTTTGTCAAAGATAAGGTGTCCATAGATGCATGGATTTATCTCTGGGCTTTCTGTTTTGTTCCATTGATCTATATTTCTGTCTTTGTGCCAGTACCATACTGTCTTAATGACTGTGGATTTGTAGTATAGCCTAAAGTCAAGTAGGTTGAGTCCTCCAGTTCTATACATCTTGTCCGTGGTTAGGACTACCTGCAGGAGAAAAGATTAGAAGAAAAGACACTGGAGTCCTTGAAAGATTATTGTGAATAGGAAACCTGGAAATAGTATAGACTGATCACTAGGGATGGCAGGTAGGATGGAACCATTGTTCTAGGTATAGATCCTATATCAGTTTCCTTTTTGTTGTTGTTCAGTTGCTCAGTCATGTCCGACTCTTTGTGACACCATGGACTGCAGCATGCCAGTCTGCCCTGTCCTTCACTGTTTTCCTGGAGTTTGCTCAGACTCATGTCCATTGAGCCAGTAATGCCATCCATCCTCTATCTGCCCCCTCTCCTTCTGCCTTCAACTTTTCCCAGGATTAGGGTCTTTTCCAGCAAGTCAGCTCTTTGCATCAGGTTGCTAAAGTATTGAAGCTTCAGCTTCAGCATCAGTCCTTCCAATGAATATTCAGGGTTTATTTCCTTTAGGATATTGAGTAGGAAATGGCAAACCATTTCAGCATTCTTGCCTTGAGAACCCCATGAAGAGTATGAAAAGGCAAAATGATGATCAGTTTCCTAGGGCTACTATAACAAAGTACCACACACTTGATGTCTTACAACAACAGAAATTTACTCTCTCATAGTTCTAGAGACCAGAAGTCTGAAATGGAAATGAAGGTGTTAGCAAAATTGGTTCCTTTAGAGAGTTCTTAGGAGACTGTTCCATGCTTCTCTCCTGGTTCTGATGATGGAAATCCTTGGTGTTTCTTGCAGATATATCACTTCAGTCTCAGCATCCATCTTCACATGGCATTCTCACTGTGTTTCTTGTAAGCATCTTCCCTCTGTGTCCTGTACCTCTTCTCATTAGGATACCAGTCTTACTTGATTAAGGGATCATCTTACTCCAGTATGAACTTATCTTAATTAATTATATTTGCAATAATCCTGTTTCAAAGTCAGATAACTTTCTTGAGCACTAATGGTTAGGATTCTGACATATCTTTTGGGAGAGGATACAATTCAACCTATAACAAATTCCCTTCCCACAGAACTTATGTACTCTTAAAATATAAGAGACATCTTCCCTTTTGTTGTTAAGATCCCAAAACTCTGCTGAAGGAAACCCTTTTAAAAAGCTTAGAGTAAGAACAGAGCCTTTTCCCTGTTGATCTTGGATGGTGATCAGCAACAGTTTATGGCCTTAAGAGATGTTGATGAGGTTAATACTTCACCTAGAGATGAGAGAGGGAGCAATTTTCCATGGAAACAACTTCCTAGAAGAATGATAGTAGTAAGTGGGACATGAAGGGACTGAATGGAACAATTGAGAAGAGGGCCACATCATTCCTTCTGTTTACTGTCTTTAATGAATATCTTATTTTTTATGTTTTATAACTTTTAATTTTAAGTTATATTTTCTTAATCTTCTATCTTTGATGTTTTTATAATTTTATTTTTTTTATTGGAGGAAAATTACAATGCTGTGTTGGCTTGATGGTTGTTTTTAATCTTTTATCTTTTAATTTTCCCCTCCTTTTTTTCCTAAAGGCATCTGCAGGACCAAGAAAAAATATTGGCATCACACATGCTCAATAAATGGATAAATTATATGTATGTCAAATGTTTCCTCTGGTTAACCATTTTTGAAAGGAAACAAATAAATCTGGACATTTATCTTTTCCTTTAGATATATGATGAGTGAATTGTCTGTGTTTATATAGTTCATTTGAGTGATGGTCAACACCCTTTTACATATCAAGAGAAGGCCAATTAGTCTATGAATGCAACCTTTTCTTTTGCATGTAAGCAGATTTTAATTTTCATAATATGCAGCTCTGTTAGACCAAGGAGAGATTTATACTACCTCCAGTGCTTAGTTCTCTGGCTTTCTGAATCCACTTTCAAAGTATAAAAAGTAAAATTTGTAGTTTGCAGCACCTGAGGTTCATTCTGTCTATACTGTTTTGCCACATGTAAATGATAGAGACTGTGTATCCCAGTGTTGTTTGCCACCACCAGCTCCCACTGTTCTAGCTGATCTGTTGCTGGATTTCGTGGTCTCCACATGGATGTGTACAGAGAGAAACTCAAAGATGCTTGGACCGCACAGCAGCTGTACTCTTCACAGAGGGACAGCCTTACAGTAGTTATAGCCACCATGTTTTCTGTTCAGTGGGACCTTGCATTTGCGAGCACAGGGAAGAGTGGAGAAAGGATGTAAACATCTTTCATTCTTGCAGACCAGGCCAATTCTTTCCTAAGGCTTTGTCTACGCAGACAGGCTACAGATGGAGTTCCTTAGTGGTAATCCATTGTCATTCAGTGAGTGAAAAAAACCTTAATTTCTAGAAACAAACGGATAACTTCATAGTTTTCTGCTTTCATCATCATTGTATATAAAGTAGGGAAAGACTCCATCAAAAATTGCCAAGCAACTGCAATTTTTTCCTTAATTATTTTTTTTGCATGAGTGAAAAAATGCTTTAATTTTTCAGAATATAAGGCATTAAGTATATGTAATATAGAGGGAAAAAGTTAAGCTTGGAGGAAGATAAAATTTCTCAAGGGAAATAATAAATTCCACTAAATTGAATTCAAAACAGTTGTCCCAAGAAGATATTTAAATTCAATGAGTTGTAAATTATTTTTAGAAGTGTAGACTTAAAAAGGAACTTAAATCCTTTAATCCAGAGAAAGCTGAGATATCCAGGGAACAGTAGAGAAGGAGACCATGAAGTCATGGGGAAAAACCATTTCATGAGAATAAACTGCTTTACTAAAGAGGCGGCTTTTTAGCAACACTTTGAAAGTATTTTGACAAAATGTAAGGTGAATGAACTCACATGGGTATCATTATAGTGACAAAAAAAAAAGTAGCTTTGAATCAGAAAAATAAAATGACTACAGTTTCCCCTTGCTAAATATTCCAGACATAATTCAATATTTTCTAATGAAAATTATATTATGAAGTCACTGGACAGAGAGAAAATAGAATCTTTATTTATATACATTGTCAGCACCATGATCCTCATGGTCTTGTTGGACAGTTTTATTTGAATAAATTTGTTCCCAGTGGAATTGTCAAGAGCCCAGCTCAAAGTTCATGATTTTGACATCTGAATTTCTTATTCTATTGTAACTTGCCATTGTAAAACAATAGACAAGTGATCTTGGTGTAAAAGAGACTTTCGAATATTAACATATTGCTTCATATTTTTAAATGTGTAGAAATTTACCTGAAGCATAGCAAAGAGATTGTTAGGAAGTGGGTAGCCTTACATGAAGCCTAATTATAATATTAACAAAAAGAGAGAAGTTATATCTAGGAAATTTTGACATCTATCCCTGAATCAAATCTCTCCAGAAACACTTGTCAGATTCCTTTGTTATTAGAAATGAAAAAATAAAGAACCCAATATATTTCCAATTTTAATAACTCACCTGAAAACTAAAGGCAAATTTTGCAATAATGTATTTATTCTGGTCTTTAACTGCTTCTCAGATCCTTTTAATATATTTCATTTCTTTATATTTAGTACATATTATTTATTTTCATATACATTCATTTTTGTAAGAAAATGAGTATTTAAAAAATAGTGTCAAGAACCTTATAGTAACTGATGTTTAACTATACACCGTTCTAATTTTTTCAGGTCAGAATAATTACTAAAAAAAACAAACATCATTTAGGCCTTCAGAACTTAGTGCATTCAAGCTTATCATCTGGAAAAACGTCATAGTAACAATATGAGGCATATTTTGTCTGTCTTGTTTTACAAACAAGGTAAATCATTTAAACAAAGAGACACAGCTCATACTTGACAGAAAGTAGATGTTAAATCTAATTATCTAAATTCTAAAACCATGCTTTTTAAACTAGATTATTACCCTTGCATTTACCTTACCTCTTTCTTTCTTTTCACTTGTTACCACCCAGAACTTTGACTAATGTCATAATCATTTGGGAAGGTCATGAAAAAGTGAGGAAAAGCTGCTAGAAATGGGGAAATAGAGTGCCAATCTAGGCAGAGACAGATCTAGCCTAGATCTTGCAACAGAAGCAGCTAGACAATAGCTACACACAACACCAAAACAAAATCAGGATGGAGAATTCCAACAAAGAGCAAACATGAAGCGAAAATGGGAGGTTGCTCTGCTGGTCATGAGGATGAAAGGTTTTCCTGGTGGCTCAGTGGTAAAGGAGACGTGGGTTCCGTTCCTGGGTTGGGAGGGTCCCTTGTAGGAGGAAATGGCAACCCACTCCCATCTTCTTGCCTGGGAAATCCCAAGACTGGTGGGCTACAGTCCATGGGGTCACAAAAAAATCAGACACTACTTACTGACTGAAAAATGACAAACCTGAGGATGAAGGCAGACTCCATCAGAAATTTGCTGTAGTTCACAGGGTGCTGATTTGAACTGAGTGGGCAATGCTTCAGCTACATCTATAGCCCTTAGAGTGCCAGCCTCTCCTCTATCCCCCTACACAATTTTTCTATTTCTAGCTAGTAAAGTAATTCAGGGATCACCACTGGAAAACAGGAAAACTGCAATATTTCTCAGCATCTGACTTCTCTGTTTCTTCGAAAACATGAATTTAACTCCATTGGTTATGGGGGGTAAAGAAAATGTAAACATGGAGAAATGGTCGAGCTTCAGAAATTCTCAAATGTGGTTCTTACTGTAGCAGGATGTGATATTGCAAAGTGACATTGCAAGGCGACCTACTGCGCTAGCAGGGACCACGGAGGAGGAATCAGGAATGAAATGTCTCTGATCCTCTGTCTACCCAGCCAGGGATAAAATGGCCTGAACAAATCTTCTCAGAGCCTCTGGCCCCCCATCCAACAAAAGGAGAACATACTGGTCCTTCTCAGGCACCTCACGGGGCAGATGTGGCTATTCAGTGAGAATGCATTCTTCTGTCGATTCAAATAGTAAAAACAAAACAACAAACAAAAAGTTCTATTTCCACTCTCTCAGGCATTGTGCTGAAAATTAACAGTAAAACAACAAAAAAGACAGAGGCCCTTTCATTCTGATACCCTTCAAATTAACAATGATAGATAGATATCTATAGTGAAGCTACAGTGAAAAACAAGGAAATGTTAAACACCCAAGGAGGACAAGAGATTAAATTTGAGGATAAAGGAGATATATTCTCACAGTGAGAGGTATCAGAAGCCTTAAAAGGTATATAATGTTCTGTCCTGTAAGCTAGTACTGAGTAGTTGAATGTTCACTTTTTCATTCTGTGTACCATCTGGATTTATATGCAACTTATTTAGATGTAAGAAATATTTCTTAATTTAGAAAGTCTCCTTTAAAAAGACATGAAACTTTCATCAAAGAGTGCATATGATGCTTGGAAATAAAAGACCTAGAAACCAAAAATGATAAGTATGTCGTTGAGCACTGGTGTTGATAAAGATTATTGGGGTTGGAGTTTTCAGAAGAAATAGAAATTGTGCAACAGAAAACAAAGTGAGAAAGAAAAGGAGGTTATGAACGAGCATTTCAGTATTTAGTATGCTTGGGACAATCAGGGTTTAGAAGCATAAAAGTATGCTGTTGAAGATAAAATAAATGCCTAGAAGAAATATTTGAGAAAACTAAAGAATAAAGAGAGAGATGGATGACTTCGAGAAACTGCTTAATATACTACTCGATACATATTTTGGGCAAGTCACTATGTTTTTGGGTTTGAGTTTTCTCATCTGTATAATCAAAGAGCACACAAAGGGGTGGGAAGATCAGATGATCCTCCCAGCCTTCAAACAACTTGTTCAGACACTGTCCTCATGACTTACAAGGATAAATAAATCCTTAAAGTTCTTGCCACATTTTTGTTTTTGCACCAGCCAGAGCTGGTTGTTAAGGGTATTGCTTGACAAATAATGAAAATGGAGAGATGAGAAAAATGTGCACCCTTGGTACAGCCACCTCCTTGACCCTCGCACCGTTTACTTTATGAGTTTGTTTGGGCAACAACAGTATACTGTCAGAGTTATTGCTACATAATTCTAAAGGAGATCACACACAGTATTTAAGTTTTTAGTAGCTCTGACATTAAAATTTTATTAAATGTATTTGAGGGGTACGTTAGCATGGCCAAACCCTTATCCAGTAATTAATGAGCTGCTGGGTACTGAAAGGATGAGACATATGGTGAGGTAGAAGGGGCATGGAGAAGGGGAGAAGTTAGGAGTTCACAGTCAAACAGGGCCTATTTTCTTAGACAAACACAGGTATATAGAGCTTGTAAGCTTTGAAGGCATGGAGGAACAGGAGAAAACAGAAATCATCAATGTGCTATGCAGAAAATTAAGATGATTTGGATATAAGGAAAGCTAGGCAAGACATGAGTAGAGGATGAGTCTAATGCATGACTGTATGCTGTGCTTAGAAATAATAATGGTGGTGGCAGCTGATTTTATTGAAACTATGTATCAGATACCAAGACAAATACTTTTCATATATTATTCATTAAAGGCTTATGATGATAGTTTGAGGTAAGTGCTGATATATATCATTATTTTAAAGATGATTAAATGTGATTTAACAGGATTTAGTGATGTACTCACAGTCACACATCTAGTAAATAGGAATGGAAAGGTTTGAACCCTTTCCAAACCCCAAGTGGTCTTTCAAAAAATGTATTCTTCTTACATGTTACCCTAAATCGTTGGTTTGTTCTTTCTTAACTCACTGGTTTCACTACTTAAGTCTTTGAACATCAGAGAGGCAGCTGACCCCTGGAGGAAGAGATAAGGAGCAAAGTTGCTTTCTCTCTGTAAGAGTATGTTTCTTCTTCATTTTAAATCTTCATCTAGTGTGATGGGTAACTGTGAACTATGTCAGAGAACTAACAGTTAAATCAAATCCAAGCCTAAACTGTATGCCAGGTCAAATAGTCACCTAGCACACTGTTGATCACTTCAACCCTGCTTACTGAAGAGCTTTGTGGTGAGCTCCATGTGACAACATAACACAAATATTTTACCTGCAGAAACAGCCCAAATTTGAACAATATGGGTAACATGATCAAATTCCCGGCAAAATTAAAGTGAAAGTCCATTCCCTATCCAGAAAATTCAAAAAAGCTTTTGCAATTCAACAGTCTTCTCCCCAATACTTTAATCAGTTCTCTCTCAGAAAGCGTAATATCTTGGTGGGAGCTAATGTTGTTCAGTAGCTTCAGTCTGAAGGTGTCTTTCCCTGTATCTGTTACAGCTATGACCGTACTTCCAAAGGTAGAGTAATCTAACCTTAAATTGGTGCAATGGTAAAGAATCTGCCTACCAGTGCAGGAGATGCAAAATATTTAGGCTTGGTCCCTGGGTCAGGAAGATCCCTGGAGGAGGAAATGGCACCTAGTCAGTATTCTTGCCTGGAGAATGTCATAGACAGAGGAACATGGCTTGAATTTAGGGTTGCAAAAGTTGGACACGACTGAGTGACAGTACACACACATACACAACCCTAAATTACACACGTATCCTATTTTCAAATATCTGAATACATTATCAGAACATCAAAGTCACACCCATATAATTTAGAAATTTTCCAAGTAATTTCTTAATCTCAAAGAAGTTTACTCCTAGCAAAATAGTATTACTAGTAACTAGTAAATGTTATCATCTAAACATTCCCTGCTATTAATAGTTTCAGGATGAGTTTGAAAGTGTTCCTTCCTGTTTTGATACTTTGGAAGACTGTGAGGAAGACTGGTATTAATTCTTCTCTAAATAGTAGAATTCTCCAGTGAAGTTACCTGGGTTTTTCTTTGTCAGAAGGTTTTAAATACTGCTTAAATCTCTTAGCTAGTTATAGATCTATTGAAATTGTTTATCTCTTCATGATTCAGACTTGATCAGTTGTGCGTTTCTAAGAATTTATCCATTTCTTTTAGATCAACCAATTTGTTGGAGGTATAATTGTTCATAGTAATCTCATAATGTTTTTTATTTCTGTGACATCAGTATTAATGTATATCCTTTTGCATTTCTAGTTTTACTATTTGAATATCCTCTTTCCTTTTACTCTAGGTAAAATTTTGTCGATTTTATATTTAAAAAAAAAGTATTTTGTTGATTTTTTCCTGTTGATTGTCTCTTCTCTATTTCATTTAGCTCTGTTTTAATTATTGTTTTCTTCCTTCTGCTAACTTTGGCTTTAATTTGTTTTTCTTGTTTAGGTCTTTGAAGTATAAAGTTAGGTTATTGCTTTGAGATTTCTGGGGTTTTTTTTTTTAGCTTTTCCAACTTTAGTATATATAGATAAAAATGACAATTTAAAAATAAAATACTTAGTTCTAAAAGAGAGAAACTGTATCGGCCTGAACACACTCTAGTCAATTCTGAGTCAGTCATACAAGACTACCTTTTAAGAAAACCTGACCAGTGAGACAGTCAATTTTTAATTTTTTTTTTGCAAAATTAAAACAATTAATTTTGATAGTTAATTTTGGCTATAAAGAATTAAACTTAAACTACACTCATTCTTTCATCTTTTAATGAAAGGTAACTTACTCTCAGAAGCAGCATAAGCATTATTATAGTAAGTCTACGTCTAAATGAAAATATGGGGTGAGTTACAGTTTACTTAGTACCCTAGCTAAGAAACCTTTGAAAATTAGCCGTGGATCAAAGTAATTACATAACTTCAAGATGTTATCTTAGGATGAAAGGTAACATAGGTCCATAACTTCTTTTAAAAAGACACTGAAAATTAAACCTTTGGCATAGTCAGAACTTCCAGAAATGTTTCTTAAATATCAAATTTCTCTTCACAGATGCTATGTCCATTTTCTTCATAATCTTCTCTTGTTATCACCATATCTTCAAAATCGTCATTCTCTGATATCAATTTTCCACCTTCCTAGGCATAAGTAATAGGGTTTTCAGGCAGCACAACAGAAACAACATAATCTATTGGAGTGAGACATCAAACTTCTGAGTAAATTTTATCCCTAGATCCTGGGAAAAGAGAATTTCCTCCTGTCAAAATGAAGTTCTTAAAAAAATGTGGCTGCATTTCTTCAGGTAAATTCTGAATTGAATAGACAGTAGCTTCTGGAATCTCCATTTCATGGATGCCTATATCAGAAAGATTAAAGAATATTTCTGAAATAGCAAATCTCTCATTGGCCAGACAAAGAATTTTTTCCCCAGATTTGTATTTTCCACTTAACACCATCTCTTCTTTTGGCTATAAGATATGATTTCATTTAGATGATTGGTTAGGAGGAGTTCTCCTCCCACATTTATATGAATAACCGCTTCTTTTTTCTTAAAAAATTGGAATGCTTCACTAATTTGCATGTCATCCTTGTGCAGGAGTCATGCTAATCTCTGTATCATTCCAGTTTTAGTATATGTGCTGCCAAAGCGAGCACTGTTTTTTTTTTTGGTAATGTAAGAATTTTCTACTATAGGTTCTTTGTATTGCTTTTGATGTATTCCAAAAGTTTTTTTTTTTAATGTTGTGTTTTTGTTTTCATTTGTCTTTAGATAATTTTCTAAATTCCCTTGTAAGTTCTTCATGGCTCATTGATTATTTAAGAATGAATTATTGAGAGGGGAGAAACTAAGATGGCGGAGGAATAGGACGGGGAGAACACTCTCTCCCCAACAAATATACCAAAAGAACTTTTAAAGGCCGAGCAAACTCCAAAAAACAGGAACTGAATGCTGGCAGAGGACATCGGGCATCTGGAGAGGTGACCCATTGCCAACGTGAGGAGGTAGGACAAAAGAAAGAAAAGAAAAAAAAAAGCAGAGGGAGAGACAAAGAGCTGGGGACGGGTTCCGTCCCGGAAGGGGAGTCTGAAATAAAGAAGGAAAAAAAAAAAAA
>ML662447.1:2650765-2711521 GCA_007570785.1 Antilocapra americana | reverse complement strand
AAAGACATGTCATTGGATAGTGAAGATGGTATTACAAACAATACTTTGTCTAGTTTTCTAGGATTGGCAAAGAAAGGAGGCATATGCCATTTATTCCATATCTCTGAGTTATTAATTTCAACTGATTTGTCAGGTAACTATAATAAATCATAGGAAATTTATCTTATTTTTATAATTTTAGATTTTTTTCACTGTGTTCATTGCTATTAAATATCTTTCAAATGCTGCATAATATATGTAATATATTTATACAGAGAAATACATATTGCTGTTTATCTTAATATATACAAAGCATTGAAAGTCCTAACAAGCATAAGGTGAAATACTAAAATATTGCACTTACATATAATGAAATTGCAGCTATTTCTGTGGGAATATTTTCTTTTTCATATATTCATTTTTCTACAGCATGTAGTATTTTTGGCTCTTGGTTTTTTCTCCTTCAGCTTAATTGAAATGCAATTTATGAATTAAAGTAAAATTCACTAACTTTAATCATGTAGTTAGATAAATTTGGATAATTTATTTATATTTATGTTTTACTTAATGTTTTACTTTTATTCTAATTTCTTAAAGTAGCACCTTATATCACTAAATTTACATTTTTGTAATATACACATTTCAAAATAAAACTTTCCCTATATGTACTACTATAGCAGCACTCCAGAAATTTGGATATGCTATATATTCATTATTGTTCACTTTAAAACACTTTAAATTATTTTCACTATTTCTGTTTTAACTTGTGGATCATTCAAAAGAATGTTGTTTAATATCTGCTTATTTGAAGCTTTTGCTTTTCTTAATTGGTTTTTACAATTTAATTCTCCTATATTCAAAGAATATGCTTTCTAAAATATATTTTTACTTGTTTTATATATCAACATATAGTTTATCATGGTAAAATAATCATGTGCCTTGAATATATATTCAGATACAGTTGGATGTAGTGTTCTATAAATATTAACTATATCAATGAATCTGGTAAGGATGTTCTGGTTGTCATTTTTTTTTTTTTTGCTTCAGTTTTCATGTCTCAGTTTATGAATTGTTGGCATGATGTTAAAAGATACATAATACTATGGGGTGGTTTAATTTTTAAGTTAATTTTGTCAGTTCTGCATCATACGTTTTGAAACTCTCATTGGGGACACTCACGTGGTTTAATCCATTAATTTCTAATGTGATTTAGTTGAGTAATCTATAATTTTATTTCTTATTTTCTCCTATAATTTTATTTTATCTTTCTATTGTTTTTGAATTTTTTAATTATTTGAATATACAGTGATATTCAATTTTTATTTTCCCAATGGCTCTTTTGTTGTTTATTGCATTATATTTTTGTAGTAGCTGCAGGGATTAAAACATACATCCTCAATTTTTCTACAATTCATTTACAGTTAAGATTGATTTATTTTACATAAAATATTAAAATATTTCAGCTCTATACATATAGTTACTTTATGTATTTCACCTATACATATGTGATAATGTCCATAAGACAATATTATAACTTTTAATTATATAAACTATTAAAATTAAAAAATAAATAATTTTGTTTTGCATTTATTTAAATATTTACCATTCTCAGTGCATTTTATTCCTTTCTCAGAATCCAGGTTTCTATTAGGTATCTTTTTCCTTCAATTTGAAGAGATTCTTTAACATATCTTACAGTGTATATCTCCTGGCAGTAAATTTTCTTTAAACTGAAGATATCTCCATATCAGCTTCACTCTAAGATTATTTATGCTGGACATTGATTACCAGATTAACCTTTTTGAGGAACCCTTTAAAGATGTTATTTCAATCTCTCTTCTTTTCTCCATCGTTTCTGAGAAGTCAGTTGTTAATAAATCATTGTTCCGTTGCATGTAATGTGCTGTTTCTCTAGGTGATTTTTATACTTAGCTTTCAAAATATGACTACAGTGTGGCTTCTGGTTTGGTGTGACTTCTGTGTGCTTGTTCTAATTGACTAGTTTCTGTCTTTTATCAAATTTGGGAATTTTCCAGCCATTGTTTTCCAAATATTTTTCTGCACTATTTTTTCTCTACCCTCTTTATGAATCTCTAGTTGTACGTATTTTCAACCATTTAGTATAATCTACAAAGTGCTTAAGGTTCACCCTTCAGAATCTTTTTTTCTTTGAGTTATTGACATTAAATA
The DNA here is from genome assembly GCA_007570785.1 of Antilocapra americana. Lineage (NCBI taxonomy): Eukaryota > Metazoa > Chordata > Mammalia > Artiodactyla > Antilocapridae > Antilocapra > Antilocapra americana. The sequence goes on along the minus strand of ML662447.1, from coordinate 2,709,352 downwards.
TTTTCTATTGATCTATCAAGTTTTCTTACTCTTGCCTATGCCACTTACATATGGCTGTTATTGTAGATACTGCCTTGATTAGTTCTAAAATGGCAATTTTATTTTTTATGAATTTGTTTTTTCTATTTCTCTGCTGAGATCTCCTACCTTTTTATTCATTGAAAACACATTTTGTTTCACTTCACTGAGGATAGTTGTAATAATCACTTTAAAAATCTTGGCTGCTAGTTCCAACAGTTTGATCATCTCTGAGTCAGGCTCAGTTGATTTTCTCTGCTCTTGAAAATATGTTACAAATTCCTAGGTTTTGTATGTTGGGCAGTTTTCCTGTATGCTAAGCTTGGAGCATCTGAATTCTGTGACTTTTGTCCTAAGAGGATGGCAAATGTTGTTTCTTGGTCCACTGGTCTCATTTTAATTCAGAAGTTTTGTTTTCAACCAAGTTGCTTTGAGTTTCCTGCATATGTGTGGTTCAGAGATATCTCTAGATAGAATTAGGACATCCCTTCTCTGTCTCTTTACCTTCCAGGTTTCTCCTACTTCTTAGAGGATGTGAATAGCCAGGGTCAGAAGACTATGGTTTTTCCCGTGACATCCTTGTTACTTCCCATACATGCTGAATGATTTGGCTCAAACCTAAAAGCTATGATAATATGAAATCAATTTGTAAAATACCTGTCTTCTGAGTATGTACAGCCACAAGATTCTACTTCTGTTCTTGCTCCAGTGTCGTTAGGTACCTGTTTGTGTTATGTTCTGATTTTATAATGGTTTTCTGAGTGAGCCAGTCTTATGAGACCTGATTACTTCCATACTACAAGAACCAGAATTACATGTTAATTATAAAAAATGCTTTTTTAACATTTGTTTTTCAGCATTGTAGCAAAGAAATCCATGTTCTGTACAAGTTTTGCAACATTATCAGAAACCTTACATCATCATCATTTGGTTTTGTTTCTATATTAATTCAATATAATAGTAATATAACAACACTGTTGTATTTGTGAAGTTTCATTTCAAATCTACTAATTATGTTCTTCATTTTAACTTTCTCTTAATTGTATTTTGATGACTCCTTTAATAATTTTCATGGTTCCTTGCAAAGTAAAAGTGATAATTGCTCAATCATGTCCAACTCTTTGCAGCCCCATGGTCTGTAGCCTACCAGGCTCCTCTGTCCATGGAATTCTCTAGGCAAGAATACTGGAGTGCGTTACCATTTACTCCTCCAGGGGATCTTCTCAACCCAAGGAACAAACCCGGGTCTCCTGCATTGCAGGCAGTTTCTTTACCATGATGGTTCCTTCCAAAGAATCCCATATAACTTATAGATTGGATGGTTGTTCTAAATTCTTAGCATTTTTTCTCTTCCTGCAAATTTTTGTCCTGCTCCTTTACATTATGGAAAAACAGCTCAAGAATGTTTTTCACATCACTTGTTCAAGTTTCCAGAGTCCTGTTGATGTAATTACACTTTCAATATAAATTTTACTTCTTTTAAAATTTCATTTTCGTTTTAATTTTTAAAATTTCCAACCTTTTTTATATGGTGTTTTAAAATATTATTAAAGAATATAAAAATGTTTTCTAATATTACTTTGGGTTACTAAAGTAGAAGATTTGGAGTGATATTAACTGAATCTTTAAGATAAGCTAAATATATTTTGATACCATATTTTTATATATTTCATGCTATTTTATATACAAACTGGTATATATATATAATATATATACACACATATGCATTATATATGTTTGTATATATTTTAGTGTTAATGTACATATGTATACATGTGTATATATATGTATATATGTATGAACACTGATCAAATGATGAATATAAACCAGATTTAGTGTTTATTGTTGTAATGTGGTATATGATTTGATCAAAGTAGTGGATAAAATCCTTTGCATAGATGCAGTTGAGAAGTAGGTTAATGAGCATAGTTCCTGGCAGAATTCCCTGTTCCTAGAGAGCTGTCATTTGTTTCAATTTTGTCTGACAGATACAGATCATTTTCCTTCTTCACTGAGTGGTTTTCTAACATACTGAACAGGTAAATTGCATGAAGACTGTAACCCCAAAACAAATTAGTCCTCAGTCTCTGCCTAATGCTTAGTCAGTCCATGGCTTGTGCGGTCTGTAGATTTAAGGATACATGTCTTCCTATTTCTAGTCTTTCAGGCTTGGGGATCCATGTCTCTTTCATGTTTCAGTCTTAGAGGACTCATTTTGAAGGGATTAGAGATTTCCTTGAAAGTTCTCAGAGACCCTGGAAAACAGAATAGGCTCAAGACTAACAAAGAAAATAAAATCCTTGTGATTCCCAGGATTCACTCCTCAAGCTGGCTATGGGTTGTATTCTTTGTGGCCAAACTGGTGAAAGTTTGTCTTGACATCTTTATAAGAAAATCTGAGGAATGGTTACATTTACTATAGCTAAAACACATATACTAATCACATTCCAGATTACCATGCCTGTGAACCCTAATGAGGAATGGAAAGTTTTTACTCCTATCAGAAAAAATATATATATATACCATAATGCACTCTAGAATGAGAAAATTGCTAGGATTTATATTGCCACTTGTAAGAAATTAATTTTCTATCCTTACAAGAAATATTATCATGTATTTGCCAACTTAGAGAAAAATACTAAACAAAAGAGACTATCCATGTAATGCCCTTCTGGCACTCCTTCAAAAATATAAAAGCTAAAAAGTCAAAAGTTATTTCTGTGATAAGATTATACAATGAGCAAATCTGATTTTCTTTTTTGTTTATAGTGTTTATTTTGTTTTAGAGAGGATCTAATTTTCTCATAAAGGAAAACTTAAAGGAAGAGAAAAAAATTAAATATTTAGAAAAACCGTTCAATCATTAAATCTGTAAATTATATTTCTTATTGTTTAAGTAATGCATTTCAGAAGGCTATAGCTGCCATAGATAGTGATTCCTTAATGCATCTGGGCAAAGTAAATTAAAAACCTTCTGGGAACTATTCAATATTCTCAAAGCCATTAAGAACATTCATTGCTCATGGGAAGTAGTCAAAATATCAACATTAACTGGAGTTTGGAAGAAGCTGATTCCAACCCCTGTGAATAGCTTTGAGGTTTTCAAGATTTCAGTGGAAAAAGTGACTGCAGATATTATAGAAACAGCACGAGAAATAGATTTAGCGGTGGAGCCTGAAGCTGTGACTGAATTGCAGCATCCTCATGATAAAATGTTAATGGATGAGGAGTTGCTTCTTATGGATGAGCAAAGAAAGTGCTTCTTGAGATGGAACCTACTCCTATTAAAGATGCTATGTGGATTGCTAAAATGACAACAAATGATTTAGAATATTATATACATTTAGTTGGTAAAACAGCAGAAGGGTTTGAGAGCATTGATTTCAATTTTGAAAAGAAGTTCAACTTTGGATAAAATGTTATCAAATAGCATTGCCTGCTACAGAGAAATCATTCTCAAAAGAAAGAGTCCCACAGTGTGGCAGACTTCTTTGTTGTCTCATTTTAAGAAATTGCCACAGCCATGCCAACCTTCAGCATCCACCCTCATCAGTCACTAGCCATCAACATCTGAGGCAGGTTTCTCCACCAGCAAAAAGATTATGCCTTATTGAATGCTCGGGGGATAGTTAGCATTTTTTTTTAATAAAGTATTTTTAAATTAAGGTATGTAAATTTTTTAGACAGAATTCTAGTGCATACTTAAAATGTGGCAATACATTGTAAACATAACTTTCATAAGCACTGAGAAACCACAAAATTTATGACTCGCTTTATTACAGTATTTATTACAGTATTTTATGGCAGTGGTCTGAAATAGCACCCTTAATATCTCCAAGGTATACCATAGTTTTAAAGTTTTAAAGTTTGTGGTTAGGTCTGTGATCAATTTTGAATTATAATTTTGTAAGATAAGAGGATTATTTATTCTTATTTTTTGCTTATTTACATCCCAGTACCATCTGTTGAAAAGACTATCCTTTCTCCATTGTATTGACTTTCCAACTTAGTCTAAAGTTAATTTGCCGTATTTATGTGATTTTACTTTGGGTTGTTCTTCTGTTTCATTACCTTGTCTCCAACATAACACTGCCTTGATTACTGTTGCTTATATTTTCCTGAAATCAGTTAGTATGAGTCCCATCCTTGGCCCAAGCAGTATAAGGGAATATTGGGAGTAATGCTTAAGTATGCATTTAGGCTGCTAGGGAGGAACTGTGTCCTTCAGTGTTAACAGATGGTACAAATCAGCTCAATATGTAAGAGATGGCACTGGGGATTAGAGCAAAGTTTCAGGTTGTAATAACGGCACGCTTATTCAGCTTGATTCTCTATTCATACTATGGCTTTGGACAGCCTCACTGGAATGCTTACCCTAAAATTAGGGGTTGTTTTAACACTCGAGGAACCTGATAATTTATACATATATCAAGAATAATCATAACGATAATAATAATATTTTGCATTGTTTGTGGTGGGGGGTTATATAGATATGTATTATCACATCCAACTGAAGGAAAAAAGCCTGCAAGATAGTACTATTTTCCTCATTTTAGAATAAGGAAACTAATACTGAACTATTCATCAAAGACATATGTAGAAAATAACACCTTTATCATTTCAGTGTCCATGGATTAAGAAAAAATAAGGCATTAGCAAATTCAGTAGGAAATGACATATGAGTAACACTTTACATCATCACATTGAATGCTTGCCTAAGAGTTCTAAGCATGGTACCTGTTACAAATCCAGAACACTAGGTTGATACAAGTGGGTGGCAGCAGGTAGCACTGTTTATGGCAACATAATGAGAGCTAATGAGTAAAATTTGGGGAATTATGGAGGAGGTCAAAGTTACCTGAATTCTGAAGTTAGTAGCAATTAACAATAGAGCTACTTATTCTACTGAGTTAAAAAAAGTTTATGAGAATAATTAGTCTATGAGACTAATTTCCAGTAGTTGCTTGAGTGTTTCGGAAAAATCTTAAGTTTCTGATGAAATGTAGCCAACAGGGAAACACATCTGCTTATGTGTGCACACAAACATAGCTTACCTTAGAAGAGTCTTAAAAATTGTTTTTGAATATCTACTATGTCCTAGAAACTGTCCAGTAAGTTGAATGATGATGGTGTTTTATTTTTCCTTTCAATTAGTTCCTTAAAATGTGGTAATGATAGTAAAACTTTATGTTATACTCAAAATTAACATTTCCCTTCTCTGTGTATCCTTAAAAAATGTCACAGTGATAAGTTAAAATATTTCTTAAAATAGTCTATAACCTTTGAAAGAGCAGCAATTAAAGTTGTGCGGACTTTGCGAGCTGGCTTTTCAGTGTTACCTTAATTAATAATTGAATGTAAATTTTGAATTTCAAAGTCAGTTTATTTCCAACAATGACTCAATTGTATATTGATTTTAAATGACAAGTAATAACATTTTGGACAATTATGAAAAAATTCTCTAGGAATAATACAAGAAAAACACAATTTTTATTTCTGATCCATTTGAACATTAAATAGTGTTTTCATAAAGTCTGCCAGGCAAAGCCTCTACTGGGCAAATCCTGTGTTATTTGCACACAGGAATGCATAGGGTCTTATGAGAAAACCAAAGTAGCCTTTTCAAGCTATGTTTGCTCTTGGTAAAGAGTCTGCCTGCAATGTGGGAGACCCTGGTTCGATCCTTGGGTTGGGAAGATCTCCTGGAGAAGTGAAAGGCTACCCACTCCAGTATTCTGGCCTAGTGAATGCCATGGACTGTATAGTCCATGGGGTTGCAAAGAGTTGGACATGACTGAGTGACCTTCACTTTCACTTTCACTTGTTTCTCATGCACTGTACCAAGTCTTGGAATGCAAATAAAAGTGGGGAAACTCTAGTAAAAATATTGTGGTTGTATGGATAATATATGGGACTTCCCAGGTGGTGCTAGTGGTAAAGAACCCACTTGCCAGTGCAGGAGACATAAGAGACAAGGGTTCGATCCCTGGGTTGGGAAGGTCCCCTGGAGGAGGGCCTGGCAACTCACTCCAATATTCTTGCCTGGAGAATAACATGGGCAGAGGAGCCTGGTGGGCTGCAATCCATAGGGTCACAAAGAGTTGGACATGACCGAAGCAGCTTAGCATAGCACAGCATAGATTATATATATATATATGTACATATATATATATAAAATTTCTGTTTTCATTTTCCATATGCCATCTCTTGCTAACAAGGGGGAAATAAGACTGAGAATGTTGATTTAATGAAAATGTTTCCTCCTGCAAGAATATAATTCAGAATCTTCTCTAAATGTAAGGTCAATAGTTTATACCAAGTTGTGAGTTATCACATATTTCTCTGCACACTTATTGTTCTAGATGATAGTGCATGGATGGAATCTGTCCCATCAGGGGTGCCAAGGGGGATATTATACGTTTGACTAATTTAGAAATGAGGGTGGGCTCAAAGGAACGTTACCATTTACTAGTATGATGGTGATTTATGCTAAAGTGAGGTGGGGATAAACAATGGTTGAAGAGCCTGAAAAATGAAAACCATACATTGGGAGTCGGGAGTGTGGTATTTTTGCTAGGAGGGTACTCTGGTCCAAGACACTTCCAGAGAGTGAACAGCACTGGGACCTGGAGAGCTGAGATCAACTGGAATCTGGAAGGTCAGGTGCTGATTCTACCGACCCTTTTTAGACTCTGATTCATTTTATGCAGAGGAGCCTGGTGGGCTACAGTCCATGGGGTCGCAAAGAGTCAGATACGACTGAGTGACTGAGCATGTACATCACATTTAATGTAAGCCCCAAGGACATTGGCTATATTGCTATTGTCTGCATATTCAGAACAATAGGAGTGTTGTACTGTGAGTAAAACACCAGATTACTGCCTCTCTCCCATCCTTAACATCGTATTATTACAATAGTGTTAGTAATATCCCTTCAACCTCCCTCAAAGAGCCAGGACCTGGTAGTGTGAGGCAAGAACCCACATTTTGCCTCTCAGGCTCATTGGATGAGAAGAGCAATTATTTACATAACTGAAAGGACAATACTGAATTACATTTTCCTTTGGATCATGTGATTTGCTTCATTTGCTACCTTTCAAAATGGATTAACATAAAATTCCCCAAGTTTAAAAAGATAAACAATCCCCTATGAGAGAGAATAAACAAAATTGAAAAACAATGGGAAGTGATAGGAGGCGTGTTGATATTTTTCCCCTCTATGTCTGGGGCAAACATGCACAAAATTTCTCTTCATGAACACCATTATTAACAATATGTAAGTGATCATGAATCACAATGGAGAGGGAAATTTGTAAGTATCCCTGTCATAACTCATCTTAGGGATTATGGAAGATTACATTCTGTTAGCTTTTTGCTTTTGCGTGTTTACATTCCTTTATCTTGATAACCCTCCACTTTTTCCTCTGGAGCTGGGTGATGGAGGAGACAGATGCCATTATCTAGGTTCATGGGTTGCAGGACCGGCACTCCAGCCATAAGGTTTCCTCATTTTCAGTCTGTCTGGGTCAGGGACTGAAGGACCTCACCCTACTGAAGTCTGCAGGGATTCATTTGTGAAGGTTTGGAGACCTGTTGAAAAGCTCTCAGTGGTTCTGTTTGTTACCAGAAGCCAAATCAGAGAGCAGGCACTGTCGCCAATACAACAAAGAGAAAGCACGTAGGATTCCCTCTGACAGCTGCTTAGTGATTGCCTCAAGCTGTTGGAGTCTGGCTCAGCTGCTTTTTCAAAGCGTGACTGCACAGTCTTCTGATTTGAGGTAACTAGTGGGAGGGGCAGTTTCCATTGTCAATGCAGATGCAATGAAGTTTCCACACACCAACTACCCACATCTTACAAATGAAAACCTCTGTTGTGATTCGTGGTGTATGTGCAGGCATGTGGTTGTCCTAATAATGAAGAGTTCAATTCAAGAATACCAGCACCTGGGGGATTGGATCAGTATGTGTTCAGAGACAACAAGGGGATGTAGTGATGCTGAGTCAGGAAGCTGTGTTTATTTACTGCCTTCAGAGAATCTACACAGCTATCTGCTCTGCAAATCAGCTGATAAGTAGAAGTGGTTCAAGATCAGATATGGAAAATTAACCAGGAGCAAAATAGGCCACTTGGAAATAAAAAGACACAGGAATCAACAGTAGGACAAAGGAGGAAACTGTTAAAGGAAATCACAAACTACTCAATCTGAAGAGCAAAAAACTGACTTTATCCCAACTTCTAGCTGCAAGGATTGAGAAACTCAGTGCAAAGAAATGTGGATATCCCTTAAAAAAATGATGTGCAGTGTTATTTGAGATTGGGGGAGGGTGACTTTTGTCAGTATAATGAAAAGTGATGCTGGTTGTATTCTGATCAAAAAAGCTGATTGGGTAGATTTGACAGTTGGTTCAAAGGGATCTATGGATGGTGGGGATTCTGTGTTTGATTTTGCTGCTTCCAGTTTACAAGTGGATCATATCCTGGAAAGCAAGGTGGAATTTACAGATTTCCCCCAGATGCAGATCGTGGGACTCTTTAATTTAAAAAAAAAAAAAAAAAAAACTCAGAGCTAACTAAATATCATCAGTCTAAAGAGTTGATGCTGCTCAAGTTCACATACCTTCTAGTTAACCTGGAGCAAATCTGGTTTATAATAATAGGTGAGGAAGATATGTTTTATCTTAAGTAACCTGAAGTTGAATCTAGCCTATTAAAATTCATTAGTAAATATATTTCATTCAACTGAGTAAGTTCACAGATAAAGTGAGAAGAGCTCTTTCAGGATTTTGAGGAAGTCTAGTAGTCCTTTATAGAGGAAATGATGAGTGATCAGAAATATTTAGCTGTATTTTCTTTTTAATTTTTTCATTTGGATTGCTCAATGACTGATTTATTCTTGGCATTTAATAGAAAACATTTAGAGGTGCAAGCACCCAATATCTTTGGAACTGTTCTACATAATTAAGATTCCCACCTAAAGTGCCCACAATGTCCCCAACTGAGAAATACTGGGAGATTTAAGAAAATCCTAAAGGCCAAAGAAGTGTCTAAAATAACTTGTCTGATCATATCGTAATAGCAGAGTATGGTCTAGAAGTGAAATGAAGTGAAATCACTCAGTCATGTTTAACTCTTTGTGACCTCATGGACTATATAGTCCAAGGAATTCTCCAGACCAGAATACTGGAGTGGGTAGCCTTTCCCTTCTCCAGGAAATCTTCCCAACCCAGGGACTGAACCTAGGCCTCCCGCATTACAGGCAGATTCTTTATCAGCTGAGCCACAAAGGAAGTCCAAGAATATCGAAGTAGGTAGCCTATCCCTTCTCCAGTGGATCTTCTTGACTCAGGAATCAAACTGGGGTCTCCTGCATTGGCAGATTCTTTACCGACTGAGCTATGAAGGAAGCCCTATGGTTTAGAGAAGCCCTAGATAAAGAAGATGTCTTCCTTTCTAGGACCAATAATTTATTGTCTTGTCAGGTAATAATTTATTGGTCCCAGAAAGGAAAACATCATCTTTATCTAGGGCTTCAGGAACCTAGACTGTCAGAAAAGAGAGGAACATCTGGTGATCATCTATTGGATATACAATGGGTGACTTTTCCACCTTGAAGAGTTCCATCTGTTCAACAACAACCTTATAAGAAAAGATATGTTGCCCTCTTTTACAGACAAGAAAATTGGAAATAGAAAAGAAAATGAGTTGCCCAAGGGTACAAAGCTAATATAGCTAGGGAATTCCAGAAAAATATGTACCTCTGTTTCATTGGCTACACTAAAGCATTTGACTGTGTGGATCATAACAAACTGTGGAAAGCTCTTAAAAGGATGGGAATACCAGACCATCTTACCTGTCTCCTGTATGTGGGTCAAGAAGCAACAGCCAGAACCTTACATGGAACAACTGTTTGGTTCAACATTGAGAAAGGAGTATGACAGGGCTGTCTGCTGTCATTCTGTTTGTTTAGCTTATATGCTGAGCACATCATGAGAAATGCCAGGCTGGATGAGTTATAAGCTGGAATCAAAGTAGGTGGGAGAAACAACCTCAAATATGCAGATGATACCACTCTAATGGCAGAAAGCGAAGAGGAACTTAAGGGCCTCTTGATGATGATGAAGGAGGAGAGTGAAAGAGCCAGCTTAAAACTAAATATTGAAAAAAAAAAACTAAGATTATGAAATCTGACTGCATTGCTTCATGGCAAGTAGAGAGGCAAAAGGCAGAAGTAGTGACAGATTTCCTCTTCTTGAGCTCTAAAATCACTGCAAATGGTGACCACAACCATGAAATCAGAAGACATTTGCTCCTTGGTAAGAAAACTATGACAAACCTAGACAGTGTGTTGAAAAGCAGAAACATCACTCTGCCAACAAAGGTCCTTGCAGTCAAGGCTATGGTCTTCCCAGTGGTCGGGTATGGTTGTGAGAGTGGGACCATAAAGAAGACAGAGCACTGAAGAGTTGATGCCTTTGAACTGTAGTGTTTTGAGAAGACTCCTGAAAGTCCCCTGGGCAGCAAGGAGATGAAATAAGTCAATATGAAGGGAGATCAACCCTGAATACTCATCGGAAGGACTGATGCTGATGCTGAAGCTCTAGTATTTTGGTCGTCTGATGCAATCAAGCTGACTTATTGGAAAAGTCCCTGATGGTGGGAAAGATTGATGGCAGAAGGAGGAGAGGGTGTCAGAGAGTGGAATGACTGCATAGCATCCCCAGTGCAATTGACATGAACTTGAGGAAAACTTAGGAAGTTGGTGAGGTACAGGGAGGCCTGGCGTGCTGCAGTCCATGGCGTTGCAAAGAGTCAGACATGACTAGGCGACTGAACAGCAACAACAACAGAGCTAACAAGTGGTGTATCCCAGGAGGGTAAGAGGGAAAAACCTATTGGCATACTTTAGAAACTTCTCCACCCATTTTCAACCAGAGCAACCCTTACCATAATGTACTTCTAAGTGAGTCTCATTTAAAGAAGTGAAAAGGGAGCCCCAGAGCTAAGAAGTTATCATTGGACCATGTTTCCTTGTCTATATATAATAGCTATGAAGCAGAGTTGTTCTTCTAATGGGACTGTTAAAAAGTATTTGAGCAATTTATATTCCTGCCAGGGGATCTCGTTACCATGAAATTATTTGTGTGATTCTGTTTTTATGATAAACCAAGGTCTTTTTTTTTCTCCTGTTCATGTGTTCATGTTGGTCTACACTGAATACTAAGAGAATGGTATTGTTTTTATTCCGATCCTATAAACATAGTTACTGAAGAATTAGAAATGATTAGCCTCACAGCCATCTGAAAATGTACTGTTAAATAGTAAGAACTAATTCTGAAAGCTGGAAACTCTTAGGAACAGCCCATTACTGTAATTGGCTTTTGTGCAACAAATGGAGTATGTTCCTCAGGGCTTTTTAGGGAAATGAAATAAATTGAATATAAACTAGATTACCATTCCTTAAAGTACTTTTAAGTACTTGGTGTAGTCTAGGTCTTCAGAGATGTTTGCCAGCATTATGGCCTCCCCCACATGTCTTAGTCATTTGTTGTCTCTCTTATTAGAATCTAGGAAACAGACCACTAAAGAGCATCGGAGAGCACTAACGTAAATATCTACATTGGTAGACTCAAATTTGCACTAAGTACAATATGACATTCGCTTCTTTCTCACAATGAATGTAAGCCATTAATTTATATTAATATAACCTTTAGAATGACTCTCCAGTCTTGCAGTTTTAATACACTGTAATCTTTCACAATGTATTTCTTTAAAATGTTTCCATCTATACTCCAATTAAAAATAAATGTTCCAATTAAAATAAATAAAACTTAAATAATAAAAGATGTTTCCATCTATATTATTCCGTCCATGTACAAATTGATGTATGTCCAATCTGATGATCACATAGTGCCATTATTGATCATCAGGCAGTCACAAATCTTGATGATGACTTGGTAAGTTCCCACCTTCATTTGTTTAGAAATGCAGGAAGAATGGTGTATTTTTATGGGTGGTCATAATATCCCAGAAAGAAGTCAAGTCTTACATGGGACTAGTGTAAAGAGTCTTCAAGCTCCTGTTTAGTTTTGAGAGACTGATTTTTTTTGCTTCAAGTTTTGAATGAAACTTTAATGTGTAAATGATAAAATTTAACCAGGTACTAAGACCCATTGAGACATGTTTGTATTGATACATAATGATAAGCTATAAATGATTAATAGTTTTCCTCCCCTACTAATTGATCCCTGATCCTTCTCAAGCAAGGGATTTGAAGCCTCTATGGGAGAATATGCAGGCATGGAAATGTAGTGAACTTCGGGACCTCATTTTTGTTGGTCATCGCTTCCAAGCTTCAGTGTCAACCCCCAAAATCATGGCTGTAATAGTGGCAGATTTTCCTATGCTGCCAATTTTAAGGCACTGAGTATTTGACCTGGCAGCTCTATCCAAGAAGCTCAGCTACCATTCTATCACCTAAGAAACACTGTTATCTACTACTCCTTAGACACATCTCTCACATGTGCATAAACTGCCTATTGAGCTCAGAATTTTTCATAATCCTTTTTCAGTTTTATTTGGTGAGTGATATATCCATATTTCTAAGCTTAGGTTTGGGAATGTGTTTAGTATCTTCATCTTTAGTTGCCTAACTAAATGTAAGTATCCTCTTGAGTGGTTAGTTTGTAATTTCTGTAACTTGTAATTGTAAAGTGCAATTCTTTTATCACTTAGAAGTTGATTCTTTAAGGTGGTCACTTTGTTTTTGCACATCTTGTTTTTAAGCTCAATGTTTACTGAGAAGCATTTAGCCCTAAAAACAGTTTTTGTTGTCAAAGTTTACTGACTGAGCTATATTACCCTATAATATTGTATCTGTAGCACAATAATAATTGAAGTTAATTATATTGCTTTAAAGCCCCTATCATAAACATCTGAAATCTTCTACTCCTTTGAATACTGACATGTGACATAGATTAATAATGTGAAAGGATTTTGGTATTTCATTTCCTTTCCCCTTTTACTTTTGGTGTAAGTTATTGACACTCCAGGTATTAACTTTCTGGAGCTCTGAACACCTTTCACTCTGCCTCAGAGAAGTTCTCTCTCTGAATCTATTCTCTAGTTTTTCATTCAATCCAACCAACCATCTCAGCCTATAGCTATTTACTTTCTTCTAGATTTTCTCTGGTAGCTTATTTGGAAAGCTATTAAGAATTTGAGTGCATTATTTTACGATGTTACCAGTCTTTATTCTTTTAGTAACTTCTCTGGTAAATTCTTATCAGCAAAAGAGGCATAATCGTCTTCTTTATAAAACAAAAACTAAGTTATGCCTCTCCATCATATGTGTAAAAACCACAATTCTATGTATTTTCTGAAACTGAGAAGTGTAAAAACAGGTCAAACAGAATCTTGGAAAATAATAGCAACAACAACATGCAAGGAAAGGAGAAACACAGAGATTTAAAAGGACCTCTGCCAGTAAAGTGTTTTCCCCTGCATTATGCATTTTTGGGTATGTATGATGATGACTTTCACATAGTAGTTGCTAAATGAATGCTATTCCCCTTCCTGAACTGATTCCAAGTTACAGGAGAAACAAAAGAGCAAGTGTTGCTGGGTTTTATTGCTGCCCTATCTTTATTCAGTCATTTTGAAGCAGACTTAGAATTAATAATCTGCAAATCCATGAAGATAAAATAGGAAATCCTAAAATTCTTCCAAATCCACTATTATAGTGCAAAGGAAATCTTCCTGTCTTAAGAGGACTACAACTCCTGTTATTTTGATAATTTATAAACTTGCCTTACATTCTTTTTTCTGAATAGAGGTATAATTCATACACCACAGAATTCAACACCAAAGTGCACAATTCAGTGGTTTTTGTTATAGTCACAAAGTTTCATGACTGTCATAACTGAACATTATTCCAGAACATTTTCAGCAACCGAGAAAGAATCCACATACCCATTAGCAGTCACTCCTCATCCCTGCTCTCCCAAACAGCTACTGATATATTTATTATCTTCATTGACTTGTCTACCCTGGATATTTCATACAAATGGAATCATATACATGGTCTCTGAGACTGGATTTTTTCACTTAGCATGTTGTAGCATGTATCAATAAACAATTCCTTTTTATGGTAGAATAATATTCCATTGCGTAGGTATACTACATTTTGTTCATCCATTGTTGGACATGTGAGTTGTTTCTATCTTTTAGGCGTTATATTATTCTATGAACATTCACATACAAGTTCTGTGTAGACCAGCATTTTCAGTATTGAATTTATTCCTGGGTCATTATTTCCTGTGTATTGATTTATATGGCTATCCTTATTCCAGTTCCATATATCTTTTTTGGAGGGAAAAACTAACCCATAAGGAGTCCCTCTTCTGAACTCATATTTTCAGTTATTCTTTTCAACTCCATAATTTCTATTTTTTTCCTTCTTCTTCCTCCTCTTCCCCTTTTCTTTCTTCTCCTTCCCATTCTCCTTCTTACCTTCTTATTCTTTCATTTCTCTCACTTCATTGCTTTCTCTATTTGGTGACAGATCATTCTCATGCTTCTTATTAGTTCTTTAAACATCATTTTCTTTAGCTCTTTGAGCATATCAAAATACCTGAGTAAATCTTTGTCTAATAATTGCAGTGTTTGAGCTTTCCATAGAGAAGGTTTTATTGATTGTTTATGTCTAGTTTATGGGCAGTACTTTCTTGTTTCCTTACATGTCTCATTTTAGTTGTTGTTTTTATTGAAAACAAAAAGCAAATGGAGATTTTAAATAGCATAATTGCAATTCTAAAATATCAGATCTCCCTCCTTCCCAGGATTTGTTATTTTGCTGCTTGCTGTAGTTGTTGTTTTTAACCTTTAACACCTTGTATGTAGTAATTCAGGGCTTCCCTGGGAGCTCAGCTGTTAAAGAATCCCCTGCAATGCAGGAGACCCTGGTTTGATTCCTGGGATGGGAAGTTCCCCTGGAGAAGGGAGAGGCTACCTGTTCCATTATTCTTGAGCTTCCCTGGTGGCTCAGACAGTAAAGAATCCTCTTGCAATATAGGAGACCTGGGTTCCATCTCTGTATAGAGAAGATCCCCTGGAGGAGGACATGGCGACACACTCCAGTATTCTTGCCTGGAGAATCCCCATGGACAGAACTGGTGGGCTACAGTCCACAGGGTTGCAAAGAGTTGGACATGACTGAGCAACTCAGCACAGCACATAGAGTAATTCTGTAAAGTCTCTATTTTTCAGGTATGGCCACTGAAGTCTGTGTTTGCATAGCTTGCACGTGTGCCAAGTTGTTCAGTCATGTCCAACTCTTTGCGACTCTGTGGACTGTAGTCTGCCAGTCTCTTCTGTCCATGGGATTCTCAAGGCAAGAATACTGGAGCGGGTTGCCTTGCTCTCCTCCAGGGGATTCTCTCAACCCATGTCTGTATGCATCCTACACTGGCAGACGGGTTCTTTAGTGCTCAATGAATGATTGGAGAGAGATTTCCTTAAACATGTAGAACTCATGTGTCATCTCTTTGCCAAGAGGCCCTGCATACATGCTGGGGCACAGCTTCAGCATATGGCAGATGGGAACTCTTCATTAGTCCTTCCTTCCCACTTATGCAGAGCCTCACAGTTAACCTGGTTAAATTGAGTGAGAGTATAAGGCTTTTGCATGTTGCTACTGAGCTTGAGAGTGGGGGATATGACTAGATCAAGTTAAAGTGGTGCAGAGACCACTGTTCTGAGATTCAGCTCTTTGTCATGAAAAAATATTCCCCCAGTTGCTGCAACCTTTGGTCAATTTCCAGAGTTTTGAAAAATTTGATTATAGTAGTTTTAGGAATACCTTTCTAGAAGTTCTAGCTCTGCCATTTTCAGTAATAACACTGTCTTATGTGCTTAGTCTTTCAGGTTCATTTCAGGTTTATTGTTTCTGAATTGACAGGACCATCAGTGTTTTCTTCTGCTGTCCCCGTCTGTCTGTGTCTACCAACATAGATGTGACTTTCATTTGATTTCTTTTCCAACATCCACATCACTCATACCAGCTGTTGTAGATTTTATTTCCCAGGAAGAAAATCTTGTGATGGAGATGAACATACAGGAAGTTGATTTAGGAATGTCCCTGAGTTTAATGGGCTTCCCAGGTAGCGTTAGTGGTAAAGAACACCCCTGCCAATTCAGGAGACATAAGAGACACAGGTTTGATCCCTAGGTTAGGAAGATCTCCTGGAGAAGAGCATGGCAACCATTCCACTGTTCTTGCCTGGAGAATCCCATGGACAGAGGAGACTGGCAGGCTACAGTCAGTAGGCTTGCAGAGAGTCAGACGTGACTGAAGTGACTTAGCACACATGCATGCACTGAGTTTAATACCTCTGGAGAGGAGGGAAAGGATGCAGACATAGGCAGAGGTAGAAGAGGAGCTGTGATAAACTCTTTTTTAAATTTTATTTTTATACAGTTTTTTAAAGGTTACTTTCTGTTGTGCTCTTAACAAAACCCTCAGCACAACCCATAGGGATCTCTATAGCTCTAATGGCCTTTCAGTGTTAATCTGAATTAGGTCAAGTGGGCTGAGACTTTGTACCCTTGCACTGAATAGTCACAGATGCAAACTACCCATGACTTTGGGCGAGACATATGCAAAGTCCCTCTTGCTATGTAAGGTAGCAACCTATTGTAGTTTCGGAAGATTTGTGCAGGCATTTTAGGGATGCATTGTTTTACCTATAACACAACCTAACAACATATCTTTTGTGAATTGTATATTTATGAGCATGTAAATTCTCATTTTTCTATTCATTTGGCAGTCTCTTTCTTACTAATTATAGGAGATGTTTCTTCAGAGGTCTCCATTGTTATACAAACCAAACCCGTTACTGAAATGTGATATATGTTAAATTTTTGAAAGTAAACTTTTGATTATTTTCAGTGAAAAAAAGACTAATGCTATTAAATTTTTTCCTAGATACTACCAGAACACTTTTACACATTTGTTTGACAAGTCATAAAACATGTATGCACAATATAAAATATTTAGAAAGTAATTACCTAATGATTTAATAAATAATGACTTCATTAATGTGCAGTTTTGCATATAGTGTTATAAATGCGCTGAAAATATCAACTATGAATGATATTTTCTCCTATAATACAATAAACAAATACTATAAGTTAACAATGAAATATTGTAAAGAGGCCTGAAGAATGCCAATGACACTTTGCAAGAAAAGTCGTAAAATGATAACTCACCTATTGAAGAGTTGCCTGAATGGAGTTTGGCAGGTAATGGAAGGAGACAGACACAACAGATACTTGCGTTTTGGTG
The DNA here is from genome assembly GCA_007570785.1 of Antilocapra americana. Lineage (NCBI taxonomy): Eukaryota > Metazoa > Chordata > Mammalia > Artiodactyla > Antilocapridae > Antilocapra > Antilocapra americana. Next base: position 2,691,992 of record ML662447.1, on the reverse strand, counting down.
CTTGGTGAAAGTCTGGAACTATAGACAGGTGAAAATATGAGTAAAACAGAACACAGGTGATAGTGTTCCTCCGTGCCTGTACCCGCAGCTCGGGGAGTGGCAGACTTCCTCTTCTTGTCATTCAGGAGTCTGGAAATGGGTGGCTGTGAGTCACTGAGTGATACCACCCTCTACCGTAACTCACTGATTCTGGACGTGGGTCAGTTCTGAATAGTGCCTATCATCATTTAAATCATTTGCAGGTGTTTTGGCCTCACTAATTTATCAGTGACCCTATGGGTTTTTTAACTTCATTTCTTCCTTTTAGCATTTTTATTTTATTGCAGCATGTACACATCATAAGTTTATAGCTCAGTGAATTGGGAAAAAATGAATGTGTTGTAATCGTTGAGGTATAGAAATAGAATATTACCATAATTTAGAGGCCCCTCTCATATCCTTCCTAATTACTAGTCCCCACTTCTCCTAAAGTATTCATGCCCTTATCTTCTTCCACATTAATTATTTTTATTCCATATTAATTGTTTCTGTCACTTCATTTTACTTACATTAATTATATATGTGTATGTATGTATATGATATGATACATATTATATATTATATCTGTATATATAGAGATAGGATCAAACATTACATATTATCTTGTATGTATTCCAGTTATGTATTGCTGCTAACGTATCACCTCAAAACTTAATGGACAATTTTATGATTTGTTGTGTTTTTTTTCTGAACTGGGAATTTGGGAAAGTCTTCGTTGGGTGGTTTGGGTTTGGAGTTTCTCAAGAAATTGTAAGTCCCATGCGAATGGATCTCCAACAGCAGAGTAGGCCAGGGCTGGAGCAGTGGAGTGCTGGCTAAGAGGCAATATTCCTCTCTATATAAAGTAAAAGAGCCTCTCTACATGGTCTCTGCACATGGTCTAGTCTGAGTAGTTGGGGCTTCTTTTAACAGCATGGTGGCTTCCGATTGTTTACATGGTGTCTCGGAGCTCTAATTGCAAGTGTTCCTGTCTTCATGCCAGGTGTTGCACTGTTTTGTGATCTAGCACCAGAAGACATGCAGTGTCATTTCCACCACACTCTGCTAGTTACAAGAAAATCAAGCCTCCATGTATTCAAGGAGAGGGAAGTTAGACTCCTTCTCTTGATGGCAAGGTGGAAGTGGCAAGGCTCTCTAGAACACCAAATGGGATGGGAGATAATGTGACTAGAATTGGGAAATATGATCTGCTCCAGTCCATTGTCTGGCCTCAGATATATATTTATATATGTGTATTTCTATTACATGAAAAATATATTCACTCCCTCCCAAGATGCTTAAAAGGTCTCATCTCATTATATCTGACTCATCAGAATTTCACCTTCAAATTAGGTCCAAGTGTGGATGACTCGATGGCCATGGGTTTGGGTGGACTCTGGGAGTTGGTGATGGACAGGGAGGCCTGGTGTGGTGCGGTTCATGGGGTCGCAAAGAGTCGGACACGACTGAACAACTACACTGACACTGGTACTGATGGATGAGGTTCTTTAGATGCAATTCCTCAAGTGCAGCTCCTTGAATTTTTCAAAATCTGAAAACCTGCAAGCATAAGAGAAAAAACTATCTTCTTATGTATGCAGCATACAGTGGTATAGTTGACATAGGATTACTGCTGCAAACTCATCTAAGAAGACACGCGGGAGACACATGGCAGTTACCCCTGCACTATGGCTTTGATATCCAACTGGTCGTATATTGCCAGTTTGTTTCCTTCCAGTTTATTGAAATATAATTGACATACAGCACTCTATAAGGTTAAGGTATAAAGCATGATTTTATTCACATGGTGCAATGATTGCAACAATGTCTAGTGAATATCCATCGTTCTGTATAGATTTGAAATAAGAGAAAAATATCTTTTTCCTTGAGATGAGAACTCTTAGAATTTGCTCCCTCAAAAACTTTTATGTGTAATATAAAGGAATGTTAATTATATTAATTATATTCTACATTACGTCCCTACTACGTACTTATAACTGAAAGTTTGTTACTTTGGACCACCTTCATTCAATCAATCTTTCAATTCAATTCAGTTCTTTCCTCCCCCACCTACCCCTTACCTGATCTCTTTTACTGTGATTTTCTTTGTTAGTTCTGGAGAAGGGAATGGCTACCCACTCCAGTATTCTGGCCTGGAGAATTCCATGGACTGTATAGTCCACGGGGTTGTAAAGAGTTGGACACAACTGAGCGACTCTCACTTCACTTTTCTTTGTTAGTTTGTTTTTGAAGTAAAATAGACCTACAGCACTATGTTAGTTCTTGGTGCACCCCAGAGTAATTGGATTTTTTTTATAAATTACAAAATGATCACAACAATAAATTACCATGTGTTAACATACAAGGATATCGCACCATTATTGGCTTTTCCCATGCTGCGTATTCCATCCCTTTGACTCACTTCTTTGTAACTGAAAGTCTGTACCTCTTAGGCCCCCTCATCTATTTCACTTATCTCTGCCGCTTTACTATCCTCTGGCAATCCGCTATTTATTTTCTGTATCTATGACTTCATTTCTCTTTTATGTTTGTTCACTTGTTCTGTTTTTTTTTTAGACTTCATAAAATAGATATATAACATCTCTTTTTACCCATTAATCTCTCAACAGACACTTAGGTTGTTTCCATATCTTACTTATTGTGAATAATGCTGCAATGAACATTATGGTGCATATATCTTTTTGAATTAGCATTTTTTATTTCTTTGGAAAAATACTCAGAAGTAGAATTCCTAGATCATTAAGCACTATTTTTAATTTCTTAAGGAACTTCCATACTGTTTTCTATCATGACTGCACCAACTTACATTCCCACCAGCAGTGCATAAGTTTCCCTTTTTCTCCATATTCAGTTTTTTTTTTTTAATTAAAACTCATTTACATTGTTTGGGTATACATTGGGCTGTTCTTCATTAAATTATCCTTCCCTTTACATAAAAAGTTTCCTGTGATTCATCAGAATATTCTTCTTAGCCTGTATTCTACCGCTAGTAGTTTGATAATCTAAAGCCCTTGCCCTGATAACCCACGTTTTCATTTGGACTATCTTTGTCACTTTAGCCCAAGCTGGTAGTGTTTTCATTTGAACATTTATCTGAAAATTGTGTGGGTATCTCTAAATATTAGTAGGGTGCACTCAATAAGACAAAAGTCACATCCACAGATCTTATAGATAAGAACTTCTCTATTAGAGCTCTATATGAGACCGATGATAGACCATGTTCTTAAGATGATTAGAAGTTCAGTTACTCAGTATTTAGTGTGTTGAGGCACTACCTGAAGGTTGTCAGAGGGGCTTTATCCTATGTGAAAAGTTCTATGATAATCTACCTTAGATTTTTCAGAGATATTAACAAAAGATCTCAGTTTCACCCTGGACTTGATGTTGGCTCTGAAGTCATTTCTTAATTTAAGAACACTTTGCTAGCTGAAAAAAATTCTCACACCTTTCTATTTCCTTCTAATTTCACATGAGAACTGAACAATTGATTCTTGAGACCATCTCTCTGTTTTCTCATTGAAAACAGCAAAAAGCTGTAGGCAGCAAAAAGAAGCCAAGAAGAGCCCTCAAAACTGCAGGAAACTTAAGTAGATTATCAGTTCATTCAGAAAGTTTTCTATTTTACATGATAACCATAAGCAATCGTTACTACATAAAACAATTATTCTTTCCTCTAGCTTCCTGGAATATTTTGCTCAGTTTCTTTACGAGCTACCTTAGAAATCAGGATTGTCACCTCTGCCAACAGAAAAATCTAAAATTTGCCAGATTCAAGGCAGGGGAATTTTATACAACTTCTTAGTGGAAGAAAGGCAAGGAAGACTCCAAAAGAGCTTGTTTACTGGACACAGTCATCTTTAAAAAATGCAACCTTCCACAATGCATTTCTTTCACTAAATATTCAGTTGACATTAGTGACTCCATTCCTGTTATAAAAGCTAAATATAATTTATTTATCCATCTGTCTTTATCTTTTATCATATTTCTACTATCTAAGTTAGGAAACTACTTCTTCTCAAGCAAAGTTTTTTTTAAACTAGTTTTTCAAATTTTTAATTTCAGCATGTTTTTCCTTTCTTATAAATGGAATATGTTCACCCTTAAACATTGGAATGAAAAACTTGGATTTTAATGTTTAACAGGTATTTCAAAATTAGGGTTATTAGTGTATAATCACCAAAAGCAAAATTCTTAACTTATACCCTAGGATTTTTCATTTTTATTTTTTTTTCATTTGATTTCATACCTTTCCTTATTCCATTACTGCTACAAAATTACATTGTATCTGGGCTGCTGAATTTTCTTCAATGACATCATCAGTCTATTTTGATAACCACACATTCCAAAATTATATTATGATATAGTGCAACCCCAATCAGTATCTTAATTAATTTATTTGGAAACCTAAAAATATTTACAAATTCTGGAACAAAGAAATAAATCAGAGATATGACTTCTGGTTTACAATAACATCTAGCTGGCTGACCAAAAATGTTCATTTCATGCCAATATTTATAAAGCACTAGGAAAAAATAATGCCATGAAGAGATACCCCACATCCAAGGTAAAACAAAACCAAGTAAGACAGTAGGCACTGAGAGAGGGCATCAGAGGGCAGAAAGACTGAAACCACAATCACAGACAACTTGCCAATCTGATTACATGGGCCACAGCCTTGTCTAACTCGATGAAACTAAGCCATGCCATGTGGGGCGACCCAAGACAGATGGGTCATGGTGGAGAGGTCTGACAGAATGTGGTCCACTGGAGAAGGGAATGGCAAACCACTTCAGCATTCTTGCCTTGAGAATCCCATGAACAGTATGAAAAGGCAAAAAGATAGGACACTGAAAGATGAACTCCCCAGGTCAGTAGGAGCCCAATATGCTGCTGGAGATCAGTGGAGAAATAACTCCAGAAGGAATGAAGGGATGGAGCCAAAACAAAAACAATAGCAGATGTGGATGCGACTAATGAAAGAAGCAAGGTTTGATGCTGTAAAGAGCAATATTGCATAGGAACCTGGAATGTTAGGTCCATGAATCAGGGCAAATTGGAAGTGGTCAAACAGGAGATGACCAGAGAGAACATCGACATTCTAGGAATCAGCGAACTAAGATGGGCTGGAATGGGTGAATTTAACTCAGATGACCATTATACCTACTACTGTGGGCAGGAATCTCTTAGAAGAAATTGAGTAGCCATCATAGTCAACAAAAGTGTCTGAAATGCAGTACTTGGATGCAATCTCAAAAACGACAGAATGATCTCTGTTTGTTTCCAAGGCAAACTATTCAGTATCACAGTAATCCAAGTCTATGCCCCAACCAGTAACACTGAAGAAGCTGAAATTGAAAGGTTGTGTGAAGACCTACAAGATCTTGTAGAACCAGGACCCAAAAAAGATGTCCTTTTCATTATAGGGGACTGGAATGTAAAAGTAGGAAGTCAAGAAACACCTGGAGTAACAGGCATATTTGGCCTTGGAGTACAGAATGAAGCAGGGCAAAGGCTAACATAGTTCTGCCTAGAGAATGCACTGGTCATAGAAAACACCCTCTTCCAACAACACAAGAGAAGACTACACATGGACATAACCAGATGGCCAACACCGAAATCAGGTTGATTATATTCTTTGCAGTCAAAGATGGAGAAGCTCTATGCAGTCAGCAAAAACAAGACTGGAAGCTCACTGTGGCTTAGGTCATGAGCTCCTTATTGCCAAATTCAGACTGAATTGAAGAAAGTGGAGAAAACCACTAGACCATTCAGGTATGACTTAAATAAAATCCCTTAAGACTATATAGTAGAAGTGAGAAATGGATTTAAGGGACTAGATCTGATAGACAGAGTGCCTGATGAAGTATGGATGGAGGTTCGTGACATTGTACAGGAGACAAGAATCAAGACCATAACCAAGAAAAAGAAATGCAAAAAAGCAAAATGGCTGTCTGAGGAGGCCTTACAAATAGCTGTGAAAAGAAGAGAAGTGAAAAGCAAAGGAAAAAAGGAAAGATACACCCATTTGAATGCAGAGTTCCAAAGAATAGCAAGGAGAGATAAGAAAGCCTTCCTCAGCAATCAATACAAAGAAATAGAGGAAAACAAGAGAATGGGAAAGACTAGAGATCTCTTCAAAATATTAGAGATACCAAGGGGACATTTCATGCAAAGATGGGCTCCATAAATGAGAGAAATGGGATGGACCTAACAGAAGCAGAAGATATTAAAAAGAGGTGGCAAGAATACACAGAAGATCTGTACAAAAAGATCTTCACAACCCAGATAATCACGATGGTGTGATCACTCACCTAGAGGCAGACATCCTGGAATGTGAAGTCAGGTGGGTCTTAGAAAGCATCACTACGAACAAAGCTAGTGGAGGTAATGGAATTCCACTAGAGCCATTTCAAATCCTGAAAGATGATGCTTTGAAAGTGCTGCACTCAATATTCCAGCACATTTGGAAAACTCAGCAATGGCCACATGATTGGAAAAGGTGAGTTTTCATTCCAATCCCAAAGAAAGGCAATGCCAAAGAATGCTCAAACTACTGCACAATTGCGCTCATCTCACATGCTAGTAAAATAATGCTTAAAATTCTCCAAACCAGACTTCTACAATACATGAACTGTGAACTTCCAGATGTTGAAGCTGGATTTAGAAAAGGCAGAGGAACCAGAGATCAAATTGCCAACATCCATTGGTTCATTGAAAAAGCAAGAGAGTTCCAGAAAAATATCTATTTCTGCTTTATTGACTATGCCAAAGCTTTCACTGTGTGGACCACAATAAACTGTGGAAAATTCTTAAAGAGGTGGGAATACCAGACCACCTGACCTACCTCTTGAGAAATCTATATATGGGTCAGGAAGTGACAGTTAGACATGGATATGAAATAACAGATTGGTTCCAAATAGGAAAAGGAGTACGTCAAGGCTATATATTGTCACCCTGCTTATTTAACTTCTATGCAGAGTACATCATGAGAAATGCTGAGCTGGAGGAAGCACAAGCTGGAATCAAGATTGCCAGGAGAAACATCAATAACTTCAGATATGCAGATGACACCACCCTTATAGAAGTAAATGAAGAATAACTAAAGAGCCTCTTGATGAAAGTGAAAGAGGAGAGTGAAAAAGTTGGCTTAAAGTTCAACATTCAGAAAAGTAAGACTGTGGCATCTGGTTCCATCACTTCATGCGAAATAGATGGGGAAACAGTGGCTGACTTTTTTCCTGGGCTCCAGGATGACTGCAGATGGTGATTCCAGCCATGAAATTAAAAGATGCTTACTCCTTGGAAGGAAAGTTATGACCAACCTAGACAGCATATTAAAGAGCAGAGACATTACTTTGCCAACAAAGGTCCATCTAGTCAAGGCTATGGTTTTTCCAATGGGCATGTATGGATGTGAGAGTTGGACTACAAAGAAAGCTGAGCACCGAAGATTTGATACTTTAGAACTGTGGTGTTGGAGAAGACTCTTGAGAGTGTCTTGGACTGAAAGAAGATCCAACCAGCCCATCCTAAAGGAAATCAGTCCTGAATTTTCATTGGAAGGACTGATGTTGAAGCTGAAACTCCAATACTTTGGCTACCTGATGCCAAGAGCTGACTCATTTGAAAACACCCTGATGCTGGGAAAGATTGGGAGCAGGAGAAAGGCATGACAGAAGATGAGATGGCTGGATGGCATTACCAACTCAATGGCCATGGGTTTGGATGGACTCCAGGAGTTTGTGATGGACAGGGAGGCCTGGCATGCTACGGTTCATGGGGTCGTAAAGAGTTGGACATGACTGAGCAACTGAACTGAACTGAAGGAAAAAATAAAAATGAAAGATTTCCCAAGAACAAGACTAAACTGTGTGCCTGCATCTAGGAAGAGTATTGACTTCTCAAACCATGAAGCTCAGATGAGGATTGAATCTGGGACTCACATGAGGCTTGTAAGGCAGAACTATCTCACATGAGCCCTATGTGTGATCAGTGTCTCATATGAGCCTGTGTATCTTGAAAAATGTAACAAAATGATTTTTCCTCCTCTCTGCCTCTACAAGTTGTTTCATCTTCAGAAACTGAAGTCTTAGACAAAATAGGAAATGGAACAGCTGTCTCTTTCTGTATGTGTGACTGAGGCTATCAAACCTCACCAACTTCTCTCACCTTTAAATAACAGTTTTTTTTTTAACTTTTTTTTTTAATTTATTTTTTTAAATTGTTTTTTCCATAAATTTTTCATGATATCACCATGGGTTTACATATGCTTCCCCTCCGGAACCCCCCTCCCTCTTCCCTCCCCCCCCCCCCGGGAAATCTCGCTGCACCAGCCCCGAGCATCAATCCTGGGCTGGCGATTGATTAGACATATGAAAATTAACATGCTTCAATGCCCTTCTCCCATATCATCCCACCCTTACCCTCATCCACAAAGTCCACGAGTCTATTCTATACATCTGCGTTCCTTTCGCTGTCTTGTATGTTGGGTTCTCGTTACCGTCTTTCTAAATTCCATATATATGCATTAATATACTGTATTGTTGTTTTTGCTTCTGGCTTACTTCACTCTGGATAATGGGCTCCAGTTTCGTCCATCTGAGTAGAATTGCTTCAAATGAATTTTTTTTTAATGCTGAGTAATATTCCATTGTGTATATGTACCATAGCTTTCTTATCCATTCATCAGTTGATGGGCATCTAGGTTGCTTCCATGTCCTGGCTATTGTAAACAATGCAGCGATGAACATTGGGGTACACGTGGCTCTTTCAATTCTGGTTTCCTCGGTGTATATGCCCAGCAGTGGGATTGCTGGGTCATATGGCAGGACTATTTGCAGCTTTTTAAGGAACCTCCACACTGTTTTCCATAGTGGCTGTACTAGTTTGCATTCCCACCAACAGTGTAAGAGGATTCCCTTTTCTCCACATCTTCTCCAGCAAATATGGTATTTAATCAGTTACCTAACCCAAACTCAATAGTCTAACCCAATGAGGTAGGAAGCTCATCTCATACTGATTTTATATTGGTAGACAACATTTAGTGAGGTTAAATGATTGGGCCATTATTACTTGAATTAGAAGACACAGAAGAGTCATTAAAACAAGAGTTTTCCTGCTACATAATGCTGAGTGTACATGTCATTGTGAAAAATAACATAAAGAAATTTTGGGTAACCTAGTGGAATATGTTATCATATAGTTTTAAAGACATTTGCCCCTTTCCACCTCTTTTGTCATAAATATACATTCATTCCCCAACCACAAACAGAAAACTTTCTCTTTGATTATGGCAGGTCCTAGAGATGCAGGAATTATTCATCTCATTAATACCCTTATCATCTATTCTACACTTTGATGTATGGACACCTCTCATCAGCAAACTGACCTTGAAAATAATAAATGTACTGTTTTTAAAATTTATTTATTGTTTAATTGAAGGATGATTGCTAAACCCAATTTTGTTGTTTTCTGTCAAACTTCAACATAAATCAGTCATAGGTATACTTATATCCCCTCCCTTTGAACCTCCTTCCCTCCTACAGTTTTTAAGTTTTTTTCTATAGCTAAAGGAAGCATTTAAAAATCTTATGTAAGAATCATTTGAAGAACTTCAGATAATTAGTTCTTAGGATCTGCTACCAGAAAATGAAGCTCTGTTGGTCTTCATTTGGAACTCAGAAATATGTATCTTTTATAAGTACTGTGCAGAAGAAAGTGGGCCTTAGGAAGTACCACAACGAACAAAGTTAGTGGCGGTGATAAAATTTCAGTAGAGCTATTTCAAATCCTGAAAGATGATGCTGTGAAAGTGCTGTGCTAAATATACCAGTACATTTGGTAAACTCAGCAGTGGCCACGGGACTGGAAAAGGGCTGTGTCATTCCAATCCCAAAGAAAAGCAATGCCAAAAAATGCACAAACTACCACACAATTGCACTCATCTCACAAGCTAGCAAAGCAATGCTCAAAATTCTCCAAGCCAGGCTTCAACAGTATGTGAATTGTGTACTTCTAGATATTCAAGCTGGATTTAGAAAAGGCAGAGGAACCAGAGATCAAATTGCCAACATCCATTGAATCATCAAAAAAGCAAGAGGGTTCCAGAAAAACATCTATTTCTGCTTTATTGCTACACCAAAGCCTCTGACTGTGTGGATCACAACAAAGAGTGGAAAATTCTGTAAGAGATGAGAATACCAGGACATCTGACCTGCCTCTTGAGAAACCTGTTTGCAGGTCAGGAAGCAACAGTTAGAAATGGACTTGGAAAAAGAGACTGGTTTCAAATCAGAAAAGGAGTACATCAAGGCTGTATATTGTCACCCTGCTTGTTTAACTTATTTGCACAGTACATCATGAGAAATGCTGGGCTGGATGAAGTACAAGCTGGAATCAAGATTGCCAGGAGAAATATTTATAACCTCAGATATGCAGATAACACCACTCTTATAGAAGAAGGTGAAGAAGAACTAAAGAGCCTTTTGATGAAAGTGAAAGAGGAAAGTGAAAAGTTGGCTTAAAACTCAACATTCAGAAAACTAAGATCATGGCATCTGTTCCTATTACTTCATGGCAAATAGATAGGGAAACAATGGAGATAGGACACACTATATTTTTGAGCACCAAAATCACTGCAGATGGTGACTGCAGTCTTGATATTAAAAGACACTTGTTCCTTGAAAGAAAAGTTATGACCAACCTAGATAGCATATTGAAAAACAGAGACATTACTTTGCCAACAAATGTCTGTCTAGTCAAGCTCTGGCTTTTCCAGTAGTCATGTATGGATGTGAGAATTGGACTATAAAGAAAGCTGAGAACCAAAGAATTGAAACATTTGAACTGTGGTGTTGGAGAAGACTCTTGAGAATCCCTTGGACTGCAAGCAGATCCAACCAGTCCATCCTAAAGGAAATCAGTCCTGAATATTCACTGAACGGACTGATGCTGAAGCTGAAACTCCAATAGTTTTTCCACCTGATGTGAAGAACTGACTCATTGGAAAAGACCCTGATGCTGGGAAAGATTGAAGGTGGGAAAGGAAGGGGACGATAGAGGATGAGAGGGTTGGACAGCATCAGTAACTCAATGAACATGAGTTTGGGTAAACTCTGGGAGCTGGTGATGGACAGGGAGGCCTGGCATGCTGCAATGCATGGGGTCACAAAGAGTCAGATATGGCTGAGCAAGTGAATGGAACTGAACTGAATGCAATATAATTCAAGTAATTTTCAAAACTGAGAAAGACTGCATGGGAGGGTAATAGAAACAGCATAATTGCAAAGTTATAAATGCACTTAATCTTTCAAAACTTTGTAGCTTGTGACTTTTATCTATGCTCTTGTTTCTCCTGTAAGTTTCTTCCTGTCAAATATATTCCCAAGAGATCTCTTTAACCCCTCTATTCTAATACCACATAAGAGAGGAAATAAAAATGTGACTAGTAGTTACCATACTGGACAGAACAGCTCTAGAATCTCAAAACATGCTTGTCCACATACCATTAGTCTTTCATCCTTTAGTAGATGGCTCTCTCTGAGACATTATAGCTCAAATGAGTACTTTAGTACAAGTTGGAAGCTCACTTCCTTCTATATTATATGTTATATATATCCTTCTATATAATATACCCTTCTTCTATATATATTCCTTCTGACTGATATTTGAGCTTCAATTCAGTATTGCTATCTGTAATATGATACTATACACCTTATTTGCCAGAGATTTTCAGAATATCATTTGATATAAGACATTTTTTGAATAAGCTTCATTTTATAGCAGTATTAGATTTATAGAAAAATTGAGCAGGCAGTACAGAGTTCCCATATACTCTCTCTCTAAGATACCTGCTCCCCCAGTTTCCCTTATTATTATCATCTCCTTTAGTGGAGTATAATTTTTACAATTATTGAATGAATAATAATAAATTAAGTAAAATCCACACTTTACATTAAAATTCATTATCCTATGGGTTTTGACACATACACAATATCACACATTCACTAGTACAGTATAATACAGAGATTTCATGCCCTAAAAGTCTGTGCTCTGCCTGTACCTCTCTCCCACTCACCCAAGTCTTCAGTTCAGTTCAGTCGCTCAGTCGTGTCCAACTCTGCAACCCCATGGACTGCAGCTTTCAGTTCAGTCGCTCAGTCGTGTCCAACTCTGCAACCCCATGGACTGCAGCTCGCCAGGCCTCCCTGTCTATCACCAACTCCTAGAGTTTACTCAAACTCATGTCCATTGAGTCGTTGATGCCACCGAACCATCTCATCCTGTCGCCCCTTTCTCCTCCTGCCTTCAGTCTTCCCAAGTATCTGGGTCTTTGCAAATGAGTCAGTTCTTCACATCAGCTTAAGCCTTGGTGACCACTAGTTCTTCATATCTCTATAGTTTGCCTTTTCCAGAATGTCTTATGGTCAGAATTATACAGAATGCAATATTTTTAGATTATCTTTCATTTAGCAATATGCATTTAAGATTTCATGGCTTGATAGCTCATTTATTTTTATTGCTAAATAATATCCCATTATATCCTTTCCCAATATAGTGGTAGAGAATCCACCTGCCAGTGCAGGAGACATGGGTTCGATTCCTCAGTTGGGAAGATCCCCTGGAGAAGGAAATGGCAACTCACTCCAGTGTTTTTGCCTGGGAAGTCCTATTGACAGAGAAGCCTGGTGGGCTACAGTCCAGGGGGTTGCAGAGTCCTACGTGACTTAGCAACTAAACAATAACAACATATAACCCCTTATACAGATACACATTAATTTGTTTATGAATTCAGCTAGAAAGGACATATTTTTTGCTTCTAGTTATTGGCAATTATGAATGAAACTGATGTCTATATTCAGGTACAATATTTTTGTGGACATAAGTTTTCAATTCATATGGGCAGGTACCTAGGAGAATGATTACTAGATCATATAGCAAGCGCATGTGTAACTTTGTAAAAACTGCCAAAATGTCTTCCAAGGTGGCTCTGCCATTTCACAGGCCATTTAATTTCACTGACAGAGAATTATAGTTCCTTCACATTCTTTACAACATTTGGTGCTGTCAGTGTTTTGAACTTACACGAATCTAATGTGTATATAGTGGTATCTTGTTTTAATTTGCAATTCTCTAATGACATATTTTGTCAAGGGTATTCTCATATGATTATTTTCCATCTGTATATCTTCTTTGGTAAGGTTTCCAGATTTGTTGCCCATTTTTATTGGGTTATTTGTATTATTATCGAGTTTGGTTAAGTCTTTTATCTGATATATGTTTTGTGAATATTTTTTTCCCACTCTGTGGTGTAACTTGTTTTCCTGAAGTGTGTTTGTTGTAATGTAGAATTTTTTTAATTTTCACAAAGTGCAATTTATCAATTATTTCTCTCATAGATTATGGTTTTGGTATTGTGTTTAAAAGCTCATTGCAAACCCAAGATCACCCAGATATTCTCCTATGTTATCTTCTAAAAGTTGTGTGTTTTACATTTAGGTTTATGATTAATTTGGAGTTAATTTTTGTAAAATGTATGAGGTTTGTGTCTAGATTAATTTTTTAAAAATATGTGAATGTCTAATTGTTCCAGCACTATTTGTTGAAAAACTATCTTTTCTCTTTTGAATTCCCTTTGCTTCTTAGTCCAAGATCAATTGATTATATTTCATTTGGTCTATCTCTGGGCTCTCTATTTTGTTTCATCAACCTATTTGACTTTTCTTTCACTGTTACAACACTGCTTTGATTGTTGTACCTTTCCAATAAGTCCTCAAGTTGAATAACATTTGTCTTCTGACTTTTTACTTTGGTGTGTTGTTTGCTATTCTTGATCTCTTGCCTTTGCATATAAACTTTAGAATCTAATTGTCAATATTCACAAAATAATTTGTTGGGGTTTTGACTGAGATGGGGAAACAGTAGAAACAGTGTCAGACTTTATTTTTGGGGGCTCCAAAATCATTGCAGATGGTGATTGCAGCCATGGAATTAAAAGACACTTACTCCTTGGAAGGAAGGTTATGACCAACCTAGACAGCATATTCAAAAGAAGAGACATTACTTTGTCAGCAAAGGTCCATCTAGTCAAAGCTATGGTTTTTCCAGTAGTCATGTATGGATATGAGAGTTGGACGGTGAAGAAAACTGAGTGCTGAAGAATTGATGGTTTTCAATTTTGGTGTTGGAGAAGACTCTTGAGAGTCCCTTGGACTGCAAGGAGATCCAACCAGTCCGCCCTAAAGGAGACCAGTCCTGGGTGTTCATTGGAGGAACTGATGTTGAAACTGAAACTCCAGCACTTTGGCCACCTGATGTGAAGAGCTGACTCATTGGAAAAGACCCTAATGCTGGGAAGGATTGAGAACAGGAGGAGAAGGGGATGACAGAGGATGAGATGGCTGGATGGCATCACCGACTCGATGGACATAGGTTTGGGTGGACTCTGGGAGTTTGCAATGGACAGAGAGGCCTGGCATGCTGCGATTCATGGGGTCACAAAGAGTTAGACACAAATGAGCGACTGAACTGAACTGAACTGAACTGAATTGATTGAGGTTGATTTTTATTTGTAGACCAAGTTTGGAAGAGCTGACACTGAGGAAACCAGAATTGAAAGAGACACGTGTACCCCAATGTTCATCACCGCATTGTTTACAATAGCCAGGACATGGAAGCAACCTAGATGCCCAGCAACTGACGAATGGATAAGAAAGCTGTGGTACATATACACAATGGAATATTACTCAGCATTAAAAAAAAATTCATTTGAATCAGTTCTACTCAGGTGGACAGAACTGGAGCCTATTATCCAGAGTGAAGTAAGCCAGAAGGAAAAACAACAATACAGTATACTAACATATATATACGGAATTTAGAAAGATGGTAACGAGAACCCTGCATGCAAGACAGCAAAAGGAACGCAGATGTATAGAACAGACTCGTGGACTCTGTGGAAGAGGGCAAGGGTGGGATGATATGGGAGAATTGTATTGAAACATGTTAATTATCATATGTGAAATCAATCGCCAGCCCAGGGTTGATGCTCAGGGCTGGTGCACCGAGATGTCCCAGTGGGAGGGAATCGGGAGGGAGGAGGGAGGGGGGTTCTGGAGGGGGAGCATATGTAAACCCATGGTGGTTTCATGTCATTGTATGGCAAAACCAACACAATAAAAAAAAAAAGGAGATGCAGGTTCAATCCCTGGGTTGGGAAGATTCCCTGGAGAAGGAAATGGCAACCCACTTGAGTATTCTTGCCTGGGAAATCTCATGGACAGAGGAGCCTGCCAGGCTATAGTCCATGGGGTCACAAATGAGTCAGACATGACTTAGCAATTCAACAACAACAATATGTATTTTGTTAGACTTATCCTTAAGTAGGAGAATGAAATGGCAACCCACTCTTCAGTATTCTTGCCTAGAGAATCCTGTGGACAGAGGAGCCTGGTAAGCTGCTGTCCATAGGATGGCACAGAGTTGGACATGGGTGAAGCGACTTAGTGTGCATGCATGTGTTGGAGAAGGAAATGGCAACCCACTCCACTATTCTTGCCTGGAGAATCCCAGGGACAGGGGAGCCTGGTGGGCTGCCATCTATGGGGTCACAGAATCAGACACAACAAGTGACTTAGCAGCAGCAGCAGCATCCTTAAGTATTTAATTTTTCATCTTGATATACATGGTATTGTGTTTTTCCTTTAAATTCCAATTGTTTGTTTCTGGCATATAGGAAAGCAATTGCTGTTTGTATCCCATAGACAGAGTAGCCTGGCAGGCTGCAGTCCATGGGGCCAAAAAGAGTCAAACACAACTGTAAGTAACTTAGCACAGCACACATATCAATATGTATCCTGCAAACTTGCTATAATCACTTTCTAGTTTCAGGAGCATTTTTCTTTTTCTTTGGAATTTTCTACTTGGGCTATTGTGCCATCTCTGAACAAGGAGAGTTTTATTTCTTTCTTCCTAGTCTTTATGTTTTTCCTTTCCTTTTATTTTTTTTTCCCTACTGTGCTAGTTAGGACTCTCAGAATGATGTTGAATAGCACTTTTTGTAAGAGAGTACATACTTGTATTGCTCCTGATGCTAGGGATATGGTATCTGATTCCTCACCATTAAGTATATTACCTGTAGAGTTCTGTATATTTTGTTCTTGTTTAGTTGCTAAGTCATGTTCGACTCTTGTGACCAGTGGACTGGACTGTAGGCCACCAGGCCTCTCTGTCCCTAGGATTTCCCAGGCAAGAACCCTGGTAAAGGGTTTTGTATATATTCCTTTAAGGAAATTTCCTCGGTTCCTACCTTTCTGAGAGTTTTTATCATGAACAAATCTTAGATTTTGTCAAATGCTTTTTCAGTATTTATTGATAAATTCTGTTTAGCCTGTTGATATGATGGATTACATGAGATGATTTTCAAGTGCATATCTTAAATGTAGTTTCATACACAGTGTAACATTTTAAGACCAGGCTTTTTACATGCATTTACTTGACCAAAAATTTTATTAGATACAAAGAGTAATAGAAGGGGTACTTGGGAAGGAGAAAAGCCAGAGGGGAATTGGCTGCTGCTCCTGTTGCTTGCTGTGCTCCAGGAGTATTCCCTGCTTTATGTTAAAGAAAGAAAAACTTGTTTTAAATATGTTAGCATTTTGTGGTTATTCAGTCACTCAGTTGTGTCCTATTTTTTGTGACCCCATGAACTTCAGTTTGCCAGGTTTATCTGTCCTTCACCATCTCCCAGAGTTTGCTCAAACTCATGTCCATTAAGCCAGTGATGTCATCAAATCATCTCATCCTCTGTCATCCCCTTATCCTCTTGCCTTCAATCTCTCCCAACATCAGGGTCTTTTCTAATGAATTGGCTCTTTGCATCAGGTGGCCAAAGTATTGGTGCCTCAGCTTCAGCATCAGTCCTTCAATGAATATTCAGGATTGATTTCCTTTAGGATTGACTGGTTTGATCTCCTTGCAGTCCAAGGAACTCTCAAGAATCTTCTCCAACACTGCAGTTCAAAAGCATCAGTTCTTTGGCACTCAGCCTTCTTTATGGTCTACCTCTCACATGCATACACGACTGCTAGAAAAACCATAGCTTTAACTATACAGCCCTTTGTTGGCAAAGTAATGTCTCTGCTTTTTAATACTCTGTCATAGATTTATCATAGCTTTTCTTCCAAGGAGCAAGCATCTTTTAATTTTAAGGGATGAAAAAAGTGAAACCAGGATAGGGAAGAGAAAGAAGCCTTTATGAGAAATGTGGATTTGATTTAGGCTTGTGGGAAGAGAGGAATTTTGGGCCAGTAGACAAGGTATTCTAAAAACATTTGAGGAAAAGGCAGTATGGGGTGTTTTTGAATTTCCTATAATGCTTCCTAAGCTTCTTTGCTCCTCCCTCATAAATAGCTTTGCTTCCCTGTGACTCACATCTCTGACTGTGTCACTCTCTTCATCTATTTGGTTAACTGTCACTTACCGAGATCCTAATTGTGCCTTCTCATTTTCTTTTGCACATTATCACCTAACTCATCAGCTTCCTCTCAGTCCTAACCATTATACCCCTCCAGACTGAACTCAACCTACAGGTGCACAGTCATTCTACAACTTTGTCACAGGACCATCAGCAATGTCCCTTTTCCAATACATCTCACCCACAGAGTCCATGATCACATCCTTCTATGCTACTGCCTATGTCCTAAAATCACAACCTTCTAGCTCCCTTGCTGCACCGCTTCCTATAAATTTCTCTTTAACTTCGTAACTATCACTCCTTTCACTGCTCCACTTTCCACAGGACTGTTCCTGGTGTTCACTCACATGGCTTGGATTCCATGGCTCAGCATCGTAGCCATATTTTTACTGGTCCTTGGCTAGCAATTATCTTCCCTGAGCATCCGTCAGAGCAGCTTAACTTAGCTGTTGCTGCTGCTGCTGCTAAGTCGCTTCAGTCTTGTCCAACTCTGTGCGACCCCATAGACAGCAGCCCACCAGGCTCCCCCATCCCTGGGATTCTCCAGGCAAGAACACTGGAGTGGGTTGCCATTTCCTTCTCCAATGCATGAAAGTGAAAAGTGAAAGTGAAGTCGCTCAGTCATGTCCAACTCTTAGTGATACCATGGTCTGTTGCCTACCAGGCTCCTCCGTCCATGGGGTTTTCCAGACAAGAGTACTTAGCTAAAAAGACACAAAACTGGAGAGATTACCAATCACCAGAAAGGTATAATTGTGTTGCCTGTAGTATGCATGAAAATTTTGAGGTAAGGGGAAGTCAGACCAAACCACTCAGAGTAATATTGCCAACTAAGTTTGCTCAAGAAAGAGACTTTAACATTTTGTGATGTCCATTATATGCTTGGCATTTTTGTATGAAATTTAATTCTCAAAAGAATCCAGTAAAGTAGATGTTATGCCCATAATACCTCAAGGCTCAGACAGTTCAAGAAATTTCCCAAAGGTACATGGTAGACCGAGACATGGTTCCTGAGAGATGTTAGCCTCCTCTGCTCTACTGCTTTCTGCTT
Organism: Antilocapra americana; assembly: GCA_007570785.1. Classification (NCBI taxonomy): domain Eukaryota; kingdom Metazoa; phylum Chordata; class Mammalia; order Artiodactyla; family Antilocapridae; genus Antilocapra; species Antilocapra americana. The sequence goes on along the minus strand of ML662447.1, from coordinate 2,673,432 downwards.
ACTTCTGTAATTACAGAAGTCGCTTCCTTTAGAGTCTTCTGGCGTCTTGACATTCAAGTTTATCTCATAAAGACATTTTTGTATTCAGTGTAAATAACAGCACTCTTTTGACCTTGGCTCCCTCATCTGTTTCATAGTTCTGGATGTTAAATTACATTTCATTATGTGTATGTCTGAAATAATATTAGATTTTTGTGGGGTAGATATTAGAAGTTGCTATAAAAGAGACTTATATATTAAAGTAAAATGTCCAATCTCTAAGAGATTGCCATGTGGGTATTTCATAAGTAGTATTTGAAGGTATAATAGAATCCAAAGTATACTTTGAATATATATGTGTGTGTGTGTGTGTGTGTGTGTGTGTGTGTGTGTGTGTCTATGTATATACATGTCAGCATACTACTTACATTCATTTTAGATATTCTCTACATTTCTCTCTATAGAAGAGCTTCAGTACCATGCTAGCTAGTCTCTGAATCGCGTATCCAGGTCCTGTGCTTGCTACTTTTTGAAGCTCTATAGAAGAGATCTCAAAGCCAGCATTCCTGGCCACTGCTAGCTGACAAGATTCTGGACAGTAGCAGAAAGACAATCATTGTTTCTATTGCTTCAAAGAATTCACATGCTTTGGTGTCACATATATAAAAAGCTGTGGCAGCTGATTGGATTGTGGACTTTTGATTCCAGTTTTATGAGGCTAATGCAAACCTAATTCTGGTTTACCACAGTTTCCACCAATAGAGAAACCCCAATATGCCCATGGGTGAAGCAAGACGTGGCTATTACACAGAGCAACTTGGTCATGAAATTCCTTATTTATGACTGCATTCAGAAAGCCATGAACCTTTCCCACTTACTATCATATTTTAATTCGCTGCCACACTTGTGAGCACACATATAAATCAGGGTGCATCTTTAAAGGATAAATCTCACTCCAAATCCAGGGTGAACTAGTGCATCCTTTTTTTTTTTTTTTTTTTTTATGGAATCTATGTGACCTGACTGCAAAGAGAATTTTTGATTAATCAGAACTAAGATTTTAATAAAGAAACAGCAGGTGGGCTAACCACAAAATTAAAACTCCCAACCATCTCAGAGTAATAAAGTCATAAATATAAAAGTGCTCAAAATATCTCATTTGCATCTTTGAATAACGTCCGTTTAACAAGGAGAGGGCACTGCCTTGACCAGCAGAGGGCAGTTTCCCACATACATTGTCTTTCCTGGTTCAGTCTTGTCTCAGTATCTTTGTCAATCTTTCACTGTGTAATAGAGCAGGGCTGCATGATAATTAATTGCCATCTGCAGTGTGTTTTTACCAGTAATTTTTATGCCCAGTTGCTCAATTGCAATATTGTATCAGCCGCATTTCAGCACATGCTGGAAAACAAAAATGTGCCTTTGGTTTCCTAATCAAGTTTGGTCAATTTAAAGATTCTTTTTTGGCAGAAACAATGTCAATTTATTTCTGTGACTGTGGTATAGCCTCCCTATTAGTAGTTAAAATTGTATGGCTTTCTGAATAAGGCAGACCAAGGTTTGGAATTAGACTCTACTGTCTAGTGGCTTTGTGACCTTAAAGACACAAGAGAAACAGATTTCACCCCTGGGTCTGGAAGATCCCCTGGAGGAGGAAATGGCAACCCACTCCAGTATTCTTGCCTGAAAATTTCCATGGACCGAGGGGCCTGACAGGCTATAGTCCATGGGGTCACAAAGAGTCAGATACTACTGAGCAACTGAATACACATGCGCTGGTTACGTAAAGGTTTATTTTCTTATGGTAAAATGTAAATAATGGTACTATAGAGTACAAGGTGGTACTGAGGTTAAACATCCTAACAACCTATGAAATATATGCTTGAAGAATTTTCAGCTCACTTATGTAAGTTACATGTGATCCTAGAACATAGCCTCCCGATAAATTTACCTCAAGAGGTTGTGAGCTACAGTAACTACTTCTAGGCAGGCTATTGAATCAACACATCCATCTGTTGGTTTAGTGACTGTTAAACATGGCAAAGGACTGATGACAAGTGCACTTTTTCATTCATAAAATGCGTTTATGTTTATTATTTTATTCATTCTTCATGACAAATCCTTAGTGAAGCAGGACAGATAGTAGGATCCTCCTTTGTAATGAGGAAATCAAGCTTCAGAAGGCTAAGTGATTTGTTTCCAACATGGCAATGATAGACTCAGAGTTTGAACTTAGTTCACTCGTATACCCAGTCCACAGTAATCAGTCTAGTTCCTCTGAAGAGTCACAGCATTTCCCTCTCAGATCCTGCCTCTACATTTGTAACCAACAGAATTAAGACAAATTACCCCCACGTTTCCTTCTAGCTTTGACCTCCCAGGAGATTGTAGGAAAATTTCCATGAAAGGGATGGTTCTAACATCAGTATATAATTGTTGTGATATTTGTACTATTCCAAGAGGATAAGGCTTCAAGGATTAGAAATACTGAAGAAACTTTTTGGAGGGAAGAGAGGTCAAGAAAAAAGGATGGTGAGGTTGTATTGTCCCTGAGTTTTAAAAATCTAGTGATTTTTAAACCCAACTGTTTTTCCTCTGCAATACCCAGGAAACATCACCTATCATCATTTTAAATACCACCCCTTTCTTTCTGCTTATTTGTCTGTGCCAGGTCTTTGTTGCGGTATGCAGGATCTTCAGTGAGGGCTTGCGAGCTCTTAGTTGTGGCGTGTGGTTCTAGTTCTCAGACCAGGGGTAGGACGCGGGCCTCCTGCGTTGGGAGCGCAGTCTGGGCCGCTGGACTACAGGGGAAGTCTTTTCAAGTTTCTTTCTAAACCAGTAAATTGTAGTACGCCAAGCTAACTCCTCTCCCTCGGTGCCATCCAGACACTGCCCTAAAAGCACACAAGCGACTCCAAATAGCAGTAGTATAGCTGTAATAGCTATAGTGACAGTAATAAACATGAACAGGTTTTCTGTGTGCCCAAACTGTCCTTTGTGCTTTTAAAGGAACTATTTTATATAATCTTTTTGATCTAATGAGGTGGGTGCTTTTATTATCCATTTTATACAGCTGAGTAATTTGCCTCATTGTTATTGCTTCAGTAGCATTCCTTGTCTGGGCTACTATCACTGATTTCCTAGTTAATTCCATAGTTTACCAATGTACTATGTACTATGAATATGTATGTATTTGAATGTACTATGAATTTGACCATTCTAGGTACCTAGTATAAGAGGATTCAGATAGTGTTTGTCTGCACCTTCTGTATATTGTAATGCATTTTTAAGGTTAATTTAATATATGTCCTACAAAGAGATTGTACTTCTTGTTTTGTTCCCCTGTGCTATACAGTATGGTCTCATTAGTTATCTATTTGAAAAGCAGAGATAGAGACAAAGACATGGAGAACAAATGTATGGATACCAAGGGGGAAGAGGAGGTGGGATAAATTGGGAAGTTGGGATTGACATATGTACACTTCTATGTATAAAATATACAAGTAATGACCACCTACCTTTTTAATTTTATCTCATCTCATTTCATTTCACGTCTCTTCTGTCATGAGGCTTAACCCATACTGAATTCTTCTCAGTAAATTGGCTGGACCAAGAATTTTCCCAGACTAAGGTCTATTTCCATGGGGTTCCCTGACTGGAAAATCTTTCTTCCTATTTTTCCTTTTGTTATACCCATGCATATCTCCAAATTAATGTCGTTTCTTCAGAGACGATTTTCTGGATTACTTGATTATTTTTCTCCAAAAATGAAGGCCATTTAAACAGCCATTTTATTAGATGAAAACAAAAAATATAGAACACATTAAACCATAATTTAAACAAACAAAAAACAACAAACTGCTCAAGGATAATAAAAGAATAAGCGTGAATTAAATGAATGACTTTCATCTTTACTTTGTAAGATTTTCACCCTCATTTTAAAAAAAAATTATACTAGTCCACCAGAAGGTAGCATCGAAGTTCTGGATCTAACTAATAAAGAACTGTAGAAATATTACTAGGGGAGGTAAACTAGCATGCCCCCAAGTATTAGGAAGGTACTCAGGGATGAAACTGAGAAACTACTGGCCCAGCATTTAATTGGTAAGGCCATATAATGTAAGTTATAAAATTATAATTATATGGATGTGATGAATGGTAACTAGTTCACGCAATCCAAAACTAGTAGGCACTCTTCCTAACCCATAGCTTTGAAACATGAACATAATATACACTACACTTAAGGGAAATAAAGTGAAACATTTTAAAACAGAGATACAATTTGGAAAGTTCATATTAATTCATGAATGTTACTATGATGGATGTTAAGAATGAAGCCAATGGGGAATCCATGATTTAGCTTTTTAACCAGAAGCCTTGGAACCAAGGCATGCTTATCTTTAAACCATCTCCTCCTGTGATAGGTTAAACACATTTGATGCAATGTATCAATTTATTACCTACAAGTACACAGTACTTTAGTCCCCATTTTGGTGTCAAATATCTTTCTTTACTAGAATCATGGTATGAAATCTCATTTAAGTATGGCAGACCTACCATTTATTAGGTGGGTACAGGACTAAGTGAGCTTCTTAGGGTATTGCTTCTAAATTAACTGTGCACCTCAGTCTATCTGAGCTGGTCATGCACCCACTAGACTTGTTATTCCAAGGGCTTTGTTCTTACCTTAAATCATTTGTTCAATTGATTCTCAATAAATATTTACTGTATGCCTGCTACAAAAATGCTAGTTGCTGGCCAAATGGAAAAGAAAGGGGCTTTGTATCACCTCTTGCAGTGGATGCCAGAGAAAGAAAAATTAAGGGATCATCACTGTATAATGTATAAAATGCTATAAGAGAAACAAAGAAACACTGAAGGTGAAAAGTCTCATAGAGAATATAGCATTTGAGTTACATCTTAATGACCTAAGTTCATAGGGCAACACTTGCGAGGAGGAAAGACAATGTTTATGGAAGAGAAGAAAGATGTGCTAGAAGATAATATACTTAACAAAATGAAGTTCATTCAAAGACGAAATGTCTGGAGAGGCAGGCTTCAACTTAAGGAGAAGTCAAACTCTGTCCTGAAGGAATAGAGACCAGGGCTATGGAGAGAAAAGGCCTCACTAAATTTTGAGAGAGAGAAGGAGACGAGACAAGCCTGCTGCTTTCAACGTGTCTGGCTAGATTAATTATGGTGATATAAACACTCTGAGATGGAAAACATTGGAAGCAGATTAGTCAAGAGTGTATGTATTGTATGTATGCATAATGGAGAGAGAGAAAGTGGTAAGATGGTGGTTCACCTTTGGACATGTTAGTTTTGGGTCCTTTGGGTAGAGATGTACAGCAGGAAACTTGATGCACAGTCATCAGTTGAAGACTGAAGTTTTGGTTGAAGATGATGACTGAAAAGTCATACAGATAAGAGTGAAAGACATTACACTATATGAGAATGCATAGAAAGAACATTTAATGGAAAGACAAAATGATATAATTTAATCAGTGCCTATAGTCAAAGTTATATTTTTCTAGTAGTCATATAAGAACGTGAGAGCTGATGCTAAAAGAAGGCTAAGTACTGAAGAATTGATGCTGGAGAAGACTCTTGAGAGTCCTTTGGACAGAAAAGAGGTCAAACCAGCCAGTTTTAAAAGCGATCAACCCTGAATATTCATTGGAAGGACTGATACTGAAGCTGAAGCTCCAATACTTTGACCACCTGATGCGAAGAGCTGACTCACTGAAAAACACCCTGATGCTGGGAAAGACTGAAGGCCAAAGGAAAAGGGGCCAGCAGAGGATGATATGGATAGCATCACTGACTCAATGGACATGAATTTGAGCAAACTCTGGGAGATAGGAGTGGCCACAGGACTGGAAAAAGGTCAGTTTTTATTCCAATCCCAAAGAAAGGCAGTGCCAAAGAGTGCTGAAACTACCACACAATTGCACTCGTCTCACACGCTAGCAAAGAAATGCTCAAAATTCTCCAAGGCAGGCTTCAACAGTACATGAACTGTGAACTTCCAGATGTTCAAGCTGAATTTAGAAAAGGCAGAGGAACCAAAGATCAAATTGCCAGCATTCGCTAGATCATCAAAAAATCAGAAAAGTTCCAGAAAAACATCTGCTTCTGCTTTATTGACTATGCCAAAGCCTCTGACTGTGTGGATCACAATAAACTGTGGAAAATTCTGAAAGAGATGGGAATACCAGACCATCTGAGCTGTCTCTTGAGAAACCTGTATGCAGGTCAGGAAGCAACAGTTAGAACTGGACATGGAACAACATACTGGTTCCAAATCAGGAAAGGAGTATGTCAAGTCTGTATATTGCCACCCTGCTTATTTAACTTATATGTAAGGTATATCATGCAAAATGCCAGGCTGGGCAAAGTACAAGCTGGAATCAAAATTGCCAGGAGAAATATTAATAACCTCAGATACTTAGATGACAGCACCCTTATGGCAGAAACTGAAGAAGAACTAAAGAGCCTCTTGAGGAAAGTGAAAAAGGAGAATGAAAAAGTTGGCTTAAAACTCAACATTCAGAAATCGAAGATCATGGTGTCTGGTCCCATCACTTCATGGCAAATAGATGGGGAAATAATGAAAACAGTGAGCTACTTTATTTTGGGGGCTCTAAAATCACTGCAGATGGTGACTGCAGCCATGAAATTAAGAGACACTTGCTCCTTGGAAGAAAAGCTATGACCAACCTAGATAGTATGTTAAAAAGCAGAGACATTACTTTGCCAACAAAGGGCTGTATAGTCAAGGCTATGGTTTTTCCAGTAGTCATGTATGGTTGTGAGAGTTGGACTGTAAAGAAAGCTGAAAACCAAAGAATTGATGCTTTTGAACTGTGGTCTTGGAGAAGAGTCTTGAGAGTCCCTTGGACTGCAAGGAGATCCAACCAGTTCATCCTAAAGGAAATCAGTCCTAAATATTCATTGGAAGGACTGATGTTGAAGCTGAAAATTCAATACTTTGGCCACCTGATGCAAATAACTGACTCATTTGAAAATACCCTGATGCTGGGAAACATTGAAGGAAAGAGGAGAAGGAGACAACAAAGGATGAGATAGTTGGATGACATGACCGACTTGATGGACGTGAATTTAAGTAAGCTATGGGAGTTGGTGATGGACAGGGAGGCCTGGCATGCTGTAGTCCATGGGGTTGCAAATAGTTGGACATGACTGAATGACTGAGCTGAACTAAACTGGGAGGTAGTGGAGGACAGAGGAGCCTGGTATACTACAATTCATGGGCTGCAGAGTCAGACATGATTTAGTGACTGAACCAGAACAGCAACAAACCAATACAGTTTTCTTAGAGGAAAGTTTTGAATTCTACTACAATGGCCTCAGCTTATCAAATGGGGAAATGTGATCCCATAGCAGGCCTTCCTTCAATGAATGTGTATGTTACCATTTGCAAGGCACACAAAAGATAAGGGGCATATTTATACAAAAGTTATAAAAGTTATTTTTAAGCAAAAATATGCTTCTCTGAACTACAAAGTGTGCTGATTTCTAATTGTCGTTTGCTAAAATCCAGGAGAAATAAGCTTTGAGTTCTGATGTAGCAACACTAGGAGGGGATGTATAAGTAAGTGTGGCATTACTTCTCTGGAAAAGCTGAATGAGTATGGAGCAGCTTTTTGCTACTGATAATGGATGAGGCGAGGTGGAAGGGTGAGAACACTCTTAGTGATTGCTCATAAAAGGACCAGGATTACTCACAAACAGGACTATTGTCTTCTATATCCAGCTGATTTGAAATACACATTAGTATCTGCTTCAAGATTCTCATGTGCTTTTGGTATCTTCTCTTGTGAAAGCAGCTGGACCAGGAGCCCAGCAGCTGACAACCAATGGTCTAAAAGCAGTCACAACAAGGTCAGGTTTCTGGTATTTGGGGATTTTCTTCCTTGAAACTATGAATGGTCAAGACTACAGGAAGCTGGCCACTTCTTTTTCTGAACAGTTTCTTGTTAAATAAAGTAGACAGAGAGAGGTTAGGTAGACAGCTAATCAGACACCAGTGTTCTTACCCCCTTACCCTGTTCCCAATCTTTTTTCTTTGTGTGTCTGTGTGGGGGGGTATATTTATTCTGTGAACTACTTTTATATTTATGTCTGTATTTATTTGCTTGGCTGTGCTGGCTCCTAGTTGTGGCATACGGGATCTTTAGTTGTGCCATGTGAAGTTTTACTTGTAGCATGTAAGATGGAATTTCCTGACCAAGGACCGAACCCAAGTGTCTTAGCCACTGAGCCACCAGGGAAGCCCCCTACTCTCAATATTTTATGCATTTCTGAAGCCATCTGAGGATTTTAATATCTTAAGTCCTTCATACCTAAATATATTCAAAACTATTATATTTTTCTTTGACTACACTGAAAATAATCTGAGAAAAAATTAGCTCAGGCAGGTCAGAGCATTTTGATGAAAGTAAAAGGAAATATTTGAGTTACCTGGCTAAAGAATCATTAAAAACAATTGTCCATCAAAAGAGACCCATAAGAGCTCCTCAATTTTTGAAAGTTTGAATATAGTGTGAAAGTAGAAGATTAGGGATAGAACCAAAGACTGAATTCCAATTACTTGAAAAATAATTAAAATGGATTTCTTATACATTTGATTATGCTTGGACTTTAGTCTTCCTAGGCCTCTTAACTATTTTATGAATTAAGATCTGTCTGTAACAGAGTCTTATGCCTATTTCCTCAGTGAATATCAAAGCCATCTCATGTTCTTTATTTCTTACTAACTCTATTAAAATTAAGCTATAAAGAACATGGTACCAACTGACTACCAAGGGATTGAAATTTTAAAGGACAAGCAACATTTAGAAAATAACAATATAGATTCCACACACATAGCTTAGTGCTTTGGAAAAAATAGGCAAATAGTCCTCTCTGCTTTGAGGGAAGAAAACTAAATTTAGCATTTTTGTCTACTGTATCTTGATAAATGCCATAAAAAGATTAACACTGAGAATCAGGAGCCTCTCCTTTCACATTGGTTTTTATAACTGTTTCTGTGATCTTGAAAAGCTACACTCTCTTTGGGTCTCATTTTCCTCATCTCTAAAATAGGATACTTAGAATCACTCATTCCTTCATCTCTAATAGTCTGAGTCTATGAAATAGTTGGACTCAAAGGTATTTGAACAAATCTTGGCAGGAGAGATTGGTCTTAGGCCCAGTTGATACAAAGAATGACGAGATATATGGAGTCCAGCAGCTTTTCTATATTTGGATGCTGAGATGTTCTTTGTAGTTTGCATCTTGGAAGCTGGGAGTTGTCAGCTTTTCCTGATTCAAGTAAGTAGACACTCTTCTTCTGGCCACCTTCAGTTATCTGCCCCCTGAAACCAGCGGGAGCAAAGGTTTTAATCAGATCCACATGAGTACCTGGTGCCACTGGGCATTATATGATTAAGTCTCTAAATAACACTCCAGCCGAATTCAAATCAGAGAGCCTGGGTTGTGATTGTCAGTGCCTCCACCGGCTGTCTATGTGCTGAATAAATATTGCACGTCCCGTGACACAAACTTGCCAAGCTACTCCTAATTTTTTTCTCTCCAAGCAAGAGGGCTCCCAACCAGGAACCATGTCCTGGGAGATTGTGGCAGGCTCTGTTACACGCCATTTCACACACCTGTTTTTGTCTCCATAAATTTGCAATTACTTTTCCTCCAGGCTTCGACTGATTAGAGCATTCTCCTTTCTCCTCCGGTTGTTGCAAAGGCAGCACTAATACGAATCAGCTCAAATGCCAGAACAGGTCAGAGCTTTAGCTTTTAGCCTCCTCAGTGAGCCTAGTTTAAGTTGAAAAAGAAGCCTTTAAGCCTTGCTCTATAATGCTGTCTTTTGGCCTCTGAGCAAGAAACCAGGCGAGTTAGTAATGATCACAGCAGAGAATTCATTAAGTTGCCCTAATTGAAAGCTGAAGTGAGGGGGAAGTGAGGATGCAAAATTTGACCTGATTGAGCCTGAAGACTGGAGTAGGAAGACAACTAACACTCCATGAAGCATCTAAGAACTAGAGGCTTAAACATTTTATTTTACCATCATGGCATCTCTTTAAGATAAGAATTGTTATCACCATTTTACAGGTTACTCAGAGAGGTTAAGTAATTTGCCCAGTGTCACATATCTACAAGTAGAAGATCCATGAGCAGAATGCAGATCTGTTTTCAACCCAGCATTTTTTTTTTTTTTTTTGCCGTGTTTCTAGCCCTCTAGGGAGAAAACTGAGCTTTGGGGCATATAAGGCAACACACAGGAAGAATGGTTTTAGAAATCAGTTTCCTTTGGTAGCAAGACAATGACTAAAGCCTGCTATCATGGGGTTGGAAGCAGAATATGGAAAGGGACTGAAGTCAAATATGGCGTCTGTAACCTGACACTGAATCTCAGAGACAAAGATTTGAGTGAAGCAGAAAAGAATAGTTTTATTACTTTGACAGGCAAAGGGGGCCACAGTGGGCTAATGTCCTCAAAACTGAGTCCCAACTCGGAAGGGGTAGTGAGGAGTTTGACAGCAATGACTCAAAGAGGATGTGATCAGTTCATTGACATTCTTATTGGTTAGTGGTGAGGTAAGTGGGAGTCCGCATCATCAACCTTCTGGCTCCAGTGATCGGGGTCTATGAGCTTGTGGGAAGCATACAGTTACCTTATCCCACCTGGTAGGGGTTTCACTATCTGCAAAACAGCTCAAAGATAGTGTTATGTAAGTCCCTTCAGGGGTGAACAGGAACCTGCCCCAAGGCTACACTTTTGTTTCTTTTGACAGCTTCTGGCCATAGGAAGCATCACTAGGAACAAAGTTAGTGGAGGTGATGGAATTCCAGTTGAGCTACTTCAAATCCTAAAAGATGATGCTGTGAAAATGCTGCGCTCAATGTGCCAGTAAATTTGGAAAACTCAGCAGTGGCCACAGGACTGGAAAAGGTCTGTTTTCATTCCAATCCCAAAGAAAGGAAACACCAAAGAATGTTCAAACTACTGCAGAGTTGCACTCATCTTACATGCTAGCAAAGTAATCCTCAAAATTCTCCAACCCAGGCTTCAACAGTATGTGAACCATGAACTTCCAGATGTGCAAGTTGAATTTGGAAAAGGCAGAGGAATCAGAGATCAAATAGCCAACATCTGCTGGAACATTGGAAAAGCAAGAGAGTTCCGGAAAAGCATCTACTTCTGCTTTATTGACTACACCAAAGCCTTTGACTGTGTGGATCACAACAATGAGTGGAAAATTCTTCAAGAGATGGGAATACCAGACCACCTAACCTGCCTCCTGAGAAATCTGTATACAGATCAAGAAGCAACGGTTAGAACTGGATATGGAACAACAGACTGGTTTCAAATCGGGAAAGGAGTACTTCAAGGCTGTACATTGTCACAGCTGCTTATTTAACTTATATGCAGAGTACATTATGTAAAATTCTAGACTGGATGAAGCACAAACTGGAATTAAGATTGCAGGGAGAAATATCAATAACCTCAGAAATGCAGATGACACCACCCTTATGGTAGAAACTGAAGAACTAAAGAGCCTCTTGATGAAAGTGAAAGAGAAGAGTGAAAAAATTAGCTTAAAACTCAACATTCAGAAAATTAAGATCATGGTATCTGGTCCCATCACTTCATGGTGAATAGATGGGGAAATAATGGAAACAGTGAGATAGTTACTATTTGGGGCTCCAAAATCACTGCAGATGGTGACTGCAGCCATGAAATTAAGAGATGCTTGCTCCTTAATTAAGAGACGCTTGCTCCTTAAGCTATGACGAACCTAGAAAGCATGTTAAAAAGCAGAGCCATTACTTTGCCAACAAATGTCCATCTAGTCAAAGCTATGGTTTTTCCAGTAGTCATGTATGGTTGTGAGAGTTGGACTATAAAGAAACCTGAGCGCAGAAGAATTGATAGTTTAGAACTGTGGTGTTGGAGAAGACTCTTGAAAGCCCTTGGACAGCAAGGAGATTCAACCAGTCCATCCTAAAGAAAATCAGTCCTGAATATTCATGGAAAGGACTGATGCTAAAGCTGAAACTCTAATACTTTGGCAACCTGATGCGAAGAACTGACTCATTTGAAAAGACCCTGATGCTGGGAAAGATTGAAGGCAGGAGGAGAAGGGGACAACAGAGGATGAAATGATTGGATGGCATCACTGACTCAATGGACATGAGTTTGAGTAAGCTCCAGGAGTTGATGATGGACAGGGAAGCCTGGTGTGCTGCAGTCCATGGGTCGCAAAGAGTCGGACATGACTGAGCTACTGAACTGAACTGAACCCTTGTCTTTCCATCTTCTTTCTTCCCTCATTATCAACTATTTGAACCTGCTCATTGGAACTCAGGGAATGCCATGAAGGCTGAATGAAGCCTATTTCCTATAATCAGTAAACGTGGGACAGAGAATGGCTTTTGTGCCCAGGAACCCCACAGAGTCCTGCTGGGTTTCAGGAGCAGAGGGTACCTCTAATGAATTACAGGTTAAGAGGGCTGGCTGGGAGAGAAAACAGCCAGGGTTTAGGCTTTGTGGAGTATTAGCTGGGGCTTCAAGGTATTCATGTAGAAAGCCCAACTTTTAGTTTTTCTTACTATCAATTAAACCCTCCAAAGCCAGCCATACTGTTCCAACCTACTGCTCATGCTGGTTGCTTAGTCTCACATGCCCTGCACTTTAGTAATGTGACAACATGCTCCTCTTTTGTGAACTTCACGCACCCAGGGTCCCCCGGGTATGGAGATCTGTGTCTTCCTGCTTGCTCTACTCCTCCATCAAGGCCCGGATCCAATGTCTGTAGCCTTTTCTAAGTCCCCAAGGTGAAACCGGAAATCTTCTACTGAATTGCTGTAGCGCATTTAGAAGTTCCAACCACAGGATGGTTTTTGTACAAGCTTTCTATTCCCTGCTAGATTCTCAGATACTGAAAGCTTGAGGCAAGAGACATGGCAGAAATTTGAGGTTTGATAAATCTTCTCCTTTCCCCTTTCAATAGCCTTCACAGACATGAAGATACCCAGAAAATATGTATGAAGTAAAGGAATTTATTCCCACCATTATGCTTGCTTTTATTTTAATTTCCTTGATAGAAACAACTGATCATCCACTGATGAATTTTTTATTTACTAAAAACCAACTATGGGATGGACCACATTATAGAAAACTTTTTGTTTCATGCTAAGACACTGTTAGTCTTATTTCAGGAAAGATGAATAAGTATGACACAAGGAAGTGACACCATCAGAGTTATTTTCCAGAAAGATTCTTTTTGGTGCAATGTTAAAGACAGAATGGAGAGAGGTGAACCAGACAGGAGGGAGAACAGAAGTATGGCAACATTCCAGGCATGAGATGATAACGGCTTAAATCATTCTTTATGATGAAGAGGAAAAGGTCTGATGGAATAATAGACTGTGAGTGTCTGTTCATAGACCTTTACAGCCCAGATTTCACCACCTGATTGCTTATTGCTGCTTCATAGTATCTGACTAGTCCTTCATTTCCACTCCATGGGATCTGACGTTTTGTCATTGTAGGTTTGTCAGATAGAAAATATTAGAACCTTATTATTAAAAGAGAATAAACATACATTTCTTTTAAACTTGCAATGCAAGAAGACATGAGTTCAATCTCTGGATCAAAAAGATGCCCTGAAGAGGGAAGTAGCCACCCACTCCAGTATTCTTGCCTGGGAAATCCCATGGACAGAAGAACCTGGTGGGCTACAGTCCATGGGGGTTGCAAAAGAGTCAGATATAGCTTAGTAATTAAACAACAACAACACAATTTATATCATTAAGAAAAAATGGGTTCCAGAATGTGATGGTCTCACAACACTGTCATGAAATTGCTGTGAACCGTGGGCCATATAGTGATTATATATGTAGCTATCCAAGGAACTGCCAAGTTCTTTTCTACAGCTGACCTAGCATGTTACATTCCCATTGACAATGTACAACTCTTCCAATTTCTGTACATCCTCACCAACACTTGTTTTTCTTTTTTTAATTATAGTTATCTTAGTAGTTATGAAGTGATATCTCACTGTGGCTTTGATTTGCATTTTCCTAAAGACTATTGATGTTTAGTATCAGTTCTTGTGATTTTTGTGAAATTTTATATCTTCTTTTGATAAAGACCTATTTATATGTTATATGCCCCTCAAACATAGATTTATAATTATTTTTATGCATTTGAGTGAAAAATAAAAATCTGAAGTTACTAAAACTATAGTGATATTGGCTTTTATATTGCCTGTGTATTTACTTTTATTGTCAATTTGTATTTCTCCATATGGCTGCAGATTATTGTCTAATGTTCTGCCTTTAGAATCTGAAGGACTCCCTTTAGGATTCCTTGTAGGGCAGATTTAGTGTTAATAAATACCCTTAGGGTTTGTTGGTTTGTTTGCTTGGGAATATTTTAATTTCTCCTTCACTTTTTGAAGGACAGATTTTCTAGACATAGAATTATATCTTGCCAGTTTTTTTTTTTCTTTCTTTCAACACTTTATGTCATCAAACTGCCTTTCAGCTTCCATGGTTTCTGATGAAAATGGCTGCTAACCTTACTGAGGATCTCTTGTGCTTGATAAATTTGCTTCATTTTTCTCACTGCTTTTAGATTATTTCTTGTCTTTGGCTTTAGCTACTTTGATTATAATATATCTTAATATGAATCCCTTAGTTTATCATATTTAGAATTTATTGACTCTTGGATTTGTAGATGTATGTATGTCATTTTCCTATCTGTATTAATTTTAGAAATGAAATATCTAACCAAATGCTGCAGTAAAAGCTTGTAAATGAGGCATGAAATTAAATAAAAGCCTGTAGACTAATTTGGAAAAATCAGTATCTTAACAATATTGACTTCCAAGCAGTATATTTTTTCATTCCTTAGTTCTTTTTAATATTTCTCAGTAGTATTTGTACCTTTCAGTACACTGAAACTGTTTCTTTGCATATCTTGTGTTAAATATATCTCTTAGTTTGGATGGTTGGTGGTATAAAGAAAATGAAATTTTTAGTTTGATTTTTCCATTTCTTTACTGGTAACATATAAGCACAGAAGTTTATTTTTATAAATAAACCTTGTGTTCTCTGACATTATTAAATGTGCTTAATCAAATAATTGTTTTATCAATTTCTTAGATTCCTCTATATAAACAGTCATGTTGCCTGCCCCAGAAGAAAAGTTTGTCTCTTTACACTTCCAGTGTTTTGTATCTTTTCTTTACTTTTTTTTTTAATATCACTTTTGTCCTCTATGCCTTTGTTGGTATTTTATCTAGTTGTTCTATCAGTTGAAACATGGAATTGTTAAATTTTCAAAAATGATGATAGATTGATTATTTTAATTAATTTTCAATTCATGTGATTGATACAAAGGATATAATTCTTTGTCTTTTTCTTGAATTATCTTTTTCATGAAATATTCCATGTCATCAAAGTCAAATATCTTTGACATAAACAATATTTTATTAATATAGCTATTCTTGCATTTTTATGCTTATAGATGCATGAGGTATCTCCTTTTCATTGTTTACATTTAATCTATATTTGTTTTTATATTTGAGATGTGTATGCAAAATGTAGAAAATTTATGCTGTTTTTTAACCAGTTGGACAATCCCTGCATTTCCTTTTGTGTGTTTATTCCAGTAACAGTTAAAATAAATACAAATGATACTGGATTTAGATGTACCATTTTATTCTTTGATTTCTCTTAGTCCTCATAATTTTTCTTTCTCTGTGATTGCCTATCTTCTTTTGAATTATTTAAACTTTTCATAAGGTTCCATTTTATGTTTCTCAATGGCATTTTAAATATGCCTTTATGCATCATTTTCCTAATGATTGATATTAATGTAAATATTATAAACTTTTCAGCTTATTTAGAATTAATATGAAACTGGTGAAAACTTGTAATCATGCATGATCATTTATCACCCACTAATATTTTGTTCTAGAGTTTTCTTGTGTATTAAATTTGAATAAGTAAAAATAAACACATTGCTATGTTATTATTTTACCTTATACCGAGGTATACTTTTATTTTTGTTTTTATGAAGATTTTACGTTTGGAGTGACATCAGCAACATGACTGAAATAAATGTCCCCTGTTCATTTTCCCCCTTCAGTAACAATAGTCTGGTATCCACCCATGGAAAAAACTGCTTTTGTTTGAGCTGTGTGATCCCACATTATATGCAAGGGATCCAGGAGGAATCTTGCCAATACATGCTTTGTGTGATAGGAATATCTGGTCCTGGTTGTGGAGCCTAAACTGGACCCTGACCCTGCAGTGTCTCATGAACAAACTCTGTCCCTCTTGACTATGGTCTGGGAGCCCCTGGAAAACATTTATTTAGACAGTCATTCATGAGTAAGAGAGACTTTGTGGATGTCCAGTTTTCCAGAAGTGAAATTTGCACACTCCTCTGGGGCAAAAAATACAAGTTTGTATGCATGAGAGAAGGTGAAAGAAACAAATGACTTTTTCTGCATTACTACTTCCCCAAGTGGCAAAATTTAGTGACAAGAAAGATCTTCTTAGGCCATGGTTTCTCCCTCAGAGGAAAGGGAATTTGAGTGAGTGCCCAGCTCCCCCAGCTGTGCAGGAAGATGCCAGGGAGGTCCACTTCACTCTGAACACTATCCAGAGTTCAGAGTTATCATCGTAAAATACAATAACAGATAACTTACCATTTTATTCATTTTGAAGTGTACGTTCCAGGCATTATCTATGCTAACAGTGTACAACCTACTCCACTATGGGAAGTTGCTGAATGGGTACAGAGTTCCCATTTAGCATTGAGAAAAAAGTTGTGAAACTAGGTAACAGTGAATGTGTTTTAAGCAAAAAGTTTGACTTGTAAAACAGCAGGGTAAAGTGGGAGCAGAGAGGCTGGGATCTAATACTTAGCAGTCATGAGTCACATGGCTATGGCTGAGAAGAGACTTGGAGAGTATCAGAACTCTAAGAGTGTTAAAAGGATGTGGTTTCTACTAACTGTATCACAGACTTCACCATGAATCCCGCTACCTGTGGCTGACTTTGGCTTTTGTATCTCACTAATGAATAGAGACAGGCAGGAAGTTGAAGGACTCATCATATATTACTTCCTATTTATTCATTTCTTCTGCCATCCTTTCCAGGAATGTCAAAATTTTGGAAGATAATACTGAGTTGCTAGTTTTCATTAATCTTGATTTCAGCATGATCTTCCAATAGACAATGAAGGAGGAACAGCTATTTTTCACATATCTGACTTTAAATCCAGCATTCTCAAAAATAATTTACAAGTCTAGAAAAAATTATCCTGTATTTTTACAAATATGCCTAGACCACATGTTTTGCAATGTAGGAGTAAAAATTTTGATACTGTAGTATTCTGGATTTTTTGGAGTAGCCTACCTAAAATAGAGGCTTTCCAGGTGGTGCTATTGGTAAAGAATCCACCTGCACGTCAGTCAGAATGGCTGCTGTCAAAAGGTTTACAAACAATAAATGCTGGAGAAGGTGTGGAGAAAAGGGAACCCTCTTATACAGTTGGCGGGAATGCAAACTAGGACAGCCACTATAGAGAAGAGTGTGGAGATTCCTTAAAAAACTGGAAATAAAACTGCCATATGACCCAGCAATCCCACTGCTGGGCATACACACCAAGGAAACCAGAATTGAAAGAGACACGTGTACCCCAGTGTTCATCGCTGCATTGTTTACAATAGCCAGGACATGGAAGCAACCTAGATGTCCATCAGCAGACGAATGGATAAGAAAGCTGTGGTACATATACACAATGGAATATTACTCAGCCATTAAAAAGAATGCATTTGAATCAGTTCTACTCAGGTGGATGAAACTGGAGCCTATTATCCAGAGTGAAGTAAGCCAGAAGGAAAAACAACAATACAGTATACTAACACATATACATGGAATTTAGAAAGATGGTAATGATGACGCCATATGTGAGACAGCGAAAGAGACATAGATGTAAAGAACAGACTTTTGGACTCAGTGGGAGAAGGCGAGGGTGGGATGATTTGAAAGAATAGCATTGAAACATGTATATTACCATATGTGAAATAGATAGCCAGTCCAAGTTCGATGCATGAGACAGGGCACTCAGGGCCAGTGCACTGGGATGACCCTGAGGGATGGGATGGGGAGGGAGATGGAAGGGGGGTTCAGGATGGGAAACACATGTACACCCATGGCTGATTCATTTCAATGTATGGCAAAAACCACTACAATATTGTAAAGTAATTCGCCTCCAATTAAAATAAGTAAATTAATTAAATTAAAAAATAAATTAATAATAACTGACTTCAAAGACATATTAGAATGGCTGAGTTTTTTACATATTAATATTTGAAAGGCAAACTGCATTGGCGCTGCTTTCTTTTAAAATATAAATCTGATATTATTAAAATATTTTGGTAATTATGTTTTGTGCTTAAAATTCTTGAAGAGCTATGAAAATGCATTTGGTTCATTACTGATCATTTCATTACAACTCTGTGCCTATTTACTGATATTTTAGTATCTGTGTATTATAATAATAATAAAGATGTGCTGATGTGCTGAACATTAAAAAAAAAAAAATCCACCTGCAATGCAAGAGACACCAGAGACACGCTCTATCCCTGGGCTGGGGAAGATTCCCTGGAGGAGGGAATGGCAACTCACTCCATTATTCTTGCCTGGAGAATGCCGTGGACAGAGGAGCCTGGCAGGCTACAGTCTGTAGATTTGCACAGAGTTGGACACAACAGAAGTGACTTAGCACGCATGCACAAAAGCAAGTGTGATGTCAGGTAAACACATATTTTATATGTTAAAATAATTTCTCCATAGTGTCTACAATTGCTTCTCCAAGAGGTGATGAGCACAATTGCTTGCTTCTCCAAGTGTGTTGAGACCTTATTTAGACCTTATCTAAGTAAGAAAGAGAATCAACTCACCTACTACCATTTAAACATTCACTGACATACCAGAACCAAAAAAAAAAAAGAGAGTGAGAGAGAGAAAAAATTAAAATTTGCAGTAAAGTCTCCAGGTAAATGGTCCATTTTTCTTCTGTTGACTTATTTTCCCAAGTTTTATTTTGGTTGAGATTCTATGACTACAGAGATCAATTTTTCAGAGCAAATGGATAGACGAATTGTCATAGTAAGCAATCAAAATGGAAGGCTTGGCGTGTGCATGTGTGTGTAGGTGTGAGTAGGCTGATCCTTTGAAATAGACCTTGAGAGATGCTGTGATAGACTCTAAAGAATGTGATGATTGATAAGAAGTGGGTGGGAGAGGAAAATTTGAAAATGATGCCTGGACATCTTGGTGGATAGTTCTATCTTTCAACGAAATAAAAAATACAGAAGCGGGAGCAGGTCTGAGAGTGCAAAATAATGAATACCGCCTTGGACAAGCTGAGTTGAAAGTGTCTGTGAGCTATCAAGGTGATGTCCAGTAGGCAGTTGGATATATGTTCTAGTGCTCAAGAGAGAGGTGTGGGCTGGAAAAGAGATTTGGAAGTCATCAACAGCACGTCAAGCGCTTGTCAAGTGGAAACTCAAGTGAAAGCTCCAAGATTCATTTTGTACTCAACAGACCAAATAAAATACCAGGAATTCTTTGTGCAAATGGTGCATTTCTCTCTGAGAAATAGCATTCTTATAGCAGAAAACTTTAGTTTTAAAACTCCTTGCAGTCCCCTTGTGAAGTACAGCTTTTGATAAGTGATCATGTTATCTCTGTCCCTGTGCCGTAAAATCGATATTTAACCAGGTAAAGCAAAAATGGAGATAATAAAAAAACATAGTACACAAGATATTAACTTAATAAAACCAGCTTAGGTATTTCATCCTGGGCTCTGTAATTATTGACATAACTTTCAAGGAAAGGGAGTTAAGGAAAACATTGGGGAGAAAAAGATTATAAATGTGTGTGTGGGTGGTTTTTTATTGTGGTAGTGTACAAATAACAGATAATTTACCATTTTGTTTATTTATTTTTGAAATGTACGTTCAGGGCACTAACTATATTAACAGTGTACAACCAACCCCACTATGGGAAGTAACTGCTAAATGGGTACAGAGTTTCCATTTAGCATGAAAAATAAAGTTCTGCAACTAGGTAACAATGAATTTGTTTTCGGTATAAGTTTGTCTTGAAAGAGAGTAGAGTAAAGTGGGAGTGAAGAGGCTGAGATCTAATACCACCTTTCCAAGAATGAGATCTGCCCCTGTGTTTAAGATACCTCTCATGGCTTAATTTCACACTCTGTAAAATGAGATAATAGAATAAAACCAATAGGCTTGTGATGCTAAAACCAAATTATGTATGTGTGGGTGTATGTGTCACTTATCCCAATATGGGACATTTAATACATATCAGAGTACTAGATGATCAGTGATATATAACATACAGAAACCACTGGTTTCTGTACCCGAAGCCTAAAGTACAATTGGTTTGGGTGGGACATCAACTGCCCAGCAGTTGTCCCCTGAAAAGTGACTCCCTTTGGGAGTTCGTCGTCATATCAGTAAAGTGAAAACAGTGGAATAAAAACAAGCAGTGAAACGCATGGCAAAGCTTTTCTGTGCTTTGATGGCATAAGTGCAAGTTCATTTGCAACACAGTGTATATTCAGAAATAGATTTTGAAATGTGGTGAAGAATTTTAGGAGGATCTAAAAGCCATCCACAGAATTCAGGAATAAGTTGCCGAGGAGGTGTGTGATTTAATCAGTAAGTGGATAATGAGATTATGGTTAAAAAGTCAGAAGCAGAATGAGGCACCATATTGAAGAATTAGGAGAAAGATGAATAGGAGGTGTGGAAGATAAAAACAGAGAGAGAGTGGGAGGGAGAAGTATTGATTTAGTCAGATTTAGTCGTTCATCATGTCTTCTTTTTGTAGTGTTATTCTCTCAGTCGTGTCCGACTCTTTATGACCCCACGGAAAGCTGCAAAGTCTTGTTTATCCAAAAGCCAATGAAACAAGGTAGAAGAACCAGGTAATCAGGTGAGTGGCTTCATTCATCAATTTCCTGGAGATAGAACTTTAAGAAAGGAGGGTCCTAGAAGATGAAGGAAGAAAGAATGTCACCAAATGGCCATAACAGTGTCATTAGAACTCTGCTCATCAATGCTTAGAACTAAGAGTAGATTTTATTTTATTTTTAATTGGAGGATAATTGCTTTACAATGTTATGTTGGTTTCTGCCGTATAACTACACATATCAGTCATAATTATATATATATATCTCCTTTTCCATTGAGTGGCCCTCCTACCCCTTCCCCATCTCACCCCTCTAGGTCATCACAGAGTACCAGGCTGGGCTCCCTGTGTTACGCAGTGGTTTCCCACTAGCTATCTGTTCAATTCACAGTGATATACATATGTCAATTCTACTCTCTCAATTCCTCCCACCCTCTCCTTCCCCCACTGTGTCCCCAAGTCCATTCTCTACGATTTTAAATTAAATCACCGTTTCGACTCATTGTTTATTTACTCCTGTATTCACTGGCTTATACATTTATTTGTTTAATCAATAAGTAAAATTTGAACATCTACTATACTGGAGTACATGGAGTCACAAAGAGTCGAACAAGACTTAGTGACTGAATAACTGTATGCAAGGTCGAAGATATTGCAAAAGTTTTTTTGCTAGATATTAGGTGACAGGAAAACTAGGAACAAGGAAAGACAAAATTTCAGTATGAGAGCAAGGGAGTGACTTAAATGTAGGAAATTCAAGAATTTGAATCCATTTTCAGAGGTACCTGAATGGGAAGAAAGTAGGCTCACATGAACTTCTCTGAGTATACTATTTTTCACCCAAGTAGAGCTCACTTTTTAAAAAAGTCTCAGTTATAAAGACTGATTATAAATTATTTGAAACTTAAATAATATTTCCTCAGAAACACAATACCATGCATGGTACATAATTCTAATGTTTTCTCCATAAATACCTCATTAATCCCCAATGTGGCAGGGAATAAAACTACTAGCATATTACAGGTATGCAATGAATCTTCCCGTGATATCCTGAGGGCTCTGATTCAGAAATACTGCTTTAATTGGATTATACTGTAGTTGTATTTAACTGTGGAAATTCAACTAAAACAACACCAGGGGAAAAGTTAGAGTGGGGCAAAAAAGAAAAATAAACGTTTTAAATAGTAAATGTTGCCACGTGACATTTTACTCAAAGAGATGCCATCCAAGAGGGCGCACGAGATGGTGACTTAAGGCTGCTGTGCCTTCAGTGTGGCTCATCCCCACACACCTCCCTTTCATGATGGGAATGTGTCTCACTTCTGAAAGTGATACCTGAGTTAAAGATAGACAGTACGCTTTTTGAGTTGGGAAAGCTCCGTTTACAAAAGGCAGAGATATTGTTGCATCTCCTAGGAACTTCTTACATCTTTTGTTTTTTAATTGGATTACACTTGCTTCACAATGTGGCGTGGTTTCTGCTGTACAACAAAGAGAATCAGCTCTATGTAAACATACATTCCTTCCCTCTTTTTTTTATTTATTTTTTTCTCCCTTTTACTGTTTTTGCCATACAATGCCATGATATCACCATGGGTTTACATATGCTCCCCCTCCAGAAACCCTTCCCTCCCCCCTCC
>ML662447.1:2513815-2650665 GCA_007570785.1 Antilocapra americana | reverse complement strand
CCCCCCTCCCTCCTCCCTCCCCCCGGGAAATCTCGATGCACCAGCCCCGAGAATCAATCCTGGGCTGGCGATTGATTAGACATATGATAATTAACATATTTCAGTGCCATTCTCCCATATCATCCCACCCTTTCCCTCATCCACAGAGTCCACTAGTCTATTCTATACCTCCCTCGCACTCCTCCCATCCTAACCCTCTGGGTTATCACAGAGTCCGGAGCTGAGCTCTCTGTACTATACAGCAACTTCCCACTACCCATTTTATACAAGGTAGTGTGTATATGTTGATGCGACTCTCTCAGTTTGTCCCACCCTCCCCTTCCCCACTACACCAAACACCCTGGCCACATGTCCGTAAGTCCATTGTCTTTTCTGCAGCTCTACTCTTGCCCTGCAAATATGTTCATTAGTACCATTTTTGTAGATTCTATATATGTGTGTTACTATATGATCTTTGTTTTTCTCTTTGTGACTTAACTTCGCTCTGTGTAACAGACTCTAGGTTTATCTTGCCTCTTGAAGATTCATCTCTTCAAGTTATTGGCTTCCTTTCCAATTATAGTGGGTTTTTTAATAAGAAAATCTGTTTCTCCCTGAAAACTCCCACTTCCCTCCTTGATGACACACATTTCCTGACTCTTGTATCTGGATTCTTAGTCCACCCAAAATGCTATGGCCGTTCTCTGGCCCTGTGTGTTCTCTGCTTTTCACTGACAGAAGCCAGGGGTAGTATTGTTCGGCGTTAACCTGTGTGCTTCCGTTGACCTTATGTGTCCAAGCTGGTATTATCTCAAATGCTAGAGGTTTGACACTAACACTACATCGTGAGTTTAACAGCTATCTGAGGGCTACGTGAAGTTTCTAACTCATAGTAAGTTGCATCCTTTCTGCAAGAAAATTTATTCTTCCATGAGAGTCACCTGTCTTAGTGGCAGGGTCCACTTGTAAAGGCCTCTGTATCAAAAGGTGACTTCAGCAGCTCAATCACTGAATCTGTTTGTTTATAATGGCAGCAAAAATATACAGATAGAAATGAAAGTACAGCCACTGCAAATGATCGTAGGAGATTGGGCTTTGTTTTGGATAAGATGGTATAGAAAAAGATTGGACCTCTGGTGGAAGAAAAACAGTACCCATCAAAATCAATAGACCTGGCATATAGGCTGTGGTCAGCAGATTCTGCATCAAAGGACCACAGACCAGGGTGAAGTGGGAACCCCCAAAGGTAAAGAAGTCCACATATTTCTTGATGTTGATTAATATATTTATTTGAATTTAAGTTAGCATCTATCCTAGTGTTATTATTTTATAAACAGCAAAGGAAGATAAAGTGTAGTCAACTTCCAATACACTGCTCTCTGATGTAGAGATTTTATTTTAGATGTATTAATATTCAGATATATAGAGTTTTAATATATATCATGCTGCTCTGTTCAGTAACTCTTTGAATATGCAATATTGTCTGTTTTTCTGCTTGCTCATAGTGTATTATTTTTGAGGACATTTAAAAAGGCAGCTAAACTCAATACATCTCATACTAGCAATATAAATAACACACAAAGCTTTTGTACAATGGATGGCTATGGCCAAGCCTGCCCATTTCAGTAACAGTCTACCACACAGTTAGCTGCTGACCTGCTGCATGGATAGTGCATATTGAAACACTCTATCGATTCTAAGGGATATCAGAATTCAGGAATTCGTAGTTTGTGAAAAATAGCATGAATCTTATTATTTTTGAAATGGCATAGATGAAGGAGAACATGCTTTCTGTTTTGACTGTGATGGACTTAATAAACGTAAGGGTAGCTCTGCTCCAATCAAATGATGTGCAGATATGTGGGATAAGAATTAATTCTGAAGAAATTGATTCTAACATGTTGAAATTTGTCACCATGACAGGAAAATCGTTATTCCGAGGGATTTGCTTTCTGTACCTGGTAACAGATACCAAGCTTGCCTTTAGAGAAAAAAAAAAAAAAAAAAAACGGAAATGCAGCGAAACCTTGAGCACCTAGAGGACAAACTGCCTTTTAATGGCTAATGTTTGCCTGATAGAGTGCATTGTAGGAGCGGGTTTTGTCATGCATTGTTTCTTCTGAATTTCATAGAAATCAAATGAGTTAAAAATCACTGTTAGCACATTTTATTGATGAGGAACAGAGGTGTAAAAGGCAAATAACTCACTCGGTATTCCATAGCTTGTAAACAGAAGGATGTAATTCAAAATGCCAAGCTGAAGCGTTTCTCACTCAGCTATGCTGTCTCCTGGCAAGTGAACTGGGCCAGTAACTTTCTTTTTATGTGCCAGGTGTTCATAAATTAAGCATTTGTGAGTTGGGGAGTCACTCCACATCTCTGGCTTTCTATCAGAATAAATCAGGATTCTCTGCTGGCTTCACCGTGGAGCCAATGCTGGTTCACATGGTATCAATGTTTGAGAGCAGGTGGTGCAAGGTGTTTGGTTGTTTTTCTTCACACATTCTATCTTGAAGGTTTTAGTTGATAGGATTTTAAAATTATTTTTCAACTCTAAGACTAATACAGTTAATTGTTAAAATGCTAGTCAATACAAAAGTATACAATAAATAAAAAACACACAAAAGAGGTTCTTCCTCTTGTTGCCCACTACTCCAAGGATTGATGTTGTTCAGTCCTAAATCGTGTCTGACTCTTTGTGACCCCATGGACTGTAGCATGCCAGGCTTCCCTGTGCTACTCTATTTCCCAGAGTTTGCTCAAACTCATGTCCACTGACTAGTGATGCCATCCAACCATCTCATCCTCTGTCATCCCCTTCTCCTGCCCTCACTCTTTCTCA
Organism: Antilocapra americana; assembly: GCA_007570785.1. NCBI lineage: Eukaryota > Metazoa > Chordata > Mammalia > Artiodactyla > Antilocapridae > Antilocapra > Antilocapra americana. The sequence goes on along the minus strand of ML662447.1, from coordinate 2,647,844 downwards.
GCATCAGGTTCTTTTCCAGTGAGTCAGCTCTTTGCATCAGGTGACCAAAGTATTGGAGCATCAGCTTCAGCATCAGTCCTTCCAATGAATATTCAGGACTGATCTCCTTTAGGATGGACTGGTTTGATCTCCTTGCAGTCCAAGGGACTCTCAGGAGTCTTCTCCAACACTACAGTTTGAAAGCATCAATTCTTTGGCATTCAGCTTTCTTTATGGTCCAACTTTCACATTCATACATGACTACTGGAAAAACCATACTTTTAACTATATGGACCTAATTTAGCAAAGTGATGTCTCTGCTTTTTAATATGCTGTCTAAGTTTGTCATAGCTTTTCTTCCAAGGAGGCAGCATCTTTTACTTTCATGGCTGCAGTCACTGTCTGCAGTGATTTTGGAGCCCAAGAAAATAAATTTTATCACCACTTCCCCTTTTTCCTCATCTATTTGCCATGAAGTGATGGGACTGGATGCCATGACCTTAATTTTTTGGAAGTTGAATTCTAAGCTGTCTTTTCACTCTCCTCCTTCACCTTCATCAAAAGGGCATTTTAGATCCTCTTCACTCTCTGCCATCAGTGTGGTGTCATCTGCATATTTGAAGTTATCGGTATTTCTCTCAGCAGTCTTGATTCTGGCTTGTGCTTCATCCAGACCAGTGATCAGTGTCAGTACTTGGCTGTGTCTCTTCTATGTGATTTTTAGATTAATATACAAATAAGGACCCGTTTTATAAAAATTATACCAAATTATTCATATTGCTATGAAATATGGCTTTTTACTCAACAATATAATGTCAAAACAGAAAGTCAATTTGATCTATTTAAGATTGAGGAGAAATTTAAGGAGATTTAAAGGAGAAATTTATTGATCATGAATTCCAAAGAAGAATTGAATGATTAACTATAGGATCAGAAGGTTGAGATGGGCCTCAGTATTTCCTGAGACCAAAATTTTGAACACTCTTCTCTAAACTCAGATTCTTGCATACTGTCAGCTGGATTTGTAAAGCAAAACATCTCTACGGGGAAATGAGGCTACCAACAAGCTACCACAGTGCTCTTTCTTAGTTGCACTTGAAAAATCTATGGCATGACTCTTAATTGATTCAATTTGGGTTAGGTATCCATCTCTGGATCAATCAGTATAAGACTGGATAATTATGACTGTCATATCTTTGTTCAATTACTCAAATTTGGGACATTCAACATTGGCCAACAGGACAGAGAAATTAAAATATGCCAATTTCCAGCTTAAATTATGTGGTTGGGAGCAGGAACTGGGTTTTAATAATGGTCTCTTTATATCTCTAAACAAATATCACAAGGATAAAGGTTATCTGGATGAACAAAAAGATAAGAATCCATTAAGCAAAATATGAATGTATTATAGATAATTTCCTATCTCTCTATGGATGGGCATTCATCTTAGCTTATATTTTTCATTATTACAAATATTTTTCATTATTATAAATAATGCTGCTATGATCATCCTTGCACACATATCTTTCTGTCCATATAAGCATTTCTGCATAGTAGACTTGTAAAAATGGAGCTGCAAGTTAAAAGCATATGCATGTTTTAATTTCATAGATAATGTAAAATCCCCACCAAGAGGTATTTACACAGCCACCGACAGTGAATGTTTGTACACCTCACAAATCCCTTAAAAACTATCAGATACAATGAACTGGAAGGAAACTAGGCACTTTTGTAAGTGAATTATAAATCTGTTACCTCAAGGTAGATATTGAAGTTGCTAGGCTCTATTTTTATGTAATTTCAAGGTATATATTTTTAAGAGTGAATTGACAGTGAGTATGAAGCTTAGTATTAAACTTCATAAAATCCAGGATTTGTTTTCACCAAGAGAGGAAAATCAAGTTAATCTCAAGACTGAGAATCTCCCTCGTCATGGAATATGCTGGTGGAAGAGATGTGTTAGATTACCTAGAGGCTCATGGCCCATGAAAGGAAAACAAGTTTGAAGAAAATTCCACCAGAAAGTATCTGCTGTGTGTGAGTACTGCCAACAGAAGTGGGTTGTTTACAGAGACTGAAAGGCAGATGACCTACTCTTGGATGCTGACATGAAATTAGGATTGTAGAACATGGCTTCAGCAACAAATTCACCTTCGGCAACTAGTTGCTCAACTTTTGTGGCAGTACTTTTGCTGCCCCAAAACTATGCCAGGGCAAAATTTAAGATCGACCCAAGTGAGGGGGTGTGTGTGAAGGCTGAGAGCTAGCCCATATGCAGGGGTCATCTGATCCCTGCCTTCGGATCTCAAGGAGCCATGAGAGAAGTCATGGAGGGAAACATACCATAGTCCCTTGGACTTATCCATGGAATGTGAAAACCTGTTTAAGAAATTTCCTTCTCAGTTGCACCAAGAGAGTCAGAAATATTCATGGATAAATATGGGTCATAAAGAGGAATCAAAGCCTTATGTGGACTGCAAAGACCCCCGGAGGGCTGAGTTGATGGTGTTAATAGATTACACACAAGAAGAACTCAAAGACTCACTGTTGGGCCAGAAGTCTAAGGTGATGCCCACCCATCTGCCCCTGGACATAGGAGCTCAGAATTGGAGGGCTGTATAATTACTCTGAGGCCCCAGCCTTCTGCTAATCTGACCAACAACAGCATTCCTTTCCCACTGCACATGAGAATAATCTCTGCCAACCCCAACCAATGGAGTTTCAGCAATAATGCTGGTCCTACTGCTCCCATCCACTCCCATCTCTAATTCTCAGAGTAGCAGTGCAGACAACCAGCAGCTTTAGAATGACCAGGAGCCAGAACAAAAAGCTGGCAGCACAATCAATATGCTGACCACCTCCCTGCTTGTCTTGGAGAAGAAAATAACTCCTATTACCTCCACAGAGAGCAATCTCTCCACTAACAGAAATCAAAACAGGAATTACCCAAATTTGGAGAGGGCCAGCCTCAGCCAGAAAACAAAGAGCCAAGCCAGGCTAAGTTCTCTGGCCTCTTGTGCCCAGCCTAGGCATCCCAGTGCAAAGAATGGGAAGGTACCTCTGCCCAGTTGCATCAGCATGTCATGTCCCCGTTGTTAGTCAGTCGCTATGTCATGTCTGACTATTTGCAACCCCATGGACTGCAGCACACCAGCCTTCCCTGTCCTTCACTATCTACTGGAGCTTGCCCAAACTTGTGTCCATTGAGTCGGTGATGCCATCCAACCATTTCATCCTCTGCTGCCCCCTTCTCCTCTTGTCCTCAATCTTTCCCAGCATCAGGTTTTTTTCCAAGATGACTTCCCACCATGGTCGAGCCCCAGACAGGAAATTCCTTCCATATTGAACAGCTGTCACATATACACAACCAGCAGAATGTGCCCTGTGGGAAGACCCCAGCCTCTTCCTCTGGCAGCAGACAGGACCCGCAGACTTAGTGGAGACATTCAGCTCAAACTTCACATGGTGGGCAATGGAGACAATTATAAAAGAATTTCCAGAGGCACAGTGGTGCCCACTCTCCTTTACTTGGAGTATGAAGATCGCAAGCACATAGAGTCTACTGGGAGATCTAAGGTTCTGGATGCAAACAGCTGCCAGTGTGAACTAAAGGAAAAAAATGCTTTTTGTGTGCATAGCTCCTGAGGCCAAAGGGACTGCATGCAGTGAAAGATGGAGGGGTGAAACATCTTTCGATGTTTCTTAATATGTTTGACCAAAGTGGATAGGCCATTTCCGTGGCCTTTCAGAAACATTGCCTCTAAAACCACCATGGAGTTTAAGCTTCTAAAGCTGCCAGGAGCCACCAGGGAGACAAGAGAAGAAGTAGGCTGGCCCTAGCTGCCAAGCCAGCCACTCTGTCCCATGTTTCCCCCGGGTCACTTCTCCTCTTCTCAAGACTTTCTCTTTTCTTATATATATATATTATATATATGTTTTATTTTTCCCCCAAGGGAAAGAGATTGATCTTTTGAAATAATGACAAACTATCCAAATGGAAACACAATAGTCATATACCTCTCTACCTCTCTCTGTTATTAACTCATAATATCTATTAACATGTCTTTGAGCTGACTAGAATAAGCCATTCTTTATAATAATAGACTATGTGTTACATAGTAAATATGTTCACATCATGCCCTCTGGAGCAAAAGGGAAGCATACATGTATAAAATCTCTGGGTCAGATGGTTAAAGCTGTAATCACTTAAAATCAAGGATGACATGAGAAGACAGGAAAGCACTGAGCTATTTCTGCAAAGAAAAATAAATTGCTTTTCTCTGGAATAAATATAAGCCAATAAAGCTCAGCCAAATGACTTCATGAGTATAAATGTTTTCCAGGCAAACTTATAATGTGCTAAGATGAACACATCTAACCTATTGCAATAAAGCTGTTCAGTAATAAGAGCCCCTGGATTCCATAGCTCTAGGGTGAATTAAATATTTTATTTTCTAAGGAACAATAATCAGTTTGGGAGAGTGAAGGAACTGGCTTTATTTGATATTTGATTTGCTTTCCCTGCCATTTCCATGAGTCACCTTTTGGTGTTGACTTTCAGTTCAGCGGCTGTTGTAGCCCCAAAATCCTGAATTATGAAGAGAAAAGAGTGGTTTCATTTAGGAGAAGTAAATATTCCAGCAGCTGTGAACTCAGGGTTTAAAAATCATTCTAACTTGCTGAAAACAAACAGACCCAGCAAAGAGTCAAGTGAGAAACAAATGGCAGAAATACTTGCGCAAGTCCACTCACTGTGTATGGGGTGAGTGGCTCATCTCTGGTTTACCTCTTGTTATTTACTTGTTTCTTCCCCTGCTTTAGCACCCTCATCCCCACCCAGATGCCCTCAACTGCTGCATCTTCAACTCTACCTCTGCAGACTAACTGATTCCTTCATTCTCTTCATTTAATAAAACATTGCTCATCTATGAGGATTGTTGTTGTTGTTCAATCAACTAAGTTGTGTCCACCTCTGTGACCCCATGGACGGCAGCCTGCCAGAGTTTGCTCAAATTCATGTTCATTGAGGAGGTGATGCCATCCAACCATTTCATCCTCTGTCACTCCCTTCTCCTCCTGCCTTCATTCTTTCCCAGCATCAGAGTCTATTCCAATGAGTCAGCTCTTTGCATCAGGTGGCCAAAGTACTGGAGTTTCAGCTTCAGCATCAGTCCTTCCTGTGAATATTCAGGACTGATTTCCTTCAGGATTAACTGGTTTGATCTATAAAGATAAAATATTTAAAATAATTTTATAGTGCTCCTGTTTAGTCACCCAGTCATGTCCGACTCCTTGTGACCCCATGGATTGTAGCACACCAAGCCTCACCAACTCCCGAAGTTTGCCCAAGTTCATGTCCATTGCATCAGTGATGCCATCCAGCCATCTCATACTCTGACATCCTTTTTTCTTTCTGCCCTCAAAATTTCTCAGCATCAGGAACTTTTCCAGTGAGTTGGCTCTTCGCATCAGATGACCAAAATACTGGAGCTTCACCCTCACCATCAGTTCTTGCAATGAGTATTCAGGGTTGATTTCCATTAAGATTGACTTGTTTGAACTCCTTGCTGTCCAAGGGTGTTTCAGGAGTCTTCTCCAGCACCACAGTTCAAAGACATCAATTCTTTGGCATTCTGCCTTCTTTATGGTCTAGCTGTCACAACTGTACATGACTACTGGGAAGACCATAGTCTTAACTATAAGGACATTTGTTGGCAGTGTAATGTCTCTGCTTTTCAACACACTGTCTAGGTTTATCATAGCTTTCCTACCAAAAAGCAATCATCTTCTGATTTCATCGCTGCAGTCACCATCTGCAATGATTTTAGAGCCCAAGAAGAGGAAATCTCTCACTACTTCCATCTTTTCCCCTTCTATTTACCACAAAATAATGGGTCTGGATGCCATGATCTTAGTTTTTTAATATTAGTTTTAAGCCAGCTTGTTCATGCTCCTCCTTGGTTTTTATCAAGAGGCTCTTTATAGTATACATGCATAAACAAATATACTGTACAAAATGCTATTTTAGGCTGTTGGAACAAAGAATATGATATAACTAATTGTGAGTGGAATCATCAGATGATGGTCAGAAATAGGAGTTGCAAATATATAAGGAGCCAGCTTCTAGGTAAAAAGACCTGGGGTAAAAATCACAGAGTCTCAAAGGTTCTCTGAGATAAGTAACGGCAAATAAATAGGTGTGACGTAGCATGACACAGGATATGACTTGCTTCAATGTGATAGGAGATGATACAGAAAGATACACTGAAATCAGATTCTGAAGAATCCCAAGAGCAGAATAACCTGGTCTTTATTCTGGAGGTAAATCATCAGCAATAGTGATCAGATAAAGGGTATATTCTAGAATGATCACTCCATTTTCAGGATAGAGAATTTGCGTTAAAAACCCCAGTTTCTAAATTTTTCCACAATATGAAGAAAAAATATTTGAGACCACAACTTTGGTTAATACATACCAATTACCAAGATTGTTGCTTTTAAGAGGAACACATTTTTTAGTGAAATTACTAGTGAGTAGAATTCTCCCCACTATAAGTAGTCTATGAGAAAATGAGGTCACTTCATATCTTGAAATTAAAGCAAGAAGTAATATGGTGAGTAGGGAGTCTCTGAGTGTCTGGCTCTCTTTTGATCTTCAGAGATGATACTCACTGGTGGATAAAGTTACTGAATTAAATCTAATACTCAGTGGAAAGTAACTGCTTACTGGAAGCATGAAGTGCCACCTTAATCCCAGTCTCTTTCTTGGTAAGCTTCTCCTCTCACAGTCCCTGTGTATTTGATACAATGAGGAACCTATCCCAAAACTCTGGCCCCCAGTGACTGGACAAATCATAGGCACAAGACCTAAAGGTAGTCAAACCCCTGAACCGACCTAGTACACCTATTTCCTGACTTGGTAAGATTTTCTACCTTGCATGCATACCATGATCTGTAGACAAGCATCTCTGGCATCACCAGGTATTTAATCAGATATGCAAAATCTCAGGCCCTACCCAAGACCTCCTGAATCAACCTGCATTTTTAACAAGATTCCCAGTTGATCTGCATCCATATTAAATGTTAAGAAACAAAACTCTAGACTAGCAGGTCTGACTTTCTTGAGAATTTAAATTAGGAAATATTAAAAATATGGAGTGATTAGTAGACTGGAAATAAACAGACATACAAAGCATAACTGTGTTCATGTCCATGGCCAATTAATTCAACAGAAACCTTGTGACTCCTTTTACCACTGAGGTGCCTGTCACTAACCTATATCTAGACTCTCCTAATGTGACAGGTATTCAAATTTCTCCTGCAATGTTTCTGTTCTTAGATTTCAATGAAAGTCACATCTTTCATGTATTTGTAATTAACTTCCCTCCTCTTGGAACCAGTTTGAAATTCTGTTTCCTATAACGTAAGTTGCCAAAATAAAATACTTCTTGTAGTAGCAATCACTGAGGAGTTAATATGAGGAAATCTCCAGTTCAATTTAATATTTCTAGTAAGAGCAACGTTCTCTTGTGCAAAAAATCGGCAGCAATTCATTTTCTCAGCTGGACCTGGCCAGTGAAGGAAAAACAGATCACTCTCATTTAAGACTTGCATTAATCTCCGCAGGCTAACAGGATGACATTCCTTGTGCAGAAAAGGATCACTTACTTGTCCTAAAAGAAGGAAAGAAACCACATCAAGAGAAAATTGTCCTCCCTTTTCACAGGCAAAATTGGTAATTTTTGCTGATGCTTCTCTAGGGAAAACAGGGGGTTTGATGTAGACTTTCCAGTTTTAAATTCAGAAGGTTTGAATTTTCCCCAAGATCTTTGCCAAGAGAGACTCTGTCTTTTTTTCCTGTATAAGTTTTTTGAAGTATAGTTGATTTACAGAATTCTGTTATCTTCAGGTGTACAACATAGTGGTTCAGTATTTTTATAGATTATATTCCAATTAAAGTTATTGCGAAACAAGTGTTATGCAAGCCAGACAGAGGTAAACACTGTACATTATCACTTATATGTGAAACCTAAAAAATAAAAGCCAAATTTATGTAGTGAAACAGAAGCAAACTCACTGATACAGAAAACAAACTAATGGATACAGCCTGGAGAGAAATGGGGGAGGTTTAAGCTATGAGTATGGAATTAAAAGATATAAACTACTATGAATAAACAAAAAGGGTATATTGTACAACACAGGGAACTGCAGCCATTATTAGGAAGGTCTGTTTATTGACATTTCCTCCTTTGTTTTTATAAACTCCTTAAATGAGAATACTATTCATCATGAAAACTCTGTCCTGCCTCATTGCAAGATATTTGATGTTGATCAAGTTATTTAACTTTCTTGAATCTTCATTTCATTTTTTATAAAAGGAGGACATAAAAACCCAGTCATTCCTCCTGTATGATGCTGTACTATAATCAAATCTAATTGTGTATCCATGTATCTGTCTGCCTGTCTATATCATCCTTGGATATTTCCCTCCATATCTGCAGGATCCATTATCTACAGATTCAACCAACTGCAGATACACAGGCCAAATGTATATGTAATTTTCAATGTCAAGTATATAAATGCAAGATATTCTTAAAGTATTCTGTGGTGTCTTAATACGTTTTCAAAATGTTTTAGCAGTGGAATTTCTGTTCAAAGAAAATATTGTATATTAAGTAAATATAATATAAGAGCTGGTGATTTGGTTGAATTAGCTGTGTGGTGATGAAGGTGCCTGGTGATTTGAGGAATTGACTCATAGAACATAGTAACTGAATGTAGGGGTTCATGAAGAATAATGTGAAAATCAGAGTTCTATGCAACTTGAGTCATCATATATTCATCTCAACAATTATTTATTAAGTTCCAGGAATAGGGCAAAAATACAAAGATCTCAGTTTAGCTGAGAAAGAGGTTAAAAAAAATCATTACATAGTATATGTTGATAATTGATTTTGGAATAGGATTCAGTTCAGTTCAGTTCAGTGGCTGTCATGCCTGACTCTTTGTGACCCCATGAACCACAGCACGCCAGGCCTCTCTGTCCGTCACCAACTCCCAGAGTTCACCCAAACCCAAGGCCATTGAGTTGGTGATGCCATCCAATCATCTCATCCTCTGTCGTCCCTTTCTCCTCCTGCCCTCAATCTTTCCCAGCATCAGGATCTTTTCAAATGAGTCAGCTCTTTGCATCAGGTGGTCAAAGTATTGGAGTTTCAACTTTAATATCAGTCCTTCCAGTGAATATTCAGGACTGATTTCCTTTAGGATGGACTGGTTGGATCTCCTTGCTGTCTAAGACACTCTCTTAGTTTGCTGATTCCTAGAATGTCGATATTCACTCTTGTCATTTCCTGCTTGACCACTTCCAATTAGTCTTGATTCATGGCCCTAACATTCCAGGTTCCTATGCAATATTGCTCTTTACAGCATTGAACCTTGCTTCTATCACCAGTCCCATTGACAACTGGTTGTTGTTTTTGCTTTGGCTCCATCCCTTCATTCTTTCTGGAGTTATTTCTCCACTGATCTACAGTAGCATATTGGGCACCTACCGGCCTGGGGAGTTCATCTTTCAGTGTCCTGTCTTTTTGCCTTTTCATACTGTCCATGGGGTTCTCAAGGCAAAAATACTGAAGTGGTTTGCCATTCCCTTCTCCAGTGGACCACATTCTGTCAGAACTCTCCACCATGACCCTTCCATCTTGAGTGGCCCCACACGGCATGGCTTAGTTTCATTGAGTTAGACAACGCCGTGGTCCGTGTGATCAGATTGGCTAGTTGTCTGTGATTGTGGTTTCAGTCTGTCTGCCCTCTGATGCCCTCTCTCAGTGCCTACCATCTTACTTGGGTGTCTCTTACCTTGGGCGTGGGGTATCTCTTCACAGCTGCTCCAGCAAACGTAGCTGCTGCTCCTTACCTTGGACGTGGGGTAGCTCCTCTCAGCCATGCTTCCGCACCGCCGTCGCATCAGTTACCTTCAACTAATAAAAATGGAGTAAAATTTTACTTGTTGGATGGCATCCCTGACTCAATGGACATGAGTCTGAGCCAAATCTTGGAGATAGATAGAAAAAGACAAGGAAGCCTGGCATGTTGTAGTCCATGTGGTTGCAGAGTTGAATATGATGTAGCAACTGAACAAGAAATGATGTTTGGAAAGAAGAGAAAAGAGGTTATATTTGACCCAGACCTTGAAGGATTCGTAGGAAATTCTGTGTTAAACAAGTGAGAGAAGAATACCCCAAGCAGGGGGAAACTTAGGTAAATAAAGCCACAATGCTATGTGTGATGCTATAACATCACATAGTCTGATTAGACTGAAGTTTAGTTTATAAGAAAGGCAGTGGTGGGGAAAAGCTTAAAAAGACAGGTTAGGACCAAGTTGTGTAGTTTGGTTTTCATGAAATGCTGTCTTTTAGGCAATAATTATTTAATAAATGGGCTTCCTAAGTGGTGCTAATGATGAAGAACCTGTCAGCCAATGCAGCAGACATAAAAGATGTGAGTTCAATCCCTGGGTCAGGAAGATCCCCTGAGGAGGGCATGGCAATCCACTCTAGTATTCTTATTTCAAGAATCTATGAACAGAGGACGCTGGCAGGCTATAGTCCGTGGAGTCTGCAGAGTTGGACATGACTAGAGTGAACAAAAATAGCTAAAATGTCAGTTTTGGAAAAAAAGATTGTGGCAACCATGTCAAAGAGATTGCCGGATCACCTTTTTTTTGCTCCTACAGGTCCACAAACCATCCTGTCATTCTGTTTCCTGTCTTCCAGGAATCTGACCTACACAGATCGCACCGATGTGCTGCCATGACCTCTAGCTTCTGGTAAGTAGCCATCGGCGGGAGACACCAGCAGGAGACTGGTGCGGTGGAGGGTGGAAGAGAGGTCTGATGGGCAATTTGTTGCTTCCCAGCTTTCTCCCTCTGGGTCACCACTGCTGAACTGCATCTCTGTAGCAAAGGCCATGGTTCCTGCTGTGTGACTTTCTTCACACAGTTTCTTTTATTTTTTCCATTTCTTTCTTTCTCATATATTTATTTATTTGTTATTTATTTACATCAGGATAGACTCAGGCATTTTAATTTTTTAAAACAGGGTTATAATCTACTACTATCAAATTTATTTTCAAGTCATATTATCAGAGTCTTGGCTCTTCAAGCTGACTCTAATGTTCTCTTGACATGTTCCACATTCATTTTTTTAAAAAAATTATTTTAAATTGCAGGGTAATTGCTTTACAGTGTTGTGTTGGTTCCTGCCATACAGCAACATGAATCAGCCATAGATACGTAAGTCTCTTCCCTTGTGAACCTCTCTCCCACCTCCCATCTCATCTTACCTCTCTAGGTTGTCACAGAGTGCCAGGTTGAACTCTGTGTATTATACACCAACTTCTCATTAGCTATCTATTTTACATATGGTAATACATATATTTTCTTTCTTTTTTTTTTTAATACATATATTTTCAAAGCTACTCTCAATTCATTCCACCCTCTCCTTCCTCCATGGTGTCCATAAGTCTGTTCTCTATGTCTGAGTCTCTGTTTCTACCCTGCAAATAGGTTCAACAGTGCCAATTTTCTAGATTATATATATATGTGTGTGTGTGTGTGTGTGTGTGTGTGTGTGTGTGTGTGTGTGTGTGTGTGTGAAGAGATGATATTTGTTTTTCTCTTTCTGACTTAGCTCACTAGATAGAAGAGGCTCTAGGTTCATCTACCTCATTGCTCAACTTTATTCCTTTTAATGACTGAGTAATTTTCCTTTGCATGTATGCACCACTACATTTTTATCCATCCATCTGTCAGTGGGCATCTAGGTTGCTTCCATGTCCTAGCTCTTATAAATAGTGCTGCAGTGGTGAACCTTTGCCTGTGTGTCTTTCTCAGTTATTGTTTTCTTAGGGTATATGCCCAGCAGTGGAATTGCTGTATCACACCATTCTTTAAGTATTTTCTTGCTTTGAGGCTCAACACAACATTTGAGATGCTTCTTGTAGTTTTAGTGGCTCAGACCTAGACAATACACAGTTTTTCCATGGCGGTCTAGTTCCTCCCAATGGTTCAAGTAGTGCTCGTTGCCCTTTAATGCTGCTTCTAGGCCTCTCAGTAGACAGACTTATAGAAGGTCTATCAGTCTATGTTGGTAACTCTGCATCTAATCTAATATAGTTATGGGCTTCCTGGGTGGCTCAGTGGTTAAGAATCTGCCTGCCATTGATCCCTGGGTAGGGAAGATCCCCTGGAGGAGGACATAGCAACCCACTCCCGTAGTCTTGCCTGGAAAATGTCAAAGACAGGGGAGCCTGGAGGCCTGCAGTCCACAGGCTGCAGTCCATGAGTCACAAAGAGTTGGACACCACTGAGTGACTGAGCGTGCATACACTTGGGATTCTAGTCTTCTCATTGCCATATAATCCCTTCCTCTGGAAATTAGTTTCAGAATTACTAGCTCATATCACTAAGAAAAGGAAACTTCCTCGGGTTTAGGAAATGACAGTAGGTGTCTGCTCTCACGAGCCCTGGGATATTGCACCGTTTCTTTTTGTTTTCTCCAAAACTCCATTACACATCTGCTCACAAGCTTTTTATTAGACACTCTTTAAGTATCTAATTTGACTCTATCATCTGCTTTCTACTGGGATAATTACTGATAAAATGTGCTAGAGATGACTACTTACAAGGGGTTTAAAATATATAGAAAGAGACAGTCTACCCTCGCTCTTGTCTGTCTGCAGATGCTGAGCACTTTGTGTCAGCACCAGTGAATTTACCCAGTGCCTGGTTTATCATGGACAAAACTGTAGTAAGCCATGCAAGAAGAACCTTATATTGTGAGCTGTATGCTGATAGAGATCTAGGGAAAAGCATATACCCTTTTATACACTGTAGAGAATTAAGTACCTATTTTAGATGAGCTGGTTATTTCCACTCCAATTAATAACATTCTACTATTTTTGCTTCTTGACCTGTTTCTGATCTGGGGATGGTTCCTCTATAGCTACCTTTCCATTGGCAAAACTCATGAAGAAGCATAGGACATTTCTGCAAAAAGCCATGTCACCAAGACTATAATTAGTAACTGGTACTGGGAAACATGGAATACCTGAGCCCTATAGCTAACAATTAAAAGTAGTAAATACTTTCTTAAGGAAAATGTTTGTTTGTTTTTTGTTTTTAATACTGGATTTGTCATAAATTACTAATACCATTTGATTCAGAAACAAGCTCTTCTCTAATTTATTCTTTTAAAAAATCTTGAAAAATGACCAAAGAGAGATGTGTTAAATCGTTTTCATCTCATGATTACTTTTATTAATTAAATTTTGAAAATATTTAGCATCGATATATTTCCTAAATCTACTTTGGTGAAGCTTTTATAATTATACTTTAGTTCAATAAATAATGGCAGGCACTTAAATACAACATATTAAAGGAAAAAATAAGATATGAAATGGGAAATTTAACTATTAACTCATATTAAGAATATTAGGAATTATGCATCCAATACATTAGAGTTTGAAAAAGTAATGTTATCATATATAAATTAAAGAAAATAAATTGGTCAGTTTGGGAGGATTCTAGAGGACTAAATTATTATTTACAAGCAGATAATTAATGGGTAAGAATGAAACACTTGTCTACTTTTTTCTGTTAAAAATATACCAGGAGGGCTTCCCAGGTGGCTCAGTGGTAGAGAATCTACCTGCCAGTGCAGGACACATGGGTTCCATCTCTAATCCGAGAGGGTCCCACGTGACGCCGAGCAGCTGAGTCCCTGAGCCACAACTACTGAGCCCAACTCTAGCGCCCTGTAGCCCCAGCACGTGCCCTAGAGCCTGTGCTCGGCAACAAAAGAAGCCGTTGCCACGAGGAGCCTGCACACTGCAACTTGAAAGTAGCCTGTGCAGCAGCGAAGACCCAGCACAGCCAAAAATAAATAGATAAATACAATTTAAAAATATGTATACCAGTAGATTAATGAATAGAAATTGAGAAGAAATTTTTATTTTTAAAAACATTCATGAATGTTTTATAAAAATGATTTAACTGGCTTATCACTATTTTGCCACACTTAATAAATTATTCATAGACCTAAGCTTTATTTTTTAATGGTAGCTGTTATCACAAAAAGAGAGATAACTAGACATTATATATGCCTTGATGGAGGAATACAACACTGGCTATAAATATGAAGTATTTTTACTCTGTCACAGATACCAAAACTGAGTCAAGTTAAATATCTCTAGGCCCAAGTATTAGAGGAAACAAATGCACAGAGGAACATATCAAATAACAATTTATATAAACAGATTGCTAGAGAATTTTCATTCTGAAGAGATCTATAAATTAAAAGAGATTTAAGAATTCTATTAGACAATTCAAAAATGTAGTTTTTGTTATTTAGATTCTGATTCAAATTAAAAATTTGTACCTCAGAGAGATCTCATAATGGTTATGATATTAAAATTTTAATCAATCAACTTACTGAGTTTTCTTACTGATTTTCTATTGTAAGAGATTTTCAACTAATTCTCTTGAATTTCTTAAATATCCATTCATAGCATCTTCAGTAATGAAAAATTTCCTATATCTTTTTCAGTATGTATACTTTTCTGTTAATGAAGAGAATAACCATTCTTGTTTGTTCTTCATAACTTGCTTTTGGCTTGAGAGTTTATGTAATTTATAATTTTTTAATTTTTAATTTTTTATTGAGGTATATAGTTTAAGGTGTACAAAACAATGACTCATTATTTGTAAATATTGCAAAGTGACCACCACAATAAGTCTAGTTAACATTTAACACCATACATAGTTACCAAAAGAGATATTTTTTCTTGTGATGAGGACTTTCAATATCTATTCTCTTAGCAATTGCAATATGCATTACAATGTTATTAGCTATAATTCTTAATAACATTTATATTAAGAATAATACTTGTTATATTAATTTTAATAGAGTCTTTAAAGAAATATATATTATTTTTTAATGTTCATTATTTATTGGGCTACACTGGGTCTTAGTTGTGGTATATGGGATCTTTAGTTGTGGCATGCAAACTCTAGTTGTGCTATATGGGATCTAGTGCCCTGACCAGAGATCGAACCTGGGGCCCTTGCAATGGGAGCATGGAGCCTTAGCCATTGGATCACCAGGGAGTCCACTTTTTCTATTTTTGCAAGAGATTTATTCTTAGAATGATGATTTTATGAAATGACTTTTTAATTACTAATTAACTAACTAACTAATTATTAATTGATTCAAACACTCAAAGTACTACATGTAAATCATAAAAATGATCATCAGCATAACAGAAATACTCATGTATAATTGGTTACCCAATTAAGAAATAGAATATTATCTTTAAAGCCCACTCAAATACCTTTTCATCACCTATTAGGTATATTTTTTGCTTTGCATAGTTTTCTGATCACAGACTTTATTTACTTACTAACAGTAATTTAAAAAAAATACTGCAACATATGAAGAATAATTTATATTACTATAATTAATATTTGCAATATTTATATTTTTACAAATAATAATTTGTAATTATTTGTAAACTGCAAGTTCATTACCTAGCAATGAGCACCCCTTAGTCTTTTGTACACTACCACTATACTAACTTTTTAATAGCTCAAAATTCATGTATGTAATGTTCATGTAAGTAATGATTCCAGAAAAACATCTACTTCTGCTTCATTGACTATGCTAAAGCCTTTGACTGTGTGGATCATGATAAACTATGGAAAATCCTTAAAAAAGATGTGAACACCAGATCACCCTGCCTGTCTCCTGAGGAACCAATATGTGGGTCAAGAAGCAACAGTTAGAACCAGACATGAAAAAACAGACTAGTTCAAAATTGGAAAAGGAGTATGACAAGGCTGTTTATTGTCATCTTGCTTATTTAACTTATATGCAGAGTACATCATGTTAAATGTCAGGCTGGATGAATCACAGGCTGGAATCAAAATTGCTGGGAGAAATACCAATGGCCTCAGATATATAGATGATGCTACTCTAATGGCAGAAAGTAAAGAGAAACTGGAGAGCCCCTTAATGAGGGTGATAGAAGAGAGCAAAAAGGCTGGCTTAAAACTCAGCATTCAAAAAATTAAGATTATGGCTTCCAGTCCCATCACTTCGTGGCAGATAAAAGGGGGAAAATTGGAAATAGTGACAGATTTTATTTCCTTGGGCTCCAGTATCACTGCAGACAGTGACTGAAGTGATGAAATTGAAAGATGCTTGCTCCTTGAAAAGAAAGCTAAGACAAACCTAGGCAGCATATTAAAAAGCAAGGCATCACTTTGCTGACAAAGGCCCATAGAGCAAAGCTATGGATTTTCCAGTAGTCATGTATGAATGTGAGAGTTGGACCATAAAGAAGGCTGAACACTGAAGAATTTATGCTTTTGACCTGTGGTGTTGGAGAAGACTCTTGAAAGTCCCTTGAGCTGCAAGGAGATCAAGCCAGTCAATCCGAAAGGAAATCAACCCTGAACATTTATTGGAAGAACTGATGTTGAAGCTGAAACTTCACTTGATGTGAAGAGCTGACCTACTGGAGAAGACCCTGATGCTGGGAAAGACCAAGAGCAGGAGGAGAGGGAGAAGACAGAGGATGAGATGGTAGGATGGCATCACTGACTCAATGGACATGAATTTGAACAAACTATGAGAGATAGGGAAGCTTGGTGTGCTACAGTCCATGAGGTGGGAAAGAGTCAAAGACAACTTAGCAACTAAACAACAACAATGATTTTTAAAATAATATTGAAATAGTCACACTGCTTCCAAAGGCAATAGGTAAGTGGTACTTATTTTTCTTTCTTTTAAGTTTGTTGTTCATTTTATTTTAAACTTTTTAAAATTAATAATTATTCAATGTTATTTTCTTATTTACAATAAAGAGGTAGAAACCAAAGTGAAAAATCAGTTGAGGTCTTTATATTTTTCAAGTTCTACATGATGCTATGTTGGTGGTCATGTTTGACTGAGGTATATTTTGGGTCAGACTTTACAAAGCTAACTGGAATTTTACAGGTAACATCACACCAAGAGTATTGTGCTCCCATAATATCGGTACTATACATCATACTTGTCTATGATAAAAATTCCATTCCATCATTTTTTCCATAAGTCTGACATATTGAGAACCACAGAACAAAGTTAAAATGACAGATATTTATTAAATGTCTGGCTGCTCCAGCATTAATGGGACTTAGAATCTTGCATTTCCAGTTTTCAGCTGCCAGTTTAAAGCAAGTGATTTTACTAATAAAGGGTAGCTTTGACAGGGAAGAAGAGACAAGGGCAATATGATTTAGAAAATTGAACAGGTTTAGTAGAGAGTTTTTTTAGAGCTGAAAAGAGAAATTCCTTCAGAGTTTCTTTAAGCATCTCATAAGTTGATTCCAAGGTACCAACACAGCTTTCCTTATCAAATGTAGCTAGAGGAAGTCAAGAAAAACAAGCCCACCCAGTGAGACAGACAGGCTTTCAAAGAATTGAAAATGTAAAATGGTTTTGGCAAGGCGATTTGGATAGGATACAGGTAAAATGATTCTTTGAGGGGTTCTTTTGCCCTTGTAGTTTTAATATTATATTGTACTGATTTTCTGTCTTTCTTTCTTTCCTTCCTTCTTTCTTTCTTTCTAACAACCTACTTACCTCCCAGTCACTCTATAGTTCAAAAATTCAAAGTATATTGTATGCTCCATGTGAAAAAAGAGGTTGGAATAATGTAATTTAACCTTTTTAGTAGAGCCTGTATCTGGAGATTCTCCATGCACACAGAGATTGGGAGTCTTACTTTGCCATGCCAAGCTCCTCCCTGATTGCTCCACCATGGCCCAGTAGACCTCAACAAAATACATCCACCTGACTCAGTCAGTCCTCTTGACACAAACCTGAGCTCAAGTGTCTGTTTGGCTGGGTTTTCCCTCAATTTTCTATCTCTTTTCTATGAGTGTATTGCATAATCTCTATTCCTTTTCTACTAATCATTACTCTTTCCCACACATAACCCAACCATAAATTCACTTTTAAAATAATTATTCGCAAGAATTGTTGGCTTTGGCTTAACATGAATGATTGATTTTTTTTAACTCTTTTGGACACACACAGGGTATTCTATGCTTACATAATTAATAAGAATTATGAGCACAGCACTCTGCGGCTCCTAGGTTGCTCTGAGGTTCCTTAAAAAACTGGAAATAGAACTGCCATATGACCCAGTAATCCCACTGCTGGGCATATACACCGAGGAAACCAGAATTGAAAGAGCCACGTGTACCCCAATGTTCATCGCTGCATTGTTTACAATAGCCAGGACATGGAAGCAACCTAGATGCCCATCAACTGACGAATGGATAAGAAAGCTGTGGTACATATACCCAATGGAATATTACTCAGCATTAAAAAAAAATTCATTGGAAGCAGTTCTACTTAGATGGATGAAACTGGAGCCCATTATCCAGAGTGAAGTAAGCCGGAAGGAAAAACAACAATACAGTATACTAACGCATATATATGGAATTTAAAAAGACGGTAACGAGAACCCAGCATGCGAGACAGCAAAAGGAACACAGATGTATAGAACAGACTCGTGGACTCTGGATGAGGGCAAGGGTGGGATGATATGGGAGAATGGCATTGAAACATGTTAATTATCATATGTGTAATCAATCGCCAGCTCAAGATTGATGCTCGGGGTGGTACATTGAGATTTCCCGGGGGGAGGGAATCAGGAGGGAGGAGGGAGGGGGGTTCTGGAGGGGGAGCATATGTAAACCCTTGGCGATATCATGTCATTGTATGGCAAAACTAATAAAAAAAAAAGAAATATATAACGTGCCAACATTTTCTCAGGAAAAAGTAGAAAACTTGGCAGGGTGATAACCATGAAAAATATCTTTAATGGACAGTATGTGCTGCTGCTGCTGCTGCTAAGTCGCTTCAGTCGTGTCCGCCTCTGTGCGACCCCATAGACGGAAGCCCACCAGGTTCGCCCATCCCTGGGACTCTCCAGGCAAGAGTACTGGAGTGGGGTGCCATTGCCTTCTCTGATTAAGTAATTATTCACATGTTTTAACACAGTTGTGCCATTAATGTGCCTGGTGGTAGATATTCCATAATTTCTGAATATCTTTGTAACTTACCGTGATAAAACTAAAATATATTTTATGTTTATAAGAGTAAATGGATCTACACAGATACTTAGATTAATAATATTGTTTTGTAAATTTTTAACATGTGAATTTAATAATTTTAAATAGCATTATTCTTTAAAATATTTAATTTAGCAATCTGTAAGGACATTTTAATAATGTTAAAATTACCCAGAAATTAATTGTTAAAATTTTAATCACCCCTTGTGTGTTAGTTGCTCAGTTTTGTCCAACTCTGCCTTCCCATTGACTGTAGCCTGCCAGGCTCCTATGTCCATGGAATTCTCTGGGTAAGAATACTGGAATGGAGAGCTATTCCCTTCTCTGGAGCTTTTCCCAACCCATGGATAGAACCCAGGTCTCCTGCATTGGAGGCATATTCTTTATCATCTGAGCCATCAGGGAAGCCCCCTTTAACCACAATAAACTACAAATAAAAACATATACTCATGTATTCACTGAAGAAATTTATTAATGTTGACTTTTTTATCTGTGTAGCTTAAATTTTTTAAATTAAATAGAACATGCAAATAAATCTAAAATTTCTCTGTTATTCTTTTTAGTTCTTATTTTCCTTAAAAGTAAACACTGTTGTATACTTGTTTTGCATAATTTTGATCCAAGTTCTAAACTATTGCTCTATATTTTTATCCTTAAAGAACATGCCTATGTCTGTGTATTGATTTATAAAATTTGCATAACTTCCCTTTTACATTTAATCTTATTTTTCTACATGAATTCAAGTTAATACAATAGTTTTATTTTGGTTATCTAATTGTTAGGTTTATTTACTCTCTGAAAGTAAAAGAAAATGAAAGTGAAAGTCACTCAGTCGTGTCCGAATCTCTTTGCAACCCCATGGACTATACAGTCCATGGAATCCTCCAGGCCAGAATACTAGACTGGGTAGCCTTTCCCTTGCTCAGGGGATCTTCCCAACCTAGGAATCGAACCAGGGTCTCCTGCCCTGCAGGCAAATTCTTTACCAACTGATCTATCAGGGAAGCCCTGATATGTTGATTCTCTGAACATAACACATTTATCTATCCCTCCATTGATGTTCTTTTGGCCAGCAACAAGGAGGTTTGAAATGTTTTGCAAGATATATTTTATCAGAATGAGGAATTGCTCTTCTTTCCTGTTCATCTGAGAATATTTTTCAATTGTAAGTGGTTCATGAATTTTATTACATATATATGTATATATATCCAATCTTGGCCTTCTTTAATTATGTTAATTTATTATTGTAACAAAGATAACTAGCAGTTTGGTCAAGTATTAATACCACTGATGGTCATTTTTGATGTCTTATAGCAAGAATTCTTAATAAGTACTATCTGTGAAACAAATGTCTCAAAAGAGATCTTAATTAAAAAATAAACCGTTTTACTGATATATAATTTAATGCCATAAAGTTCATTCATTTAAAGTGATTTTTAATGCTTTTTGGTATATTCACAGAGTAGTATAATTATCACCGTAGTCATTTTTGATCACTTTTGTCTTGTACCCATTAATGAACACTTTAATTTGTGTAAATTAAACAAGCTCTTGCTCTTTCACCCACTAATTCCCACTCGGTTCTAAGCAGCCACTAATATGTTTTCTGTTTCTACAAATTTGTCTATTCTGGACATTTCATTAAACAGTATCACATAATGTGCAGTATTTTTGTGACAGGCTTCTTTCTCCCAGCATAAACAGTGTATGTTTTTGCTATCCATCCATGTCTTAGCAGTATTGACTTCATTCTCTGTTATTATGAAATACATTTCGTTATATGGACATGCCACATGTTGTATATTCATTAATTCATCTATGGATGGAACTTTGAGTATGAGTTTTTATGTGGAGCTATACCTTCATTTCTCTTCTTTAATTAATTTATTTTTGTGGCCGTGCTGGGTCTTCATTGCTGTGTGTGGGTTTTCTGTAGTTGCACAAGCAGGGACTTCTCTCGAGCTGCAGTGTGCAGGCCTTTGTTGCAGAGCTCAGACTCTGGGCTGCCGGGCTTCAGTAGCTTCAGCACGTTGGGTCTAGAGCTCTGGCTCATTAGGTGTGATGCATGGGCTAAGTTGCCTCGGAGCATGTGGAATGTTCCTGGACCACAGATCAAACCTGTGTGCCTGGTATTGACAGCCTGATTCTTAACCATTGGACCACCATTCAAGAACACTGGAATGGCTAAACTGTTTTCCAAAGGGCTGCACCATTTTACATTCCCACCAATGGTGTATAGGGTTATAATTGGTCCCAATCCTTGTCTAAATTTAGTATCATCTGTCTTTTTGATTATAGCAAAAAAGCTGTTTGTGATGCAGTATCTCACTTTATTTTTTTCTCCAGTGGTGCCTCTGTCATTGGAGATGAATTATAAATGGATGTCTTTGTCATTTTATATCTTCTTTGGAGAAGTGTCTACTCAAATATCTTGCCCATTATTAAATTGATTGCTGTTTTTTTAAAAATTATTGAGGTATAATATTGTTAAATAAATATGGATATAATTATCTCACTACATAGACGATTTGCAAATAATTTCCCCATTCTATGAGTTGTCTTTTCACCTTCTTGATGGTATTCTTTGAAGGACAAATGTTTGTAGTTTTGATTAACCATGATTTTCAATCTTTTACCTTTTGCTTTTGCTGTTAATGAAAGATTGTGATTTACTCTCATATTTTCTTCTCAGAGTTTTGTAGCTTAACTCTTACATTTAGGTTCATGACTCACTTTGAATCAGTTTTTGTGCATGGTGTGAAAGAGGGGACCAAATTAGTTATTTTTGGTGTGAACATGTATTTTCCCCATATAATAAGATTTTTCTGTATCTTAACATCATGTTCTTCTGTGGTTATCATACTTACGTCTCCTAAATCTTAATGAGGTGAATGACATCAATATTTTCTGATACTGTGCCATTCTTCTACTTCTGTTATGAACTGAAGTTGATCACAATACTTTATTTTAATTCATTGTCAAATTTCATTTTTAATATTTTATCTAGAATTTTTCATCTATTCTATAATTGATCTTTTATAATGAAAAGATACATTTATTTAACAGTCTTTAAACTTTTCTGATTTGGTTTTACCAGCCTATGAAATGAAGTGGGCAGTTTCATAAATTTTCTACTCTTGAAGCAATTTTATTTATAGAAATTCAGTGAAGCATTATCTCAATGCAATGACCTCCCTCCATGTTTGTGCAAGTGTGTGTGTGTGCACATGAGTACATGTGCACATGGCTCATAGGAGAAAAAGAAATAAATTTTATAAAACAAAATGAGTAGTAAAATTTTTCCCATTTCTTAAATTTTAATTCATATTATGTTCTCCTAAAAATGATTGTATTCAGTCTATTTCAAAACACTGGGTTGCCAAAAAGTTTGTTCATGTTTTTTCATAAGATGTTACACCCAAACTTTTTGTCAATCCATTACATCTGCATTTCTAATTTTAAATAATGTTCACTGTATGTGGTCTTGGATCTTGTTTTCATTCACAGTGTTTTATTTATTTCTATTCTGTTTCTTTAGTCTATGTTTATTTTAAGTCTTTTTCAAGAGCAAGTTTTTAGTTTTGTGTATCCCTTCTATCTTTTAAAGAAGTTTATGACTTATAAATGTTTATGATTTTTAAAAACTTTGTATTACAATTCCATTCCTTTATATATTTCTTTCATATAGTTTCTTATATTTTATTTCTTCTTTTTGAAGTTGGGAAAAGGTAGGTAATGAAAGTAACTTTTTTTTATTTACTTAGTTGATTGTTTCAGATATACTATTTTTTTCTTAGTATTATCTGAATTTAATGCTGAAATGTTTATGTATTAGTTAAGCTACAAGTCATATGGTTTTAGAATATGCTACTTATGTTACTGTTTAGAATGGAACATTTTATAGCATCTGTTATACTTTCTTCTTTTTTTTTTCCCATCTCACACCATCTATTTTACTTCTCTCATACTCCAAGGGAATCAGCATTTTTTTTCTTTTTTATAAATTATTATTATTATTATTTTTACTTTACAATATTGTGTTGGTTTTGCCATACATTGACATGAATCTGCCATGGGTGTACATGTGTTCCTCTTCCAGAACCTCCATCGCACCTCCCATAGAATAAAGGTGTCCTTTATTTTATATTTTTTTCTTTTAAAAAATATACTTATTTAGCTATGCTGGGTCTTAGTTGTGGCATGTGAGATCTAGTTCCCTGATGAGGGATTGAACCCTAGCCCCCTGCACTGGGAATGCGTAGTCTTACCCTCTGCACCACCAGGGAAGTCCCTCCTTTATTTTAGGTTCTCTTTATATAGAGTTTAGATTGTCATTTAATCTAATTGTCATCTAATCTTAATTGAAGATTTCTAACATTTTCTTGTAATAAAAAAAGTTGAGATAGTGTTGATTCTTTGAAATTCGTTGAGATTTCACTGAGCTTGATATTTAGTCATTTTCTTTGTGAAATGTTACATTTGTCTTTGAAAATGAATTTATTCTTTAATATTGTTTATTGTCTAAATTTATGTAATTTACATTGCAAAAATCTCCACTCATAGTTTCTACAGCTTCAAAACATATAAACCTATGAGCCATTCTGTCTTCAGCTTCCAATGTTTGCCCTGATTTTGAGACTCCTCTTCATTTACAATGCTCGGGCAGTTCCACATTTCAGTTCTTAATGCTACTCTGTATACCAAGACACTTTGTTATATTTATCCAGAAGTATTACATGTTTAGAAAGAGGAATCTCAATTAACAGCTCTTTTTTTCCCCTCAAATTTACCAGAAACTCATAAGAGTAATTTCCAAAGTTTTCAATATAGGATCATTTTTTACTGTCCAGCCAAAATAGTAAATTCAGACAAAAACTGCTTATAGCTTTAAAGGGCAAAGATTTCAGTACTTTAAAAGACATTACAGATTAAATGAAAAACAATACTTCTCAATTTAATTTAAGGAACTAAAACACCACTTTAAAAAGGCACAGGCAACACAAAACAGATAACTATAATATATTTCTCATTATTTTAGGGGTCAAATGTTTATATAAAAGTGAGCCAAAGATTTTTATAATAAATTAAAACAGCAAAACACTGTAAAGTAGTGTCTATCTAATAAATAGGAAATTTATGAATGGTTGAAATCAGGTATCTGGTAATATTTGAAGATATTTTAATGGACTAAAACATGTTTATCCAGTTTTACAATGAAGAAACATTTAATTAAACACAAAGTGAAATATCTATTTTTGCTAGTAATACTAAGACTAGAATGATACCACTTTAAGATGATGAATATCACTCTTAAACGACAATAATAAAAAAACTGCAACAATCATAAATACCATAATCATCATTTTAATGCTTGCAACATTCCCATTAAATCATACCTATAATAATGTCATATGTAAACCACTCTTCTAAAAAAATGCCATAAGAATTTTTGGCAAATTGTAATCAATCCAATTTGCAAAGAGAAAATGGAGGCATATAATTGGAAAGTCTAGGAAATTTATCATTATTTGCAGATCATATGACTTTACCATGGAAACCTAAGAGCTTAAACTGACAAAAATTATTAATTACAGTAAGAAATTTCAGTAAGGTGTCAGCTTATGAATAAAGAACACAGAGCAGCTATCTTTCTATGTGTAGCAGTAATCAGTGATAGCATTTAAGTAAATATGTAAGAATAAATTCTAAAAATTATAGCAACTATGTGAAAAAAAGACTGGCTCACATATAATACAAAAATGTAAATTTATAAAACATGATTTAAGATATATATTCTCATAAAACTTACCTATGAAAACAGAGTTCTTCTAAAGAAATAAGCAGTTTTAAAATTCATTTTGAAAGATACATGCTATAGAATTCTCATATTTTAAAGTAATAATATAATAAAAAGTATGAGCTATTCTTACAGATACCAAGCCCTATTAGAATTTTCTGGTCTTGTATACTTTCAGCACATTGTCACCCTTAAACTGTACTTCTAAAGGCTAAATTCACACTTTCCTATAAGAGTGGTCTAACACCATGATCCATTATGAAGATTTTATCATATATCTCTTATCGACTCTGGCAGTACCAACATCTTTATATAGTTGTGTTGATGCATCTATTAGGATAATTTATTTGCTGTCTTGTACTATTTTTTAAAATTAGTGAAGAGCAACAATTTGTATCTCACAAACTTAATCTTGTTTAGGTAAGGATGACTATCACTGGATTTTGAAAAATATGATCTTTGACCTTGGTCTTACACCCATTGGATTTAGCTTGATGCACCATTTTTAAGAAAGATTAAAATTCAAGAGCAGACTTCTGGAATGGAACTTCAGATACATTCTGAGGCCTTGAAGTTAGAGTAAAGATGGATCTGGAACCTCTCTCACTTCTTATGTCTTTTTCACTTGAGTATCTTCTGCTTTACAGTGCAAGCTCCTTGAGGATAGGGACCTGCTTTATCTATTTCAAGCTCCTAGAGCAGTGCCAGACACATGATATGTCCCTACTCAGTACATGAAGGGAAAAGGAGAAAAGTTTACTTCTTGTGTATCTCACATGGCACTGTGGAAGGCTAGGGAACGTGATGGTGTGCAGATGCAGTCGAAAGGGAGTGGCTAACCTGTGGGTAAGAAGGTGTATCGAAGTCCCAGGCTGTGCAAGGGGTCATTTCAGCTCTTTCTTTCTTTCTTTTTCTTTTCTTTTATTTATTTTCAACTGGAGGATGTGAAAAACATGCTCACCAGCCCAAAACCCAGGGATGGACTCAAAGACATAAAGTACAGAGAAAAGGAGACTTTTAATGATGGTTTTGTAAGATCAAGTGTCTGGTGGGCAGGCACACCCAGGGTGGTTACATCAAGCAATTTATTCTCTAACACACAGGTCCCTCACACCCAGTTCCTCATTGGCTGAGTACAGTGGGGGTGTCGCTCAGTCATGTCCTACTCTTTGCGACCCCATGGACTATACAGTCTATGGAATTCTCCAGACCAGAATACTGGAATGGATAGCCTTTCCCTTCTCCAGGGGATCTTCCCAACCCAGGAATTGAACCATGGGTCTCCTGCATTGCAGGCAGATTCTTTACCAACTGAGCTATTGGGGAAGCCCCACAATCTTCCCAGACACTGCCTGAGTTGCATTATTTCCTTATAGGGTGTCCTTTTTTCTCCTGTCCCAACTTAACATCTGCACTTTTCAACAAAGACTTGCTTGCTGGTTTATCCCTTCCCCCAACATCCTGTTTGCTTAGGGACCCTCCAGGTACATGAACTGTGTCATGTCTGCAAGTCCTTAGGCATGTTTAGAGCTAGGGCACAGGCAATGGGTGGAGGCCTGTCTGTTTAGGATCCAGTCTGATCTCCCTTCCCCAACCTTGTGTGCTAAGTCCCTTCAGTCCTGTCTGACTCTGTGCAACATGGTCATGGGCTATAGTCCGCCAGTTTCCTCTGCCCATGCGATTCTCCAGACAAGTTTACTGGAGTGGATTGCCCCACTCAGCGTGGCCGGCACTGCCTCTGCGCTCTGGGACTTGCCCAGGCTGCCACAGAGGCTCAGAGTATGTGGGGGCTTGTCCTCATGGGGAGGAGGCTCCAGAGGGACAAGTGGGAGGGGGAGGTCTTGGGTCTCTGGCTCTGGTGGTGGGCTGGGTGGCCAGGGCAGTCGAGGTGGCGGCAGTGGTGGCTAAGAGAGCAGTGCCAGGGGATCTTCCAGACCCAGGGATCAAAGCTGCGTCTCTTACAGCTCCCGCATTGGTGGGCAGGTTCCTTACCACTAGCGCCACCTGTGAAGCGCCCCTCCCCTCATAGCCCTTGTTATTTTTTACCCAACCCTAACTTTAAAGAGCCCAGGCCTCAACTGTTTTATGTTTGCAAGTGTATCTGCTAGTAATTTTTCAACTCAGAGCTAGTTACTTTGTCTTGAAAATAGACTGCTTCAAGTTTCTATTGCTTACGGAGGATGATTGCTTTAAAATGTTGTGTTTACAGCAAATCATACACACATCCCTCCCTCTTGAAACTCCTTCCCTTCTCCCACATCCCACCCCTTTAGGTCATCACAGAGCATGGAGCTGAACTCCCTGTGCTCTACAGCAGCTTTCCACTAGCTGTCTTTTTTACACACGGTAGTATATATATGGCAATGCTATTCGCTCAGTTCTTCCCACTCTCTCCTTCCCCTGCTGTGTCCACAAGTCCATTCTCTATATCTGTTTCTCTATGCCTGCCCTGCAAATAGATTTATTAGTGCCATTTTTTTCTAGCTTACATGCGTGTGTGTCTGTTCAGTTGCTTCAGTCGTGTCTGACTCTATGTGACCCTATGGACCATAGCCTGCCAGGGTCTTCAGTCAATCCATGGGATTCTCCAGGCAAGAAGACTGGAGTGGTGTGAAATGAAAGTATCTCTTGCCATATCAATCAATAAAAATTGTCACAGCCATCAGTGATTTCAAATGTGAATGAGGGCTCCCCAAACAGCAATCCAGCTCATGCTGCCACCACCCCTATTATGATTGCTGAAGAGCTGAGGGAATGCAAGAAGCAAGATGAACAAGGATTGGCCCCCAGATAGCTGAGGTGCATATGAAGGGAATGAATTCAGTTGAGCCCACAGGCTTGCATCCTCCCGTATGTAGAATGCTAAATTCCTTAACTTGATACCTGATCTTTGATGTTCAGACTGCCTGTTCCTTGTGTTGCAAAATTGTATATAGCCTGACTTCCTTTTCTGCCTCCTTGGAGCTGTTTTCTCAGAGCTATTGAGATGCTGTCTACAGAGCTCAGAGTCCTAAATATTCCCACCAAATAAATAACTCTCTACTTTGAGTTTGTGAGCATATTTTTTAGTCGACAATGGGTTGCCATGCTCTTTTCTAGGGAATCTTCCTGACCCAGGGATTGAACTCACATATCTTGCATTGCAGGCAGATTCTTTACCAACAGAGCCATCAGGGATGCCCTTAGATTCCATATCTATGCGTTAATATACAATATTATTCTTTCTTTCAGACTTACTTCACTCTGCATGACAGACTCTAGGTTCATCCATATCTCTAGAGATAACTCAATTTTGTTCCTTTTTATGACTAATATTCCATAGTATATATGCACCACAGCCCTTTCTGTCTCATTTCCTTTCCCAAGATCAAGGTCAGAAAATCAGGGCCTGCAGAAAAATCGAAAAGTTGGTCAAGAGGCTGATCACTAGCATCAGTTCAGTTCAGTTCAGTTGCTCAGTCATGTCCTACTCTTTGCAACCCCATGAACCGCAGCACGCCAGGCCTCCCTATCCATTCACCAACTCCTGGAGTCCACCCAAACCCATGCTCATCGAGTTGGTGATGCCATCCAGCCATCTCATCCTCTGTCATCCCCTTCTCCTCCTGCCTCCAATCCCTCCCAGCATTAGGGTCTTTTCCAGTGAGTCAACTCTTTGCATTAGGTGGCAGAAGTATTGGAGTTTCAGCTTCAACATCAGTCCTTCCAATGAACACCCAGGACTGATCTCCTTTAGGATGGACTGGTTGGATCTTCCTGCAGTCCAAGGGACTCGCAAGAGTCTTCTGCAGCACCACAGTTCAAAATTCTTCAGCGCTCAGCTTTCTTCACCATCCAACTCTCACATCCATACATGACTATTAGAAAAACCATAGCCTTGACTAGATGGACTTTGTTGGCAACGTAATGTCTCTGCTTTTCAATATGCTGTCTAGGTTGGTCATAACTTTCCTTCCAAGGAGTAAGCGTCTTTTAATTTCATGGCTGCAGTCACCATCTGCAGTGATTTTGGAGCCCCCAAAAATAAAGTCTGACACTGTTTCCACTGTTTCCCCATCTATTTCCCATGAAGTGATGGGATTAGGTGACATGATCTTAGTTTTCTGAATGTTGAGCCTTAAGCCAACTTTTTCACTCTCCTCTTCACTTGCATCAAGAGGCTCTTTTAGTTCCTCTTCACTTTCTGCCATAAGGGTGGTGTCATCTGCATATCTGAGGTTATTTATATTTCTCCTGGCAATATTGATTCCAGCTTGTGCTTATTCCAGCCCAGCATTTCTCATGATGTACTCCGCCTATAAGTTAAATAAGCAGGGTGACAATATATAGCCTTGATGTACTCCTTTTCCTATTTGGAATCAGTCTGTTGTTCCATGTCCACTTCTAATTGTTGCTTCCTGACCTGCATACAGGTTTCTCAAGAGACAGGTCAGATGGTCTGGTATTCTCATCTCCCTCAGAATTTTCCACAGTTTATTGTGATCCATATAGTCAAAGGCTTAGGCATAGTCAATAAAGCAGAATTAGATGGTTTTCTGGAGCTCTCTTGCTTTTTCAGTGATCCAGCGGATGCTAGCAATTTGATCTCTGGTTCCTCTGCCTTTTCTAAAACCAGCTTGAACATCTGGAAGTTCATGGTTCATGTATTGCTGAAGTCTGGCTTAGAGAATTTTGAGCATTACTTTACTAGTGTGTGAGATGAGTACAATTATCCGGTAGTTTGAGCATTCTTTGGCATTGCCTTTCTTTGGGATAGGAATGAAAACTGACCTTTTCCAGTCCTGTGGCCATTGCTGAGTTTTCCAAATTTGCTGACATATTGAGTGCAGCACTTTCACAGCATCATCTTTCAGGATTTGAAATGGCTCTAGTGGAATTCCATCACCTCCACTAGCTTTGTTCGTAGTGATGCTCTCCAAGGCCCACTCTACTTCACATTCCAGGATGTCTGGCTCTAGGTGAATGATCATACCATGGTGATTATCTGAGTTGTGAAGATCTTTTTTGTACAGTTCTTCTGTGTATTCTTGCCACCTCTTCTTAATATCTACTGCTTCTGTTAGGTCCCTACCATTTCTGTCCTTTATCGAGCTCATCTTGGCATGAAATGTTCCCTTGCTATCTCTAATTTTCTTGAAGGGAATCTCTAGTCTTTCCTATTCTGCTGTTTTCCTCTATTTCTTTGCACTGATTGCTGAGGAAGGCTTTCTTATCTCTCCTTGTTATTCTTTGGAACTCTGTATTCAGATGGGAATATCTTTCCTTTTCTCCTTTGCTTTTCACTTTTCTTTTCACAGCTATTTGTAAGGCCTCCTCAGACAGCCATTTTGCTTTTTTGCATTTCTTTTTCTTGGGGATGGTCTTAATCCCTGTCTCCTGTAATGTCACAAACCTCCGTCCATTGTTCATCAGGCACTTTGTCTATCAGATCTAGTCCCTTAAATCTATTTCTCACTTCCACTCTATAATCATAAGGGATTTGATTTAGGTCCTACTTGAATGGTCTAATGGTTTTCCCTACTTTCTTCAATTTCAGTCTGAATTTGGCAATAAGGAGTTCATGATCTGAGCCACAGTCAGCTCCCAGTCTTGTTTTTGCTGACTGCATAGAGCTTCTCCATCTTTGGCTGCAAAGAATGTAATCAATCTGATTTCAGTGTTGACTATCTGGTGATGTCCATGTGAAGAGTCTTCTTTTGTGTTGTTGGAAGACAGTGTTTCCTATCACCAGTGTGTTCTCTTGGCAAAATTCTATTTGCCTTTGCCCTGCTTCATTCTGTAATCCAAGGCCAGATTTGCCTGTTACTCCAGGTGTTTGCTGACTGCCTAGTGTTTCCTAGGCAGTCAAACACTAGTTTGCTAGTGTTTACTCACTAGCACAGAACTAGTCCTGGAGCTATTGTGAAAATGTACAGACCCAGTGTCTATTTCTGGGAACCCTGGTGACGGCCACACGAAGGCCCCCGTAGTCCATCCCCTGTCCTTGGAGCATGCCTCAGTGCCCAGCAGCTATGGTCTGTGAGTCCTCCTGTCAGTGTTCTTTTGTGTGTTCACCCTCTGGTTCTGCTGTAACCGGGAAGGGACAAGAAGAGAAAGCCAACGCTTCACCTGGCTGAGAGGTGGAGTGTAGAAAGCGTTAGTTTTATTCTGCTTTTATGAACTCCTTGTACCTCCTAGCTCCTCTAGGCTGGGAAAACACCTATTATACTTCCCGATAGCTGGCCTATTTTTTCTGCTTTACAAGTGGAAATACAATTCCCTTTAGGCTCAGAGTCTACATTTAAAGGGAAATTTCCTGCTTGTTTCTCTTGTCCCGGTTTCCATTTCAGAATGTCTCAGCAAGTTTTTCTGTAAGCAAGCTGTATATAAATGAATGTGTAGACGCATTCACTACATATTAGAGTCCAGAGTATTGTGAAACACATCTGAGAATGATGTCGAGGAAATCCTCTAGGGTGAGGGCTAGAGCAAGTCAAGGCAGGCTCTGAAGATTAAGACCTGTAAGTATGTCATTATCACCCTCCGGCTAACCCTGCTGAGCCCCATTCAAAAACCAAATATGCATTCAAATTGGTAGAAAGGCTTTCCTCCTAGCAAGAGATCTCAGACCGGAGGGGTGAGGTTTCTGACTGGGCTTGTTTATCTTGTTATACGTCAGCGGGACGGCTGTTGCAGTACTCTTATCTTACCATTCTGTTAACAAATTGAGAGGAAGGATTTTTCTACTATCTTCTTTTAAAATGTTAGTATAATAAGCCAATGAAAAGAAATTGATATAGAATATTAAAGTAGAAAGAAAACTACAGTAAGTCCCCTACATGTGAACCTTCAAGCTGTGAACTTTCAAAGATGTGAATATGCATTCCATCAACATCAGGTGTCAGGGAACTTGCAGCTTGCCCTCTGTCTCCTATTACCGATGACCCTTCCACTCTACCATCTCTCCCTCTTCCAGTCAGTAACTCTCCTTGCCTCTTCACTCGATGCCAGCCCCTATCTGCCAGCTGTTGTACTGTACTGTACTGTTCAAGGTAAACGTACTGTAAGATTGAAGTTTTTTCTATTTTTTGTTTTTTTATGTGTTATTTGTGTGAAAGGAATTTTAAACCTATTACAGTACAGTACCATATCTAGTTGTGTTATTTGGGTATCTAGAATAACTTGGTTGGATTTATGAACAAATTGAACTCAACTACGCACTCTCAGAATGCAACTTGTTTGTATGAAGGGACTTACTCTATTTAAATATTTTATTTTTATACTATGTGATATAACACTTTACAAGTAATTCTCGTAATGGCAAAAATAAAGGAAAATTATTGCTACCCTATGACTTGTATCCAACTTTTCTTGGTAAATTTTATTATGATAGATGATTATCCTCTATTGATTTTTTTAATTTTAAAAGTAAGCATAATTTCTGTATGATTATATTGTTGAGTTATAAGAGTCTTTTGCATATTTTGAGTAGTCTTTCATCATATGTGTCTTTTGAAAATATTTTATTCCAGTTTGTAGCTTGTCTTGTCATTCCTTTGATGTTGTCTTCCCCAGAGCATAAATTTTTAATTGTAATGAAGCTCAGCTTCTTTGCTATTTCTTTCATGGATTATGTCTTCAGTGTTATATCTAAAGGGCTGCCTTGGTGGCTCAGTGGTAAAGAATCTACCTGTCAATGCAGGAGACTCAGGAAACACAGGGGATGCGGGTTCAATACCTGGGTCAGGAAGATCCTTGGGAAAAGGAAATGGCAACCCACTCTAGTCTTCTTGCCTGGAAGAATCAGAAGGAAAGAGGAACCTGGTGAGCTGCAGTCCATGGGGACACAAAGAGTCAGACATAACTTAGCAATTGAGCATGCACACATTTTACATCTAAAAAGGCATCAGCATACCCAAGGTCAGGTAGATTTTCTGCTCTGGTCTCTTCTAAGGGTTTTATTGTTTACACTTAGGTCTATGATCCATTTTAATTCATTTTTGTATATGACTTAAAAGTCACACATATGGAAGGTGTATGTCTGTGTATAGATTCTTCTTTTTTTGTTTTTGCATGTGGATGTCCGGTTAGTCCAGCACAGTTTGTTGAAGAGACCATCTTTGCTCCACTGTATTGTCTTTGTTCCTTTGTCAATGGTCAGTTGACTGCATTTATAGTAGGTCTGTTTCTGGCATCTCTCTTCTGTTCCATTGATCTATTTATCCTTTCACCAACATCACATTGTCTTCATTAGTGTAGCTATACAATAAATCTTGAAGTCAGGCAATTGGAACAGCCTCCAGTACCTTGTTCAGTAGGGTGGCACTTGGACAACGATGTGGTTCTGGGTCCATGATTAGGGACTCAGCTGACTGACAGTACGTCTGTTACCAGGTGTATGACTGGTGTGGCTCCCACCAAACCCCTGGGAGCCTAATACTGGCCCTGGACCGTGGCTCAGAGAAGCTGAGACCAAGCCCTGAGGGATGCTTCAATTTCCATGGACACATCTGAGGTCTGCAGGCCTGGTTCTAAAGATATAGATGGATGTATCCCCAGTCAGGTCCCAAGGCAGTTTCGACTGGCCCATGACCATGGCTGGAAGAGTTGAAACTGAGTATAGGAGTGTGCATGTGTTTGAGAGAGATGTATCTGTCTATATCTGATCTTTGCATAAGCATACATACTCTAATACACTGTTGGTATTATTTTGAATAAACTGTTACCACATCATTAATAAGAAAAAAAAGTTTTTTTTAAAAATTTTCCCTTCATCTATTTCTTTTTCAGTACTCATCCATTCTGTGTGTAGACCCAAATTTCTGACCTATGTTATTTACCTACTTTCTAACATGTCTTATAAAATAAGTCTTTTTAGCATGTCTTATAAAACAAATCTACTGACAGCAAATTCAGTCTCTTTTTGTTCTTCTGAGAAAGTCTTTATCTTCCTTTACTTCAGTTCAGTTCAGTTTAGTTGCTCAGTCATGTCTGACTTTTTCCCACCCCATGGAAGGCAGCACGCCAGTCCTCCCTGTCCATCACCAACTCCCGAAATTTATTCAAACTCATGTCCATTGAGTCGGTGATGCCATCCATCTCATCCTCTGTCTTTCTCTTCTCCACCTGCCCTCAATCTTTCCCAGCATAAAGATCTTTTCCAATGAGTCAGCTCTTCGTATCAGGTGACCAAAGTATTGGAGTTTCAGCTTCAATATCAGTCTAAGGGTAATTTTGTAGGTTATAGAACTCTAAGTTACTAAGTTCCTCTTTTAACACTTTAAACATTTCCCTCTACTCTCTTCTTGTTTCATAGTTTCTGCAAGGTATAATTTTTACCTTCCTTTATAGAAAGGTTTTTTTTTTCTCTGCCTTCTTTCAGATTTTTCCTTTGTCTTTGATATTCTGTAGTTTGAAAATTATATGCCTAAGTGTGGATGTTTTGGGATATTTCCTGTTCTCTGAGTTTCCTGAATATGTTGTTTGGTTCCTGGCATTAATTTGATAAAATTCACAGTCGTTATTGTTTCAAATGCTTTTTCTGTTCTTTTTTCTCTTTTTCCTTCTCCTGGTATTTCCATTACATGTATGTTATGCCTTTTATATTGTCCCACAGTCCTTGAATAGTCTGTTCACTTTCTTTCAGTCTTTGTTCTCACTACTTTTCAGTTTTTGACTATTTTATTATTATACAACTGGCATGGAGAGTCTTTCCTCAACCATGTCTAGTCTACTAATATGACCATCAGAGGAATTCTTCATTTTTATTACTGTGATTTTTATCTAGTATTTCTTTTTGTTTGTTTCTTAGGATTTCCATCTCTCTGCTTACACTGTCTGTCTGTTGCAGGCCATCTGTTTTTCTGTTATGGCCTTTAGTCTATTAATCTTCATTGCTTTGATTTCCCAGTCTGGTAATTCCACCATCCCTGCCTTGTCTGGTTCTCAGGCTTGCTCTGTCCCTTAAAATTTTGGTTTTGGCTTTTGGTGTGTGCCTTATAATTTTTCCTTGATAGCCAGACATGTTGTGCTGTACCAAGTAAAAAGAACTGTTATGAATAGGCCTGTAGTAATGTGGTTGCAAGGTGTAGTGGGAGGGGAAGTGTTCTACAGTCCTGTGATTCGATCTCAGTCTTCAGAGGGCCTATGCCTCTAAACTGTGAACTTCACGTGTGTTTCTCAGGTTTTTCTCCCACTTTAAATGGGACAGGATAGCTAGATTAGGTATTGCCTTTCTCAGGGTATTTAGATTCTGAAACTACCCTATTTTAGGTTCTGGTTAACTATAGTTTCCCATGAGTACAGGCCTTTTTAAGAATAACAGAGTTCTCTAGTATATTTTAAATCGATTCCCTTTCCCCTTTTCCTGCACAGTAGTTTGACCTGTGTCTTCCCTGTTTTATGGATCTAAGAATAGTTGGTTTTTCAGTCTATTCAGCTTTTTACTTGTTATTAGTATGGAGTGGTGACTCCCAACCTCCTTACATGTGAAACTAGAAACTGCAAGTCCTATGTATAACTTTATGCATTTTTCTAAACTAATTCCATGTAATAAATATTGATCTGTATTTCTTGAAATGTACCATTTTACTGGAGCTTGATGTGATAACGAAGTAGTAGAGGTTTAGGCTGCTCCTGTCATTTTGTAGGTGAAGAGAATGAGGCCCCTCAGGGAGCAGTGACATACCCAAGTTCCTGCAGCCAGTGACTATTCAAGGCTGAAACTCACTGAGGGTTCTTCCCATCCAAGTAGTTTTCCCTTCAACACATAGAAAGGGAGTTAGAGTGTAGGTGGGTTAGTGGCTCTAACAAGCCTCTCCTGACTCACAGTATGTGTAAATAAGATGCGTGAAAGACAAAAACAGTGACCACATGGTGCAAAACCTGAAGGCACCAAGAGATATTCACTTGATGGATATATTGAATTTTTAAAAAATAATAAAATGACTACTCCATATTCACAAGCCAGATCAAAAGTGACTTCTTAAGAGAATCCCGACTGTGTAGAATAATTTTCTCCTTCATTTGCATTCCTATTTCACTTTGTTTTAACTACATTATGACATTTACCACATTTTATTTTAATTTCCTTTTCAAATGTCACCCACCAACTAGTTGGGGAGTATATTAAGCAGAGCAGCATTTATTATTTCTCTTTCTAGTCCTAATATCTAAATCTGGCCCATAATAGTTGATCAATGTATTAATATATTTTGTGAATTGAATTGCTATGTGCTTTCATCACAAGTAACTTTAAGCATGTAGATTTTCTCAAATTTTGCAAAACATGAATTGGTTGAATTTCTTTCAAAAGAGCCATTTAATAAATGTTTATTCATTACTAGCTCCTCTGTATGCACTGTGTTAAGAGTAAGGATAGAAATATATCATTCTTGTCTTCAATGGACTTTCATCTTAGTGGAGAATATAGAAAAAAGTCAATAAACACAATATGATAAAACTATAGTACAGAAGTATGTAGACATAACCAGGCAACTCCTACATTGAGGAACTCTCCCAATAAACTTCCAAGAAAATGGTAAAATTTGAGGTGGGCCTTGGCAAAGAGATACAAACTTAACCATGTACTTATGGTAGGAAAAGTTCTTCCATTCAGGAAAAGAAATGTATTTTAAATAGACAGATGAGAATATGGGTGGCAGGGGAAGAGACAAGGATAGTGTGATTGGGACAAAAGTTAGTCTGAGAAGTGAGGATTAACAGTCAAGCAAACAGATTCTTGCCAAACTGTGGAGTCGGGTAGCAGGAAGTGGATATAAGCTTTCAGGTTTTTGGTAGGAGTGCTGAATTTTAGTTACTTTTTAAAAATTTTTGGCCACATCATGTGGCATGCAGGATTCTAGTCCCCCAGTGAGAGATCAAGCCCATGCCCCCTGCATTGGAAACATGGAGTCTTAACCATGGACTTCCAGGGAATTCCCAAGAGTGTTGGTTTTTAACTACTAAAATTAGTTGTGAATTTTCCTTCCCCTAGTGTTTTCCTACATTAATCTATTACTTATATTAATAGATTATAATATTAATCTATTTTATATATGACATTCTCACCTGCTCAGTTAATCTTGATGGAAATGAACTAGAATTATTAGTTTCTCACTTCTTGTCACCCACTTAACCAAAAATCTTGAACACATTCACTTCTCCCTGTCTCCACTGTCACTGCCTGAGTCCAATTACTGTGACTCTAACCTAACCTTCATTGTTATCATTCTCTCTCCCTATTTCCATTCTCTTGTCCTTTAATGAAATTCTTATACAAAAACCACAGTCAGATCTCTTATAAATGTCAAATGAAGTGTTTCCTCTACCACTTCTATTCTTTATGTCTTATTTCATGTAGAATAATGCCCAAATTCCTTATCTTAATCTATAATCTTGCATGCTGTGGCTCATGCTTTCATCGCCCACATAATCGCATGACACTATTCCCCAAGTTCATCATGCAGCAGTCACAGTGACCTGGTTTCAGTTTTCTCACATGCGTTTTTTCTCTCTCTTTCCTTAATCTTCTTAGGACTAGCTCCTTTACATCCTTCAAGCCTCATTTAGAATCTCACACTCTTGGAGTCTTCTTCAAACATATAAAACAGATTGCTTTGATTTATTTTTAAACTTACTGATTTATTCTCACTTTTAAACTAAAATATAGATACAGAAAACAACTATAGAATATGTATACAATTAATTATTGTGAGACTAACATCTTTGTTAGCAGTTGACCAATCAGTTCAAACCTAGAGAAGGAAATGGCAGCCCACTTCAATATTCTTGCCTGGAATTTTAATAAGCATTTCCTTGCACTGCTTTAGTTTTATCATACAAGTATACCACCTCCCAAGGCTTCCCAGGTGGCTCTGTGGTAAAGAATCCACCTGCCAATGCAGGAGACACAGGAGATGTAGGTTCAATCCATAGGTCAGGAAGATCCTCTAGAGTAGGAAATAGCAACCCACTTCAGCATTCTTGCTTGAAAAATTCCATGGACCGAGGAGCTTGGTAGACTACTGTCCTTGGGGTTTCAAAGAGCTGGACACAACTCAGTGACTGAGAATGTATACACATATCTCTCTAAATCTTATTCTGTAGCCTCATCCATTTGTCTCTGTTTTGTCTTGATGTATCTATCCAATGGATTTGGTTTGTAGGTTATTCTTTTGTCATTTTTTCCTTATGTTTTATTTTTTAAAATTGAAGTGTAATTTGCATAAAATGAAATATACAGACTGTAAATTTACATTTCAATAGATTGTTTCAAATCTATGCTTCTCCCTAACCACCAAGTCATCATCTCCAAAAATTCCTCACCCCCTTTTTTCTGTTTATCCCATCTCCCAGAGGCAACAACTGTTCTCATCTTTATAATCATAGATTTTCCTTGTTCTTGAATGTCATAGAAAGAGAATTATGCAGTGTGTACTCTTATGCTTCCAGGTTCTTTCATTCAGCATAATGCTGTTTCAAGTATTAGTCATCCGTCTCCTTTCAACACTAAATAGTATTCCATTCTACAAATCTACTATATTATTTTTTTATCCATTCTCTTGTTCATGGACACATGGATTGATTTCAACTTTGAAAAAGCATCAGTAAAATGTGGACATTCTTATACAGGTCTTTTCATGAATGTGTTTTCATTTCTCTTGGAATAATCTCTAAAAGTGAAATTGTTGGATTGTGTAGTAAGCATATGTTAAACTTTATAAGAAACCAACTGTTTTTCAAAACATTTGTACCATTTTACATTCCAACCAGTAATACATGAGCATATCAGTTGCTTCACAAATCTGCCAACAATTGGAATGGAATAGCCATTCTAGTGGGTGTGTGGTGGTATCATGCTGTGGTTTGTTTTACATTTATCTGATGACTAATTCACTGAACATCTTACCATGTGCCTTTTGGAGAACATTATTTGTGAAGTGTCTGTTCAGGGTTTCCCGTATTTTAATTGGATAGTGGATTATTTCATCTATTTTTATGTTGTAGAAGTATTTTATATATAGACCTGTATGTGTTCACCCACACACACACAACCCTTGCTCACATATATATATGTTAGCAGGTGTAATGGTAGATGTGTGTCAGATGTATTGAGAATATTTTCTCCAGGTCTGTACCTTGTCTATTTTCTTATAAGTGTCTTTTGAGGAGACTATTTAATGATGTCTAATTAATTGACTATTTAATGATGTCTAATTAATTGACTTTTTGATGTTTAGTACTTTTTGTGCATCCATGAAATTGTTATCCACTCCAAGTTCATAAAACTATTCACCAGTATTTTTACCGAGAATTTTCATTAGTTTAGATTTGATGTTTATTTATATTGTAAATCTCACATTAGTCTGTGTGAATAGTATCATATACAGGTCAGTTTTTTTCATACAAATATCTAATAGCTTTATTGCCATTAAAAAATTATTCTTGCCTCATTGAACTATTTTAGAGGCTGTTTCAAAAAAAAAAATCAGTTGACCTTGTATGTGCAAGTTTATTTCTCTAATCTTTTACTTTATGTTTTACTATGTTTTTTAACCCTTAATCCAATATACTCTGTCTTGAGTTCTCTTTCTTTTTTTCCAAATGTTTCTACACTTTCCTAAGGACTTTGGATTTCCATGTAAATTGTAGAGTTATCTTATCAGCTTAATAAAAGGCTGCTGGAATTTTAATTGAAATTGTCTTGAATTTTTCGATCATTATTGCTCAGTCATTTAAAATATTGTACCCCAAACCAACTCCAAGGAGAAAAAAGGAATGAATTCTATTTAAATCCTCTCAAGCAAAATACTTATAATCATAAGGAATAAGATTCTATCAGATAAGGTTGAGCCTTGGAAGATGATCAGCCATTGCCCCCTAATAAGAAATTTTCATCCTTTTGAGGGGTGATATTGTTTCTGATGAGAACATATGTGGATCAATGTGGAGAGAAACTTAATAATATTTAATCTTATATTCTATGACTGTGCTATCTCTTTCTTTTATTTAGGTCCTCTTAATTTCTCTGGCTAAGTTTTCTACCTTTCATTGTACAGCTACTTCACATTTTCTGGTTAAATTTATTTCTAAACAAGAATTTTGGTTTCCTTATACCTTTAGAAAAGTGTTATTTACCAATCATTTATTATTAGAAATCAATTAGTAAAAAAATTGATGCTTTCAAATTGTGGTGTTGGACCGAGGAAACCAGAATTGAAAGAGACACATGTACCCCAGTGTTCGTCACAGCACTGTTTACAATAGCCAGGACATAGAAGCAACCTAGATGTCCATCAGCAGATGAATGGATAAGAAAGCTGTGGTACATATACACAATGGAATATTTTTTTTTCCTTTTTTTTTCTATTTATTTATTTATTTATTTATTTTTTTATTGTTTTTGCCATACATTGTCATGATATCACCATGGGTTTACATATGCTTCCCCTCCGGAACCCCCCTCCCTCCTCCCTCCCCCCTACACAATGGAATATTATTCAGCCATTAAAAAGAATGCATTTGACTCAGTTCTAATGAAGTAGATAAAACTGGAGCCTATTATACAGAGTGAAGTAAGCCAGAAGGAAAAACAACAATACAGTATACTAACACATATACATGGAATTTAGAAAGATGGTAATGATGACGCTATATATGAGACAGCAAAAGGGACACAAATGTAAAGAACAGACTTTTGGACTCTGTGGGAGAAGGCAAGGGTGGGATGATTTGAGGGAATAGCATTGAAATATGTATATTAACATATATGAAATAGATGGCCAGTCCAGGTTCAATGCCTGAGACAGGGCACTCAGGGCCAGTGCACTGGGATGACCCTGTTACCTTATGTGAAGAGCCTACTCATTGGAAAAGACCTTTATGCTGGAAAAAAACTGAAGGCAGGAGGAGAAGTGGGTGATAGAGGATGAGATGGGTGGATGGCATCACTGACACAGTGGACATGAATTTGAAAGAGCTCTGGGAGATGGTGAAGCACAGGGAAGTCTGGTGGGCTGCAGTCCGTGTGGGTCATAAAGAGTCATACATAGCTTAGGAACTGAACAACAACATATAGAAATACAATTCATCTTACTATATTCACATTTTAACTTTCATTAATAATAGTAATTCTAATAGTAGAATTTATTCCTTTTTGATGGATTCCTTTCTTAGGATTTTAAACCTAAACCATCAAGCAGTCAGCAAATAAACACATCTTTGTATCTGTGCACTTTATTTCTGTTTTCTTCTAGTAACTCATTCCTGAGGGGAGGGTTATAAAAATTAAGTGAGGAAACACCTTATAAAATGAGAATAAGTATTTCTGCTGTTTTTCCTTTCTAGTCTTCTCTCAATATCAGCCAGCACTGACTACATCAGTCAGAGTGTCCATTCTTGTCTTTTGCCTCTCTGGGAGCACCGTGTTCACCAGAATGGATGGACTGACTTCCTGGATTACCAAAGGTAGGACTGCAAGGGTTTTCTTTCATTAGAGGGCAACTGAGAAAAAGGGAGGCTTCTCAGCTGGCCCCCAAGAGAACACAGCAGCAGGATTTGGCCAATTACTACAAGTTTTCGTAAAACAGTGCTTTCTTTAAGGCTGCCTCTGAGAGGGTCCCTGGCTTATAAGTTTACCATTGTGGTTCATAACCAGAGTTTCTCTTAGTGCTGGTTTGCTGGCTGGCTTTGATATCCCAGGAGGCATGTGAGAAAAACTGTGGTCCAGGCTGAATTAAAGTCAGAGAAATGAAAAAATGCAATTACAGTGGAGACACATCCTATTTTCTTATCATCTTGTTTTTGTGTATGGCTGTGTTCACTTCAATATTGTGCAAACTTGATAATTAGTTCCTTGAAGATTTCTGGTACTGACTTGAATTAAATTGAGGAAAAAAACTTTCATCAACCATCATCAGATCTGGATATAGAGAAATGAATGTGTAATATAATGTGAATAAAGGAAAATAGAAGTAAATGCACAAGAGACTAGAAATAGAATGAGCTGGTAAAAGAGAGTATAAAAAAAGGAAAAAACAAGAGTTGAAGAGAAGTTATAAAACACATCCTGAAAATCTACCACATAACATGCATTTTATATATATTTTTTTGCCTTTCATAACCTTTCTTTAACTTGCGGAAGAGTTAATACATGCTTATTTTCAGCAAATTTGTAAATTACATTTGTCAGTTGTAATTCAAAGACAAAACTTGCCTGAAATCTCCTTTATATCATTGTTAATATCATGCCATGTTGTTTCTAACTGCTTTTTTTTATATCACTCACATCTATCTATATCTATCTATCATCTATTATATGATACAATGTATCACAATTTAGACCAGAAAGAACACATTGTTCTGTATTGTAATGTTAGTTACTCAGTCTTGTCCAACTCTTTGGGACCCCATGGACTGGGGCCTACCAGGCTCCTCTGTCCATGAGATCTCCAAGGCAAGATACTAGAGTGGGTAGCTATTTCCTTCTTCAGGGCATCTTCCCAACCCAGGGATTGAACCTGGGTCTCCTACATTGCAGGTG
This sequence comes from Antilocapra americana, assembly GCA_007570785.1. NCBI lineage: Eukaryota > Metazoa > Chordata > Mammalia > Artiodactyla > Antilocapridae > Antilocapra > Antilocapra americana. The sequence continues at coordinate 2,605,361 of ML662447.1, read as the reverse complement.
GATTCTTTACTCTCTGAGCCACCAAGTAATGTATGTTAAATAAAATCTATAACTTAGATTTTATTTAATATACAATTTTAATCAACTTTATTGAGATACAATTTATATAAAAGGCCAGGCATTTGAAGCTGACATTTGGGAACTGATAAACTTAGGCACCCATTAACCACAGCCACATTTAAGATGTTGACCATTTCCATCACCTCAGACTGTTCTCTTATGGCTTTTGCATTAAATCACCCCTTACTGCTGCTTCAGGCAACCAATGATTTCCAAAGCTATGAAGTAGTTGTATTCGTGTATGTATTAACTAGGAATACATTAGCTATAGATTAATTTTAGACATTAGTTTTATGGATTCTATAATTTCATATAAATCAGGTATTAAAAGTACTCTATGTCTGATTTATTTTACATACTGTTTTTGATATTCATTCATGCTTGCTTATATATGTATGTGTTCACTCATTTTACTGCTGAGTAGCATTTAATTGTATGAATATACCACCATTTTGTCATTTATTTACCTGCTGATGGTTCAGCTTAGGCCTATTATGAAAAATATTTCAACTTTTATCATTAAATATGATATTATCTATTTAGTGGATGTCTTAGTTTGAGGAAATGACTTCTCTTCCAAGTTTGATCAAAGGTTTGTTTTTTCCCTTTCATTTTTTGTTCTTTATTTTTTTAACCACAAATGAGTATTAGATTTTTGCCACAATGTTTCTTCTGCCTCTGTTAAGGTGATTGAGATGTAACAATGACCATGTACCTTTTCTTATTTATTTATTTTTTTTGCCACATGTTAATGTGACAAATCACATTTTAACTTCCAAATGTTAAACCAAGCCTTGCTTGCAGTGATAACAGTATGTGGTCATTTTGAATTATTATTTATATGTAAGTCTGGATTTCATTTGCTAATATTTGATCTGGAACTTTTGAATCTATGTTCATGACTAATTTGGGTTTATAATTTAAGTTTTCCAGAAATCCTTTGTCAGCTTTAGGCATAGTGTTTTACTGTTGTTCTGCCTTCATAAAATGTTTAGGGAAGGGTTCTCCATTTCTTTATTATTATTATTAGCAGAAAGCTTTATGAGAGCAATCTAGTTCCTAGTATGAATTTACCAGTTTCTCAGATCTCTCATTTATGGAGAAATTTTTATTGTTTTCATACAGTATTTCTCACATAGTATTCCATGGAAGAGAAGAATTTTTTGATTGATTGAAAGATTCTTTAAACAAATTCCTAGTTTTAATTGTTTAGAGGCATTGCTTTAACTGTTTGCCTAGCTCCACAATAGTTCACATAACATGTAAAAAAATGTCTATGTCAAAACTTGGAACGAGCTTCGAAACTTATTTCACATTACTTCATTGGATATACCTTCTACATTTTGATATGTAGTTTTCTCAGTTATTATTTTGAAAATAATATACTAGTGTGATATGGTTTTTTAACTCAAGAGAGTATGGGAGCTTGAGAGTTTTGATTTTGTTTTTATCACTTTTGTATTTTACTTATAATTTAGTGTCACTATATTTAAAGAGAATAATCTATAATAATTTTGCCTTCACATATACAATGGAGTATGGAAAATAGGGAAAAAAACTGGCATAACAGCAAGAAAAATATTGAGCAAAAAGCAGGATTTTGCCTGTGAACATGCTTATTTCTCCTATTTGCTTTTGTTTCAAAATCTTAAACCTGCTTAGGAGATTATATTGAATATCCACGTGTGTGATTCAGGATAGAGTGAGAATCTGTAAGGAGGTGGAAGAGACATAAAAGATTCTTCAGGATGAAAAGCTAATTGGAGCCTGGGACAAGGGGGAAAGAAGTCCAGGATTCTTCTCCTTCAAAGAGGGAATGTATTCTGTTTTCTTGCTAATGCTGAAAAAGAGAGAAAAGGGCAACTGAATTTTTTTGGCTTTGACTAAATGGCCTGATTTTTCAAGCAGAGAACCTTGAATGAAAATTTAATGCCTTAAATTCTACCTTGTTTGTTCCTGCCTGCCCTATATCTGTTTTTAATCATCTAACATGTCTGCACAGCTGTTTTTCTAAAGTAATAATTTTAAGTGTATTACATAAACAACATATGATAAATGTTCTTCATGCAAAGATTGTTTTATCTTAGAAGGTATTACTCATTTTGATTGCTCATATTAACTGATAAATTTGGTTTTTAGTATTTATTTTAAATATTCTCTATTTTAGATATCTGTTAATACAACCTGTGAACTAAATGTGGTCTGGCACCTATTTTTATATGAGCTAGATTGTTTATACATTTCTAAATAGAGAAAGAAAGGAAAAAGAAAAATATGCAAGAGTGACCATATGGGGCACACAGAGATTAAAATATCTACCAGCTGGTACTTTTCAAAAAAAGTTTGCTGACCTCTGCTCTGTTTTATTTCAAAACATACTTTTTAGCAGATGCTGTCACAACCCTACTCATAGTCTCTCTTTGCTTATCCAATTGCTGGTACACGAGCCGCTTGACTTAGGGGGCAGGGGTTCCATTCCCCATCCAGTTGCCTGAACAGAGCACAGATGTCAAGAAATGAATGCCCCCTGTCAGCAGTCTCACTAGTGGATAAACATCCACTCTCTGCGAAGAGCCGACTCATTGGAAAAGCCCCTGATGCTGGGAAAGGCTGAAGGCAGGAGGAGAAAAGGACAACAGATAAGATGGTTGGATGGCATCACTGACTCAGTGGACATGAGTCTGAGTAAACCGGGAAATGGTGAAGGACAGGGAAACCTGGCGTGCTGCAGTCCAGAGGGTCGCAAAGAGTCGGACACGACTGAGCCACTGAACAGCATCTCTTGCCCTTCAGGTGCGAGAGCGAGCTCTAAGGCACTTGTTCTATGCAAACTCACAGTGCCCAAAGGAACCAAGTTCCGGTTGACCAGCGCAGCGGTCACTTGGTATTTCACCGCTTTCTTTTGTTCCCTGACCCCCTCTGCCACTCCCTCTCGCTATCTGATGGTATTACCTCTAAACTACTCACACTCAATTCGTGTGCCATTGCCTAAAATAGTCCTTGGAATGCTCTTTTCTGTTTTTTCTGCTTCCTTGAATTTTACCCAGTACTTAATTTCATACATAATGAATTCCCGAGAACATGTACAAGTTAAGTATGTATAATTTGAGAAGATAGATTTACATTTTATAAGTTCTCAGAGAGCCAAATATATCATTTTAAAATTTCTCCCTACTGTAACCTTTAGTCACTAATTTCAAGGGCATATATCTTTTATATGTACATATATTTTATATATACATATATTTTATATACATTTTACATATGTATACCTATATATATTTTAGATTTTACTGTTTTTTTAGTTTTTAAACTTCCTTTCCTTCACAATTTCACACAGTTTACTATGATTATTCAATGACTAAGACTAAAGACTCAATATCTTTATATGCCCTTAATACTTTTCATCTCTAAGTTATATTATATTATAATTGTGCTGGCTATGACCAATAACTTCATTTTTAATTTTCCTCTCTTTCTGTGACTTTAATTGAAATAATCACATCCAAATGAAATTAAGCTCCCAAAATAACTGGAAAAACTCTTTTTAGGGTTTTTCAAAGACAACAGTGCTGCAGCTAAAATGTATATTTGACAAACTGGCAATTTCATCTTAAAATATTGCTGTTCATCAGAAGAAGAATGAAAACCATAATTGACTTGAGAAAGGTATTTCAGAGTGAACAATGCATTTTTAAAAGAATACCATACATAAAAGTTAAATGTTTTTGTTTGTTTGTTTTTTTAATCAAGAACCCCTGCTAGCTTTTTCCTGTTTCCTCCAGGAACCCCTACAGTTTTGTGTTGCAGTAGCTTTTTTAATTCTAGTGATTTTTCTTGCTCTCTGCTTATTCTTGCAGAAAGAGACATTTATTTACCTCATGTTTATTTAGAGCAGTGCTTCTTAACCATGACTGCACAGTGGAGTCCAGGGTGCTTTAAAGACAGTATCGGGGCCTGGATCTCACCTCCAAGGATTCTGATTTAATTAGACTTTGGTGTGGCCTGGGCATTGGGAATTATGAAGTCATCCTGGATGATTTTAATTCACAGACAGAGTCAGCTATTCTATTGGATTGTGTTGTGTTCTTTTTGAATCTTTCCTATATAGGAGGAAAAGTGAATTTACAATACATAAATTCACAGTATAAGCCCAATAGAGGGCTCTGTTTCTCTTCTGAAGGGTTCCTTTTCCCTGTTTTATTTGAAAGATGGAAGTTGTATGTTCCTAGCTCTTTGCAGGTTCTCACCAACTGTCACTGGTTTCCAAGAGGTTATCCATCTGTACCACCAGTCATTGCTTTGTTCTCCTGCCCTGAGTACAGGGCCAGTGCCGTAGCATAAGTATTGATCCCAAGTCTAGAGAGATTCTAAATGGTTGTTGCTTTAAGGACCATCCCTTCTTCAAGTCTATCATCACCTCACTCTCCCATGGCCCCCTTGCTTATCAGCATCCCTTCTAGACTACAGACTATAAGGGTTCTTTTTTACTAGCCTTGTATCCATTTAATTGCTTGATTATCTAAGGCAGACATGGTTCTAGAATTTTCCTTTTGGAGAACCTTAAGACAAGCTTTCCACTGAAAGGGCACTAGAGCTCTTTTCTTGCGTCTTCTTGCATACAGCAAACATGGTGTTGTCATTAATCTCAAGTGTTAATTTGGCATTACTTTGGAGAAACTGGTGGAGACTGTTATTATGACTTAAGGGAAAGTTACAGAACTCTCTTCAGTTTAATCCAATTGCACATTCCTAGTCAACATTTTAAAAATTTTGGTATGTGGCTGCTAAGATTCCCTCATTGCTAATGCCAATGAAGGTTCTCTTTAACTCCTATCTTGTTCATTTCTGTGGTGATCTAAGAGTCAGAAAATAGTTGTGGTTCCAACTTTTTCTTTTTTAAAAAAATTATTTATTTTTAATTGAAGGATAATTGCTTTACAGTACTGTGTTGGTTTCTACCAAACATCAACATGAATCAGCCATAGGTTTACTCATGTCTCCTCAACTTTTGATGGAGCAGTTCAGGTGGGCAGAATAGTGGGATGTGGTATATGACTGGTGAAACCAGAAAACATGGGTTCATCCCCAAAGGATGGTCTGTTATAAAGGTAAAGTGGAGTGCAATCGCTCAGTTGTGTCCGACTCTTTGCGACCCCATGGACTATAGCCTATCAGGCTTCTCCGTCCATGGGATTTTCTAGGCAAGGGTACTGGAGTGGCTTGCCATTTCTTTCTCCAGGGGATCTTCCCAACCCAGGAATCGAACCCAGGTCTCCTGCATTGCAGACAGATTCTTTACCCTCTGAGCCACCAGGGAGGCCCTTGTTATACCCTTATTATAAAGGTAAAGGAGCCGCCAACAGTGGCAGCCTTGCTATGTAGGTACAGGACACATACATGTTTATAGTGTCAGAGGGAAGTTCTACTCCCACCCCCTGCCACTGTGGCTTCCAAATTATTCATGTAGCTTATACTGCTCTTTCTGTCATTATTGGGCATCTGCTTAAGCAAGACAGGCCAGTCATAAAAATTCACCTGATAGGCATAGTTCATTGGTTTGTGGTTGATCTAAGTGGGACCAATCAGAAATTTACCCAGGACTTTTACAAAGAGGCAGAACTTCCCTTCCAGTCTCTATAGTGATCAAAGTTGGAAATGTGAGACAGAGGAGTCATCAATAAAGTATTTCCTGCTGTATGGAGGAATCCTAGTTGACAACTGATGCCGTAAGGTAGGAGAAGGGATAAGACTCAGAAAATGTCCTGAGTGAGTCAAATTTCTGAGACCTAGCCACCAAGTTATATCTAGATTTCCATCTCTTGGATAGCCAGTGAATTCCTTTTCATCTGAAATACTTTGAATTGGGTCTCTGTCACTTGGTTTCCCTGGTGGCTCAGTGGTAAAGAATTTGCCTGCCAATGCAGAAGACACGAATTTGATCCCTGGGTTGGGAAATGCTCTGGAGAAGGAAATGGCAACCCACCCCAGTATTCTTTTTTTTTTTTTAAATTTTCTTTACTTTATTGTGTTGGTTTTGCCATACATTGACATGAAACCGCCATGGGTTTACATATGCTCCCCCTCCAGAACCCCTCTCCCTCCTCCCTCCCGATTCCCTCCCCCTGGGACATCTCGGTGCACCAGCCCGGAGCATCAATCCTGGGCTGGCGATTGATTTCACATATGATAATTAACCTGTTTCAATGCCATTCTCCCATATCATCTCACCCTTGCCCTCTTCCAAAGAGTCCACGAGTCTGTTCTATACATCTGCATTCCTTTTGCTGTCTTGCATGCAGGGTTCTCGCTACCATCTTTCTAAATTCCATATATATGCGTTAGTATACTGTATTGTTGTTTTTCCTTCTGGCTTACTTCACTCTGGATAATAGGCTCCAGTTCCGTCCACCTGAGTAGAACTGCTTCAAATGAATTTTTTTTTAATGCTGAGTGATATTCCATTGTGTATATGTACCACAGCTTTCTTATCCATTCGTCAGTTGATGGGCATCTAGGTTGCTTCCATGTCCTGGCTATTGTAAACAATGTGGCGATGAACATTGGGGTACACGTGGCTCTTTCAATTCTGGTTTCCTCGGTGTGTATGCCCAGCAGTGGGATTGCTGGGTCATATGGCAGGTCTATTTGCAGTTTTTTAAGGAATCTCCACACTGTTTTCCATAGTGTTCTTGCTTGGGAAATCCCATGGACAGAGAAGCTTTGTGGGCTACAGTTCATGGGGTTGCAGAAGAGTCAGACATGACTTAGCAACTAGACAACATCTGTCACTTCCAAACCAGAGTCCCGGGTAATAACAGCACTGACCATGTAATCAGAGGACCTGAGTTTAAGACCTGTCTCCAACCTTGGAAATTTATATTATAGTCATTCCTGCAAAATGATGATAACAATACCAGCACATTACTGGGAAAAAATGAGAAAATTCTTTCCTCAGTGTCTGGCAAGAAATTACAGAATAGAATAGCGATCAGAAATCATTTACCTTCCCCACTCCTCTCCAACCACCTGCTAAAAGAACAACAGAGTAAAATCCCAAAGACACCCAGCAAAGTTCCTGTTCTTTCAATCCTCTAAGAAAAACTCTTCTTTGTATGTTCTAGTTGAGGATCCAATATGGTTTCACCTGAATCAAATCTTACACTGTTAAAGAAAAATCTAAAAGGAGGTCTTTTTGATCATTTTCCTTGCCTGAGAATCCACATTTTCCTCTTTCTGAATAACTTCATACCTTTTCTTAACATCCATGATAATGTACAGGCCTACAAGCGTAGCCTGTTCCTTGTGGTTCACATTCAGAACTAGGAAGTAAACCCTGGCAAGGTCTTAAAACATCCAAAGAAGTCAGACAATGTAACAGTCAACAGAAAAATAAAAGAACATTTCATGTCATTGAATTTCAACAACCTCTGTAAACATCTTAAGGAAGCCAAAGTCTTCTATTGATCAGTTTATGTCATTCTGCTCCAGAGGAAAATGATAATAAAATGAATGCCTTTAAGTGTTCAGAGACCACATCACAATATACCATGTGTGACAGGTTTCTCTGTACTCAGAATGTTCCACATTTACAAATGAAAATCACCTTGCCCACTTCCTAAAATGGTTCCTTGGTATAAAATTCTATCTGTGTAATTTTATATTTCAAACTCTCGTTCTCATTTTGTGTATTTTCCTCCTGCTTCCACTTGGGTGAGGGTGACATATTTATATCCTCACTTTGAGTTCAAAAACAGTGGAGAGAATTAGATAAACACACGAGAGGCCTGACAAGGCCATAGAATACCTCACTCTGTTCCTGTACACTGCCTTCTATTACAGAAATGCACTTGTCCTTGGAAAAGTGTCTGTTTATTTCCTACTTTTGGATACCACAGTGTCTTTATGCCACTCTCTACAGCCAAAGTTCGATCAGATAAAAAATATAAACTAAGCTAGTGAAAACAACAGACAAGCTTTGGTGTCTCAGAAGCCATGTGCACTTGTAAATTAACGTGGAGTATAGTTTCTTTGCATATGAATGTAAACAACTGACATGTAAATAGCGCTATTTGCCACTAATCTTTAGGATAAAGATCATGAGTCCTGTGGTCAGTAGATAACTAGTTCAAGTCCAATTTCTGTTGACTAATTATATTTCTCCAATGAAAAGTAACTTATCCTTCCAAGTATCATGTCTCCACCATTTATAAAATAGGAATAATAATTGCTGATGATGAATAAGTGGTTTAAGTAGAAATGAGATCAAGCATATGAAATTAAATCTAACCATATTTGCAAATACCATATTTTAAAAAACTTTTTGTTTTATGCTGGAGTATAGACAATTAATAATGTGATAGTTTCAGGTGAACAGCACAGGGACTTAGCCATACACGGAAAAACCATGTTTTGGAGTCAAATCAACCCAAGTAAATTTCCCAGGATCACTCATGTCTTCTGGAAAAATAGCTCTTATAAGACAAGAGTCAGTTTGCTTCTTTGCAGGAGGAAGGGGACGTTAAACCACATAATTGGCCATCCGTATTGCTTTTCACCACTCAGTCTCACTTTTTCACTGACATTAGAATGCCCTAAGAACACTTCTGAATTGCTAATGGAAGAGAGGCACTGAGGTAACTACAATAAAAACACCTGCTCATTTCTCTGCATTTGGAGGCTGTGACAGAACTGTTACTCATATGATGACCGCAGAATCAAGAATCAATGCCTCATATATCAAACGGAGCTCTTACTTGGAATGGAGTTAACTGAGGGAGCTCTTGAGAGTCCTCAGTAACTATTTTAGAATTGATGATAACATGCAGGCTCGAGAGTTTGCAACATGGGACTGTAGAAAGACAGAGTGATGCTTCTATGGTGTAACACGTCGCACCTGCAGTGGCTCCCCACCTAGGACCTACTGCTTCCATTTGTTACTGTTCAATCTCCAGGTTGTTTCCGACTCTTCGCAACCTCATAGACTGTAGCCTGCCAGGCTCTTCTATCCATGGGATTTCCAAGGAAAGAATACCGGAGTCGGTTGTCATTTCCTTCTCCAGGGGATCTTCCTGACCCACAGATCGAACCTGGATCTCCAGTATTGACAGGCGGATTCTTTACCACTGATCCACTAGGAAAGCCTAATTCTTCCACATAATACCTCAAATCTTTTCCATCTGGTTTGTGCTCTCTCTTCTCACTCTGCTGTTCCCACACTGTAGCCTTGCCTCTCCAAATTTCTATGCACATTATTCTCTCAGTGGTGTGTGTAAAGGGAGACTGTTTGTCACATGGGGCCTGTATATCAGTATCTCTCATACTGCTCTTTCCCTGCAGGAAGTGAATAAGTGCTGATGAAGCAGCCTGTAAGAATTGTATATTCTATTTCAATGTGAAAAGAATAATCTCTCGAGACAGCAGAGACTAGATGGGCCACCTTTTTGCTTTTCTTCTGCTGTGTGGCTGTCAGGAAGGTCATTCGGGCTGCTCTAGCTTTCAGTGGAAAGGAAGCTACCTTACATGCCATCAGACAGTTGTCATTGAATTCACTATCCTTTCTTAAGTCATAATTTTCCTTATCTTCTTGTAGCAAAAGCCAGGAATTTTCGTGTTTAACCATTTCCTACCAAAGCCAGACAGTCATTTCTAAAACACTGAAGTGTCTTAGAGGGGCAGAATATAGTTCACAAAAACATAAATCTTGAATTACTATTTAAAGTATGGCATACATTTCAATAGATATTAACTCACCATAGACTCCTTGGAACACTCTTTTTAGCCAAGGAAAATAAAAATTAAAAAAAAGATAGTATACGCTGAATCAACATTTTGCTATATCTATAGATCAGTTCAGTTCAGCTCAGTTCAGTCGCTAAGTCATGTCCGACTCTTTGCGACCCCATGAACCTCAGCAAGCCAGGCCCCCCTGTCCATCACCAACTCTCGGAGTCCACCCAAACCCATGTCCATTGAGTTGGTGATGCCATCCAACCGTCTCATCCTCCATTGTCCCCTTCTCCTCCTGCCCCCAATCCTTCCCAGCATTAGGGTCTTTTCTAATGAGTCAACTCTTTGCATGAGGTGGCCAAAGTATTGGAGTTTCAGCTTCAACATCAGTCCTTCCAATAAACACCCAGGACTGATCTCCTTTAGGATGAACTGGTTGGATCTCATTGCAGTCCAAGGGACTCTCAAGAGTCTTCTCCAACACCACAGTTCAAAAGCATCAATTCTTCGGTGCTCAGCTTTCTTCACAGTCCAACTCTCACATCCATACATGATTACTGGAAAAAACATAGCCTTGACTAGATGGGCCTTTGTTGGCAAAGTAATGTCTCTGCTTTTCAATATGCTATCCAGGTATACACACACTCCATTATGAACAGAAAGAACTCGAAAGTAAACCTGGAAATAGTTATAGAAAAAGATTATTGTTCAGACTGAAGAAGATGTGATCATCTTAGATTTCTGACTGAAGTATTTGGTCTGGGGTAGAGCTGGGCCTCCAGATTAGAGAGGAGAATTAAGCTGCATTTGCCTGGGAGCTGCTGGTGTCCTGGGACGATCAACTCTAAACCTGGAAAATGTGAACATTTCTTAACTTTATGGATTACAGCAGAACACCAACAATGCCCACACCACAGCCTTTGATTAGTTTCAAGATCTTCCTTTCTAGGAGAGAATTTGAATCCACCACTGAAGCTAAGATACATAGAAACATATTTGGTGGGTCTTTTTCACCAATGAGAGGGAATATATCAGAACTGCAGCAAAGCTCTAAATTTAAATGCTTCAAAGCTCTTCTGTTTGATTAGCAGTAAATGTAACCTTTCTCTGTACCCTGCTCCTTCATTGACCCCACCTCCAGGGAAAATTGGTGGTGGAGCAGATGCTCACCTCTCTAGGGCACCCAGATGTCCTTTTATCCACCATGGGTGGGGATCTCTGTTCCTCTGGTATCTGAGGCTCCATTCACCCTTTGCCCTGTTGGAGGCTATAACTGGGGCTCCAGGCTCCTGGCTGTGCTCTTTTGAACTGCTGATTTTCTACCCCTTCTCTCTGGTGAGCCACATAGTTGTTCGCTGCTTATCTTTCCAGGTATTGTTGTATTAAGCAAGCTTTATGAGGAGTTTCCTGTCAGAGCTATTGAGCACACAGAACTCACAGGCATTAGGGACAAGGGATGATAAAGGTGGGACTTGGTCTGGGCTGGGCAGAGAATGGCCAGAAAATCTTCCTCATCTGAGAGCCCTGCAGTTTAGGGGTTAAGAGCAGACGCCTAAGAAAGAAATGTCTTAATTTTAGTCCTAATTAACTAGCTCTATGACCTTGGGTAAATTATTGAATCTCGTTTCTCCTTAAATGTAAAGTGTGAATAATGAAAGTTCCTGCCTGATGGCCTAATTGAGAAGCACTTAGCCTTATAATTGGTACAAGGTAAGCACCCTTGGAAAATCTCTTGATACATACCCTTCTAATGTAAAGCACAGTAATGACTGCATACTTCTATTCTTTTTCGTTGAGATGTAATTGACATATAACATTATGTTAGTTTTAGGTGTACAATATAATGATTCAATATTTGTATATATTAGAAAATGATCATCACAATAATTCCAGTTAACATCTATCAGTATACACATAATTTTTTCTTGTGATTCTTTCTTGAGAATTTTTTTTCTTCCTCCATTTTTAATTATTAATCCATCAGCAATCTATGTTTGATGAACATTTATCTTTTATAATGGGCCAGACATTGCCTTTCATTAACTTTATTCATAAATTCTACCATCAATTGCCCTAGTGAGTTTTGCTCTTTTGCACATGTTGGCTTTTAAAATACCTGAAGGCAACTATCCTTCCCCCATGAGCTTTCATCCTTTTTGGGTAAAATGACTCACTATTTCAAAAGAAAGCTACCAAGTCCTCTCATTTTTATTGTTTGTTTTTTTTAGTCACCATGTCTGACTTTTTTGCAACCCCATGGACTGTAGCCTGGCAGGCTTCTCTGTTCATGAGATTTCCTAGGTAAGAATACTGCAGTGGGTTGCCATTTGCTCCTCCAGGGGATCTTCCCAACCCAGGGACAGAACCTGCATCTTTTGCATTGGCAGGCAGATGCTTTACCACTGAGTCACCAGGGAAGCCCTCTCATCTATATAGTTTCTAGTTTATCAGTACCTTATTAAACTGTATCACCCAGAATATTCCAAGTATAATTAAAAATACATGGTGTAATTGAACTTAATGTATTTTAATAACATATTGGCCTTCTCAGCACTGCTGGCACACTGGTGGTGCAAAGTGAGCTTTCAGTTACCCAAACCTCTGGAGTTTTTCACATTCTTGTGTATTTTGCACTTGTGCAATTGTCATTTTGAAGTTATACATTAAATTTATATCACCTTGGTGAAATTGCATCTATCAGATTCAGCTATTTCAAACAGCTTAATAATTATGGATTCCTGATTTCATCATTCACTGTTATACAGTTCTCCCACCTTGGAAAGCATCATCCTCAAAAATTATAAGCATGCCATATATCTTCATGTCATTTATAAAAATGTTGTCCCCAACTTCTAGTTAAATCTTATAAATTAAATAGAATTGTATTTGCTCCTTTCTCTATTTTTATTGAAGTATAGTGGATTTACTATGTTGTGCTAATTTCTGCTGTATAACAAAGTGATTCTTTCTACTTTATATTCTTTTCCATTATGGTTTATCTCAGGATATTGAATATAGTACCCTGTGGTATACAGTAGGACTTTATTGTTTATGCATTCTGTATATAATAGATCTGCTAACCCCAAACTCCCAGTCCATACCTCCCCCACTCCAGCTTTGGCAACCACAAGTCTGTTCTCCATGTCTGTCTGTTACTGTTTCATAGATACTTTATTTGTGTCATATTTTAGACTCCACATCTAAGTGATATCATATGATATTTGTCTTTCTCCCTCTGACTTACTTCAGTTAGTATGATAATATCTAGTTCTATCCATGTAGCTGCAAATGGCATTATTTCATTCTTTTTATTGCTAAGTAGTATTCCATTGCATATATGTACCACATCTTCTTTATCCATCCATCTCTTGATGGACATTTAAGTTGTTTTCATGTCTTGGCTATTGTGAATAATAATGCTATGAACATTGGAGTGCATATATCTTTTTGGATTATAATTTTGTTCAGATATATGCCCAGGAGTAGGGTTTCTCTTTTCTGAAAGTCTGTTTAAATGACAGTTATGGGAGAGAAACCTCACTTGCAGAGATGGCTACCAAAAAGAAATAACCACATTCCCATGTAAAATATTAGAGAGGTTCTGGAACTGGAGGCACCAGATGTTCTGAGAAGCTGGGTTCAGGTTTGGGGCTGGCAAAGTGTGTGAATTCTACAGAAGGGTCATTTTGACTTTTGGTTCCTCTTCCTCACCTCATCCATCTCAGTAGTTTCCTCTCTACTGACTAGATGGAATTGAGGCCATTTTGTCTTCCTTCTCCTCTCCTCCATATTCACTCCAGTTTGTAAGTAACTTTTTAGAGTAAATGACCCAGGACATTCCAATTCCAATCAAATAAGTGTCCCAAAGAGTACTCTTCTTGAAGAAATTGAATCAGAGAGGTCCTGGGTTTAGTAAATTAAGGGTGGGGATGAAGTGGTATACTGAAAGCAAAACAATGTAGCTGAAACTATCAGAGTGAATCATGAAAAAATTCCCCCTAGAATCATATGTTGCCCAGATTCAGAATGCTACAGCAAGATTTCTATCTCCAGGCAGAAGATTGGGAGCTTCTTCTCCAGAACACTGACTACCACAAAAGAAAAGGTTTAGAGATACTTAAAGCACTCATTGAGCTTTCCAAGGCTTCACTCAGATATGAAAAGCCAAGAATCAACAAAAATACAACTACAGCATGAAAGACAGTTTCTATCATATCTATTTATATTATCCTTAGAGTGCTGATAAAATATATTTAATCCATGAAACAAGGAAATATAGAATATTAATAAAGGAAAAATAGTAATAGTTATTACAAATATATATATATATATGCAAAATCTTAATGCAATAGAAAGATTAAAATGTAAGGAAAAAAGTTCATGGAAATTAGAACAAAAAGACAAAATATGTGCCATAAATAATTTACAAGAATTCCACAAAGAGAAGAAAGAGAAAAAGAGTGATGGGGAATTAAATAAAGAATAATACTGGAAAATTTCCCATTAATAGAGAGTTCAAGATTATTATACCCCAAAATTTTCTGACTCAGTAAATGTAAAAATGCACCCCAAGGAATATTACTATGATACTTCAACACCCTAGCTATAAAGGGAAGTCCAAAAGAAATATCAGAGTGTGAAATAAAAGGCAGACTTAGAGTATCTGGAAGCTGCATGGCATTGGACATATCTATGTTTAATTTTTTAGAAAGGTGAAAGTGAGAAAATTATTCAATACCCTCAAAATTCTAGGTAAAAATAATCTTCAACCTCAAATTAAAATTATTTTAAAAAGCAGTGATGAAAGCATGAATTTAGTCTTTTATTCTGAAGCTGTTACCAGAAGATATAGTCTTGCCAATGAAGAAAAAACCCAAGAAAATGAAAGCAATATAAATGACTAACTGAGGTTGGCTCTGCCTCAAGCTATGAGTCAGGCTTCACTCAGAGTTAGGGAGAGCAGGCTGAACAAGGAGGAAACCAGGTCTCCTATTGTTTAAACACCACAGTGCAAAAAGAAAAAACTCTTTATACTAACAAGTTCTAAGTTCCTATTCAAGTCAGGTCCACTAGCATCCTGTTAACCCAATGGTTCTCAGCACCTTCAATTTCATCCCCTGCTCAGGGGACATTTTACAGAATTTGGAAATATTCTTGGTTGCAACTCATAGGGAGACAGGGGCATAGTTGGCATCTAGTGGGTTGAGGCCACAGTTCAGTTCAGTTCAGTTCAGTTGCTCAGCCATGTCCAACTCTTTGCAACCTCATGGACTGCAGCATGCTAGGCCTCCCTGTCCTTCACCAATTCCCAGAGTTTGCTCAAAGTCATGTCCATTGAGTCAGTGATGCCATCCAACCATCTCATCCACTGTCATCTGCTTCTCTTCCTGCCTTAAATCTTTCCCAGCATCAGAGTCTTTTCAAATGAGTCAGTTCGTGGCATCAGGTGGCCAAAGTATTGGAGTCTCAGCTTCAGCATCAGTCCTTCCAATGAATATTCAAGACTGATTTCCTTTAGAATAGACTGGTTTGATCTCCTTGCAGTCCAAGGGACTCTCAAGAGTCGTCTCTAACACCACAGTTCAAAAGCATCAATTCTGCACTCAGCTTTCTTTACAGTCCAACTCCCACATCCATACATGACTACTGGAAAAACCATAGTTTTGACTAGATGGACCTTTGTTGGCAAAATAATGTAGAAGCTACAGATGTTCTAAACATCAGCCCTCCACAGCAAAGAATTACCCAGCCCCCAGTTCAGCTTAAGGCTGACACTATGGAACCCCATGCTAATTAATCAAGTCCCATGGATAAGCCCAATGTCAAGTGGTTAAGAAAGACCCACTAGGATATATTACTGTCAAAAAGGGAGTGAAGAATCAAATGGATAATTTGATCTCACTCATTAGTGGGTTAAAAAATGAAAAATTCCTTTCAAAGAATATAGACAAATGTTTAATGGGGAAAGGGTAATGTGTTTATTCCCTAAGAAGGGGATTATTGAATTTCTTTGATTCTAAGATGCATACTTCTTTTTCACATTCTAACATTTCTGAAGTAACAATATATTTTATGATCAATATGATCAGGAATCGTTATACTTTAGTTGGCATTTCTTTTTATTCTAGGGGAACATGAAATAATGATGTCCCTTACTATTGACTGGGTATAGATTTAATGACATTGACTTCCTTACTATTGATGCTGTATAGACTTAATGACATTTACTTCCCAGGTGGTGCTAGTGATAAAGAATTTGCCTTCCAATGCAGGAGACATAAGAGTCATGGGTTCAATCCCTGGGTAAGGAAACAGCAACCCACCCAAGTATTCTTGCCTGGAAAATTCTGTAGGCAGTGGTGACTGGCAGGCATGGGGCTGGCTGCAAAGAATGAGACATTACTGAACAGCTGAACATATTAAATGCTTGTTATGTACTTGCCCTTTTCATACTGTTCATGGGACTTTCAAGAAAAGAATACTTAAGTGGTTTGCCATTCCCTTCTCCAATGGACCACATTTTGTCAGAACTCTCCACCATGACCTGTCCATCTTGGGTGGCCCTATACGGCATGGTTCATAGTTTCATTGAGTTAGACAAGGCTGTGGTCCATGTGATCAGATTGGCTAGTTTTCTATGATTGTGGTTTTCAGTCTGTCCACCCTCTGATGGAGAAGGATAAGAGTCTTATGGAAGCTTCCTGATGGGAGAGACTGATTGAGGGGGCAACTGGATCTTGTTCTGATGGGTGGGGCCATACACAGTAAATGTTAATCAAATTTTCTGTTAAAGGGTGGGGCTGTGTTCCCTCCCTGTTATTTGACCTGATGCCAAACTATGGTGGAGGTAATGAGGATAATGGCAAACTCCTTCAAAATGTCCCATGAACGCACTGCTACACTCAGTGCCCCCAACCCTGCAGCAGGCCACCACTGCCCCACGCCTCTGCCAGAGACTCCTGGACACTCATGGGCAAGTCTGAGTCAGTCTCTTGAGTGGTCACTGCTCCTTTCTCCTGGGTCCTGGTGCACACAAGATTCTATTTGTGCCCTCCAAGAGTCTGTTTCCCAAGTCCTGTGTAAGTTCTGGCAGCTCTATGGTGGTTAATGGTGACCTCCTCCAAGAGGGCTTATGCCATACTCAGGTCTACTGCACCTAGAGCCCCTGAACCCCCAGCAGTCCAGTGCTGACCCATACCTCCTCAGGAGAGAACCAAACACAGTTCTGTCTCAGTTTCTGTAAGGTCTCTGAGTCCTGGTAAGCACAAGGTATGTTTGAGCCCTCTGAGCATCTCTGGTGCTTATTTAACTTATATGCAGAGTACATCATGAGAAATGCTGGGCTGGATGAAGCACAAGCTGGAATCAAGATTGCAGGGAGAAATAACAATAACCTTAGATATGTAGATGACATCACTCTTATGACAGAAAGCAAAGAACTAAAGAGCCTCTTGATGAAAGCGAGAGAGTGAAAAAGTTGGCTTAAAACTCAACATTCAGAAAACTAAGATCATGGCATCTGGTTCCATCACTTCAAGGCAAATGGATGGGAAAACAGTGGAAACAGTGACATACTTTATTTTTGGGGGCTCCAAAATCACTGCAGATGGTGACTGCAGCCATGAAATTAAAAGACATTTGTTCCTTGGAAGAAAAGTTATGATCAACCTAGATAGCATATTAAAAAGCAGAGACATTACTTTGCTAACAAATATCTGTCTAGTCAAAGCTATGGTTTTTCCAGTAGTCATGTATGGATGTGAGAGCTGGACTATAAAGAAAGCTGAGTGCAGAAGAATTGATGCTTTTGAACTGTGGTGTTGTAGAAGACTCTTGAGCGTCCCTTGGACAGCAAGGAGATCCCACCAGTCCATCCTAAAGGAAATCAGTCTTGAATATTCATTGGAAGGACTGATGCTGAAGCTGAAACCCCAATATTTTGGGCACCTGATAGGAAGAACTGACTCATTTGAAAAGACCCTAGGTTGAGAAAGACTGAAGGTGGGAGGAGAAGCATGAGATGGTTGGATGACATCACCAATTCAATGGAAATGAGTTTAAGTAAACTTTGGGGGTTGGTGATGGACAGGGAGGCCTCGTGTGCTGCAGTTCATGGGGTTGCAAAGAGTCGGACATGACTGAGTGACTGAACTGAACTGAACTGAAAGTACTTGCCCTGGATAGGCAGTAAATTCAGAACTCTTACATATATAAATAATTATATTTTGCAGCTATAAGTGAAGATCATAACCCTGCCCTCTATCCCTACATACAAGCAATAGTCAACCCTTTTCACACTGATTCTGAAACAGAACAATGATGCAAACATTGATCTGTCCTATTCAAGAGCTACAATTGATAGCAATTGGGGACAGTTTAGGACAATGATTAAAATAAAAAATAAGAGCTTCAACATCAGAGGCTAATGAATGAAAATACTTTGGATGATATTTGTCATATGATTAAAAAATGCACACTTATCAACACTATATGCCCAGAACTTTAATAAATTTTTTATATGCATTATTACATTTTGTGGTTCAGTTGCTCAGTAGTGTCTGAATCTCTGTCACCCCATGGACTGCAGCATGCTATGCTTCCCTATCCTTCTCTATCTTCAGGAGTTTGCTCAACTCATGTCCATTGAGTCAGTGATGCCATCCAAACATCTCATCCTGTTTTGCCCCCTTCTAGTCTCGCCGTTGATCTTCCCCAGCATCAGGGTCTTTTCCAGTGAGTTGCCTTTTCACATCAAGTGGCCAAATACTGGATTTTCATTTCTAGCATCAGTTCTTCCAATGAATATTCAGGGTTAATTTCCTTTAAGATTGACTGGTTTGGTCTCCATAATGTCCAAGGGACTCTCAAAAGTCTTCTCCAACACCACAATTCAAAGCATGAACTCTTCAGTGCTCATTCTTCTTTATGGTCCAGTTGTCACATCCATACATGACCACTGGAAAAACCATAGCTTTGACTATACAGATCTTTGTTGGCAAGTGATATCTCTGCTTTTTAATATGCCATCTAGGTTTGTCGTAGCTTTTCATCCAAGCAACACGTGTCTTTTAATTTCATGGCTGTAGTCTCCATCCACAGTGATTTTGGAGCCCAAGAAAAAAAACTTTTTCACCGTTTCCCCATCTATTTGCCATGAAGTGATGGGACCAGAGGCCATGATCTTAGCTTTCTGAGTGTTGAGGTTTTTTTTTTTTTTTTTTTTTTAATGAATTTATTTGGCTGCTCCAAGTCTTACTTGTGGCATGTGGGATCTTAGTTCCCTGGACAGGAATTGACCCAGGACCCCTGCATTGGGAGCACAGAGTCTTAGCCACTGGACCACCAGGGAAGTCTCAAATACTGAGTTTAAGTCAGCCTTTTCATTCTCCTCTTTTACCTTCATCAATAGGTTCTTTAGCCACCCTTCACTTTCTGCCATTAGGGTGGTGTTGTGTGCATATGTGAGGTTATTGATATTTCTCCCAGTAATCTTGATTCCAGATTCAGCTTCATCTATCCTGGCATTTTGCATGATGTATTTTGCATATAAGTTAAATAAGCAGGTTGACAATATACAACCTTGACATACCTCTCCTCCAATTTGGAACCAGTCAATTGTTCCATGTCTGGTTCTAACTGTTGCTTCTTATCCTGCATACAGGTTTCTCAGGAGTCGGGTAAGGTGATCTAGTATTCCCATGTCTTGAAGAATTTTCCAGTTTGTTGTGATCCAGATCCACACAATCAAAGACTTTACCATAGTCAATGAAGCAGAAGTAGATGTTTTTATGGAATTCTCTTGCTTTTTCTATGATTAAACAGTTGTTGACAATCTGACCTCTGATTCTTCTGCCTTTTCTAAATCCAGCTTGTACATGTGGAAGTTCTTTGTTCCCATACTGTTGAAGCCTAGCTTGAAGGATTTTGTGCCTGACCTTGCTAACATGTGAAATAGTGCAATTGTGCGGTAGTTCGAACATTCTTTGGTGTGGCCCTTTTTGAGATTTGAATGAAAACTGACCTTTTCCAGTCCTATGGCCACTGCTGTGTTTTAAATTTGTTGACATATTGAGTGCAATACTTTCATGGCATCATCTTTTAGGATTTGAAATAGCTCAACTGGAATTCTATCACCTCCACTAGCTTTGCTTGTAGTAATGTTTCCTAAGGCCCACTTGACTTCAAACTCCAGCATGTCTGGCTCTAGGTGAGTGATAATACCATCATGGTTATCCAGGTCATTAAGACCTTTTTTGTACAATTCTTCTGTGTATTCTTGCCACCTCTTCTTTATCTTTTCTACTTCTGTTAAATCCATTCCTTTTCTGTCCTTTATTGTGCCCATCTTTGCATAAGATGTTCCCTTGGTATCTCTAATTTTCATGAAGGGATTTCTAATCTTTCCTGTTCTATTGTTTCCCTCTATTCCTTTGCATTGTTTTCTTAAGAAGACTTTCTTTTCTCTCCTTGCTATTCTTTGAAACTCTACATTCAGATATGGGTATAGCTTTCCTTTTCTCCTTTACCTTTTGCTTCCCTTCTTTTCTTAGCTATTTGTGAGGCCTCATTAGACAATCATTTTGCCTTTTTGCATTTCTTTCTCTTGGGGATAGTTTTGATCACCACCTCCTGTACAATGTTATGAACCTCGGTCCAGGTTCTTCATACACTCTATCAGATATAATCCCTTGAATCTATTTGTTACTTCCATTTTGGAATCATAAGGGATTTGATTTGGTTCATGCCTGTGTGGCCTACTAGTTTTTCCTGCTTTCTTCAATTCAAGTCTGAATTTTGCAATAAGGAGTTCATTCAGATCTGTGCCACAGTCAGCTCCAGGTCTTAATTTTCTGAAAGTACAGATCTTTTCCATCTTTGGTTGCAAAAAAATGTAATCACTCTGATTTTTATATTGACAATCTGGTGTTGTCCCTGTGTATGTCTTCTTTTATGTTGTTTGAAGAAGGTGTTTGCTATGACCAATGTGTTCTCCTGGCAAAGCTCTGTTAGCCTTTGCCTCACTTCCTTTTGTACTCTAAGGCCAAACTTACCTGTTATTCCAGGTATCACTTGAATTCCTACTTTTGCATTCCAGTCCCCTATAATAAAAAGGACATTTTTGTTTGGTGTTAGTTCTAGAAGGTCTTGTAGGTCTTCATAGAACCATTCAGTTTCTTTGGCATTAGTGGTTGGGGCACAGACTTGGATTACTGTGATATTGAATGGTTTACCTTGGAAAGGAATGGAGATCATTCTGTCTTTTTTGAGATTGCATTCAAGTACTGCATTTTGAACTCTCTTGTTGACTGTGAGGGGTACTCCATTTCTTCTAGGGGATTCTTGCCCACAGTAATATATATATAATGGTCATCTGAATTAAATTTACCCATTCCCATCCATTTTAGTTCACTGGTCTATATTTGACCATTTCGAATTTACTTTGATTCATGGACCTAACATTCCAGGTTCCTAGGCAGTATTGCTCTTTACAGCATTGGACTTTACTTTCACTGCCAGACACATCCACAACTAGGCATGGTTTCTGTTTTCATTCAGCCTTTTCATTCCTTCTGGAGCTATCCCTTCTTCTCCAGTGATATATTGGATACCTTCTAAGGGGTTCATCTTTCAATGTCATGTCTTTTTGACTTTTCATACTGTTCATGGGGTTTTCAAGGGAAGAATGCTGAAATGGTTTGCCTTTCCCTTCTCCAATGGACCACGTTTTGTAAGAACTCTCCACTATGACCCATCTGTTTTGGGTGGCTCTACACAGTGTGGCTCATAGTTTATTAAGTTATACAAAGCTGTGATCCATGTGATCATTTTGGTTAATTTCTGTGATTCTTGTTTTCATTCTATTTGACCTCTGATGGATGGGTATAAGAGGCTTGTGCAAGCTTCCTGATGGGAGGGGTTGGCTCTGGGGAAAACTGGGTCTTGCTCTGGTGGGCAAGTCCATGCTCAGTAAATCATAAATTAAATTTTATGTTCATGATTGGGGCTGTGTTCCCTCCTGTAGTTGTTCTGAGGCCAAACTACAGTAGGGATAATGATGACCTCCTCCAAAAGGACGTATACCAGCATGCTGCACCTCCCAGAACTGCTGCTGTCAGTATCCCTGACCCTGCTGCAGGCCACTGCTAACCCACGCTTCCACCAGAGACTCCTAAACACTCACATGAAAGTCTGGCTCATTCTCTTCTGGGATCACTACTCCTTTCTCCTGGGTCCTAGTGCACACAAGCTTTTGTTTGTGCCCTCCAAGAGTCTCTGTTCCCCGAGTCCTGTGGAAGTTATGTATTCAAATATTGATGAATTTCAAAGTCAGATTCCCTGGGGATTCTCAGTCCCTTTGCCCTATCCACAGATTGGGAAGTTTGTTATGAGACCTAGAACTTTCGCAGCAGTGTGAGAACTTCTTTGGTGTAATTATTCCATTTATATCTCCCTATATCCTATGAGATGCATCATCTATTAATATATATTTTTCAGAAATAGCACCAAGATAAGAAGAGATAAAACAACCCAAATTCATACAGCTGATGGTGGTGTGCATGTGTGTGTGTGGGGGGGGGGTGGCGGGAGTGGTATTTGAAACTTACATCTGTGATTTTAGTGGCTGTGTACCCTTTGTAATCTGTTTATTTGCAGTGCCAAGCTGTTCTTTGAGGCTCTTAGTATATATAGCCAATACTGGGGAACTTTTTACAGAAACATAAAATGAAACTGAAGAATACCTTGTCAATTGGTTTTATGAATAGATTTATTTACTTACTTACAGAGGAGACAGAAAGTTAAGAGTAGGCAGAAGACTATACAGAAAAAATACAGCAATTTAGTCATTATGCATGTTATAATCTATTTTAAAATATTAATGAAAATAACAGATACCCATTTGCAATTCCTCTTTCTGCATCTTAGTGAAATGCCCAAAGTCAACTTTCAAATGATCTATTAAAGCAAACCATGAGGTACCTTAGAAAATATATAGAAAATATTAGCTCAGCAAACACTACATAGCCTAGTCATCACCAATAGTTTAGTAGTAATTGTGCAGTCCTAGGTAAGTTAAGATATTCTTTGATTCATTGCTGTAAAATAAAGCAGTTGACCTCTTTTCTAGCTTGAACATTTAGGTGGATAACTGTGTGGAGCAGTTTTGTTTATTTATTCATTTATTTGCTTGAAGGCAAGTCTTATTAGGTATTTTGGTAGGCAATTGCAGTATTGAATTAATACTTGGCCAAAAGTTTAATTTATGACTTCATAAAATTAAAATAACCTCAGTCAATTGCTCATTGGATAGCATTGTAGTCTGAGCTTTCTCACCTACCTGCAAAATGAGGATACTTGTTCCATATTGATAACTTGTCATTATATGGAATAACACATGCAAAGTAACTCACAGTGTCCACACAGAAAACATGCATGATAAAGTGCTGCTATGATATATCTCCCATGGTATTAGGCTCCTAGCAACTACTATCTAAATTCAGTGGTCTGATATTTTTGCTTTCTTGCAGGGCTTAGGCTTAATACACATTTTCCTTAACATGTATAAACACAGCAAGCTAATCAGTGCAGCTGTTTAGGGGGTTCAGAAATATTTTTATAAGGTAATGTTGAAGTCAGCATTTGTAGAGAGAAGTTAAAACAAATCTTGTGAAATATTTAAAGAAGATAAATGAACAACACTTTAGCTGACTTCAATATTTATTCCTCTAGACCAAAACTCACATCAACCTTTCCATTAAAATTTCCTCTGAGCACCTTATATATTAGTTAATATGAAAATGCAGTTTTTCCCTATACTCTAGATTGTCATGAATATAAATACATATTATTATAAATAGATAGACCTTGGAAATTGACTGCATTTATAAAGGGGAGAAATCACATGGCAATAACTTTCTATTACTATGACTGTGTATGGAAGAAATCCTATGTTACTGCGATATGAAAACAAAAATGTGTGTTTAGCAATGAAAGATAAGTTGTAGGTGGGGTCCTGGAAGAGCTGCCTGCCTGCTTCTTTGACTAATGTTCCAGCCACATCTATGCTTGCATCTGCAAGCAGATCAGATTCATTTCTAGCACATTTCTGCTTTTGAGTTAACATTTTAAGATTGACTGTGGCTGAGATCATCTGGCTTCCCAAATAGATCTTGGGGTGTGTAGCTGCATACCAATGAGAATTTACAATTCATTGCAAATAAAGCTCAGGGACACGGCAGTAAAAGTCCAGGGCCATTACACTAAGTGACTACCACCTGTAAGGATTATTCTGTCAGTTTGTCTATTATTTTGTGTTTCTCTACTGAGTTACCACTATATAGAACATACAGCCTTGGCATTGTGGGGAGTTAGAAAAAGTGCCTGACACAATTTTGTGATGATTATAATTCAGCCTCAAACTACTGAGAATAAGATTTTTGGTTCCAAAATAATAATAAAAAAAAAAGTATTGTGGCTCATTTACCTTTATATTATTAGAACCCCTGTAGTTTGCTGTCTTAACAATGAGGACTCAGATCACTGAATGATATACCCAGGAATACTTGTTCTTTGGTGCTCTCTTCCAAATTTTGAAGAAGATAACCATGTCATGGCTGCCTTATTTGGACCATATAATCTTAATTAAGGATTAGGTTAGATTCAGTGAAAGCGTTAGTTGCTCAGTCATGTTTGATTTTTGGCGATCCCCAAGGACTGTAGCCTGCTAGGCTCCTCTGTCCATGGGATTTGCCAGCAAGAATACTGGAGTGGGTTACCATTTACTTCTCTAGGGGATCTTCACAATCCAGGGATGGAACCCGGGTCTTCTGCATTGCTGGCTGATTCTTTACCATCTGAGCTTTCAAGGAAGCCTGGATTCAGAGATAGTTGCATTGAATGGAGAATTCAGGTCAGTTCAGTCACTCAGTCATGTCCAACTCTTTGCAACCCCATGAACTGCAGCATACCAGGCCTTCCTGTCCATCACCAACTCCCAGAGTTTACTCAAACTCATGTCGATTGAGTCAGTGATGCCATCCAAATCTCATCCTCTGTCATCCCCTTCTCCTGCCCTCAATCTTTCCTAGCATCAGGGTTTTATCAAATGAGTTAGCTCTTCGCATCAGGTGGCCAAATATTGGAGCCTCAGCTTCAACATCAGTCCTTCCAGTGAATACTCAGGACTGATTTCTTTTAGGATGGACTGGTTGGATCTCCTTGCAGTCCAAGGGACTCTCAACAGTCTTCTCCAACACCACAGTGCAAAAACATCAATTCTTCTGTGCTCAGATTTCTTTATAGCTCAACTCTCACATCCATACATGACTACTGAAAAAACCATAGCCTTGACTAGATGGGCCTTTGTTGGCAAAGTAATGTCTCTACTCTTTAATATGCTATCTAGGTTGGTCATAACTTTCCTTCCAAGGAGCAAGTGTCTTTTAATTTCATGGCTGCAATCACCATCTGCAGTGACTTTGGAACCCCCTAAAATAAAATCTGTCACTTTTTCTATTGTTTCCCCATCTATTTGCCATGAAGTAATGAGACTGGATGCCATGATTTTAGTTTTCTGAATGTTGAGTTTTAAGCCAACTTTTTCACTCTCCTCTTTCACTTTCATGAAGAGGCTCTTTAGTTCTTCTTCACTTTCTGCCATAAGAGTGGTGTAATCTGCATATCAGAGGTTATCGATATTTCTCCCAGCAATCTTGATTCCAGCTTGTGCTTCTTCCAGCCCAGCATTTCTCATGATGTACTCTGCATATAAGTTAAATAAGCAGGGTGACAATATACAGCCTTGATGTACTCCTTTTCCTATTTGGAACCAGTCTGTTGTTCCACATCCAGTTCTAACTGTCGCTTCCTGACCTGCATACAGGTTTCTCAAGAGGCAGGTCAGGTGGCCTAGTATTCCCATCTCTTTCAGAACTTTCCACAGTTTATTGTGATCCACACAGTCAGAGGCTTTGGCATAGTCAGTAAAGCAGAAGTAGATGTTTTTTATGGAACTCTCTTGCTTTTTCGGTGATCGAGCAGATGTTGGCAACTTGATCTCTGGTTCCTCTGCCTTTTCTAAAACCAGCCTGAACATCTGTAAATTCATAGTTCATGTATTGCTGAAGCCTGGCTTGGAGAATTTTGAGCATTACTTTACTAGCGTGTGAGATGAGTGCATTAACGCCACACAGCCGCCACTCCTGCATGAATGGGGAGAAAGAACCATAAATTAAGACATGAAAACTGGGTTTAGTCTTGACTTTCTACACCTCTGTACTCTCATTCAGTTTCTCTGGATTTCCTAAACTGGGTTTATGCAGCACTCTCCATCCTTGCTGTACATCATAATCACCATAGGAATCTGTAAAATACACTAATGCTTTCTTTATTCCCAGGTAATTGGGTGAGAGTCTCTGTAGGGGAGACCTGAGTATTCATATTTTTTAAATGTCTCCCGGGTGTTCCAGTGGAAGCCAGGATTAATTCCACTCCCCTGGATAATTCCTAAGAGCCTTTGCCTGCTACTTAATGCAGGTGGGGGACTTGTTCTCCATTCAACTTTTATTTCTTTACACCAGGTCTTATTTTCCACCCTCTGCTTATTTTCTTTTTCCTTCTTATTTGACTAACTTACCATGATGTGTGATAATGTAAACCTGTATGTCCTGGTATAAAGCCAGGCCACATTTTTTAAAATTTATTTTATTTTTCAACTTTGTATTTTACATTTGAATATAGTTGATTAACAATGTTGTGCTAGTTTCAGGTGTACAGCAGAGTGATTCAGTTATACATATAGGCAAAATTTTTAAATCAATATTTTCCTAGTATGAAAGCACAGTGCTGAGGTTCCTTCAGGTTTCAGAGCAGAATTCAGTCACAGAAAAAAACAAAGTTATTTGGCAAATGGGGTGGGATAGACATGACTCTCATTTGGCCTTTTTCTGAGTATTCTGATGGAAAAATTTCTTTGGGAATAAAAGATGACTATTTGATAGAAGAGTTATTTCCTGTTGGAAAATGGCCACAATTCTCTCTTGTATCTTTAAAAATAAATTAGTTTGGTTTTACTGTGTTGTTTATGAACTGTGTCTGTGAAGACCATACACCCCACATACAAGAGATTTCTCAGTTTCTCCTACTAAAGAACCTGGGGCATATACCATTTTATATTCTGATGATGAGAGTCTGAGTTGACAGTCTGGATTAATGCAGCCTTCAGCATCCATCTCAGGAGATTAGCAAATTGTAGGGAAGCTGTGATTGGTGGATAAAACATTGCTATCTAACGTGTGCAGATTGACACCTGGTGGATAGATATTTTTTCTATGTCATTGCTTATAAAATTCTCGTAGATAAAAACTCTAATAAAGAATTTGCTTTGTTATTTATTTTGGCTTGACTTTACCAAATGCACTGCAACCAGTCTTCATCTTCTTCATTTATCTCTTTACAGCTTAGAATGAATAAGTTTAAATTAATCAGCTGGTTACAAATTCCTTAATTCTATGTATCACATTTCTCATTCTTTACAGTTCTTCTAACTAAAACTTGGAATTAGACTCATGGGGCTATGCTGTCAGTGCTGGTTAGCTATTTAGAAGAAGCAGACTTGCATTTTTTTTCTATGCCTCTGGGGAGTTTCTAGGAAGGACAAAATTATATTCATTAAATATCTGAATTACTTGGAAGGAGAATAGAATTCTGTCTGGTCATCTCCTTAAGAAATATACATTTTTATTGCTGCAATCTCCCTGAAGTAGTTCTTTGGGGAATCAGGAAAAATCCAGTATGTCAATCTTTCTTCCTGGTTAAATAATCACCAGAGTATCAGGTATGTGTCACATTCATTCATTCATTTTTTTTCCTCAACAAATATCCATGAATGATGACCATGTGTCAGGCACTGTCATAGTCCAGGCCCTAGGGATGAGACATTAACTAAAGACTTTGCTTCTAGGATTGAACTAACAGAGAAAGGTCAGATGGCACCAACTCCTGTGGAAGAAAATGTAGAGGGTAATGGGCAGAGGGAGGCAGAAAGTGCTGTTAAATATCTGGTAGTCAGGAGATTCTATCTGGTGTAGTCCCAGTTGAGCAGCATGTGAAAGATACAAAGAAATCAGTCCAGCTGGAATCTGGGGAAACGTTTTCAAGGCAGTGGTGACATAGTGTGCAAGATCTCTCAGGCTACAGAGTTCTTGGTCTATTTGGGGGAAAGTGAGAAAAGCTGGTATGGTTGGAACAGAATGATGAAGGACCAGGGCTGTAGAAAGAAAGGTCAGATGCTCGACAAAGAACAGGTCATTACATCTCTGTAGGTTATGATAAGGTTTTTGTTTTTATTCTGAAAGAGATTGTTGAATTACCTCATTGTTACTTCTTAATTTATTTTTTTATTGAAGGATAATTGCTTTACAGAATTTTGTTGTTTTCTGTCAAACCTCAATATGAATCAGGCATAGGTATAACCTCATTATTATTTTCGAAGGATCAGTCTGGCTTCTGTGATGAGAATAGCTTTGCAAGCTGTTGTTAGGACAGAGAGACCAGTTCAGAGGCTTCCTACATTGTTCAGGTGAGCAGTGACGATGGGTTGGCCTAGGGAAATGTGGCAAAGGTGGTATCAAGTAGGTAGATTCTGGACTCATTTTGAAGACAGAGCTGAGAAATTAGATGATGGATTGAGTGTGGCATGAGAAAAGAGAAACAAGACTCCCAGTTTTGTTCTACAGATCATTGTTTTGAGCTGTTATGGAACTATCTCAGGTTTAGAAGTGAGAGAAAACAGGATTTAAATCTTCTGTACACTGTCAGTGGTTTTCTTAAATGATATGAGCTTCAGGTTCTCCAAAGGTGTGTGCCTGTGTGCTCAGTCACTTCTGACTCAGTTGTGTCCGACTCTTTGCGACCCTATGGACTGAGCCAGCCAGGCTCCTCTGTCCATGGGGATTCTTCAGGCAAGAATTACTGGAGTGAGTTGCCATGACCTCCTCTGCAGGAACTTTCCTCGCCCAGGTATCGAACCCGCATTTCTTATGTCTGCTACATTGGCAGGCTGGTTCTTTCCCACTAGTGCCACTTGGGAAGCCCATACCTCACTAATAATTATACTAATAAGATACACTAACTTCAAGGTTTAAATTAAGTAATAGCCATAACTGTATTAAACTGTATATTGACATCTTAATTTTCATACCAGCACTATGAGAGAAGTGATGTTATTCCAATCATATGGATTCCAAAATCACTGCAGATGGTGACTGCAGCCATGAAATTAAAAGACACTTGCTCCTTGGAAGAAAAGCTATGATCAACCTAGACAGCATATTAAACAGCAGAGACATTACTTTACCAACAAAGATCTGTCTAGTCAAAGCTATGATTATTCCAGTAGTCTTGTAGGGATGTGAAATTTGGACTGTAAAGAAAACTGAGCTTCAAAGAATTGATGCTTTTGAACTGTGGTGCTGGAGAAGACTCTTGAGAGTCCCTTGAACTGCAACGAGATCCAACCAGTCCATCCTAAAGGAGATCAGTCCTGAATATTCATTGGAAGGACTGATGCTGAAGCTGAAACTCCAATACTTCGGCAACCTGATGTGAAGAACTGACTCACTATAGAAGACCCTGATGTTGGGAAATATTGAAGACATTAGAAGGGGACGACAGAGGATAAGGTGGCTGGATGGCATCATTGACTCAATGACCATGAGTTTGTGTAAGCTCCGGGAGTTGGTGATGGACAGGGAAGCCTGTCCATGGGGTCCATGGGGTCCATGCAGCCCATGGGGTCACAAAAAGTTGGACACGACTGATTGACTGAACTGATGGATGAGGAAACTAAATAATGAAGAGATTACAGAATTTGTTCACGGTCATATAAAGAGCTAGATATGGGATATTAAATCAGATCTGTCTCATATCAGAACCCAAGTCCCAAACGGTTCATTGACAACCATACTAATATTAATATAGTAGCTAACATTGGACAGCATGCTATGTCATTTGTTTATTTCCTCAGGAACAGTATTTAGTTCTTACAACTTCCTTGGTAGGAAGTTGTCCACGTATTATCTTTCTTTCACAAATGAGAAAGTAGAGACTTGTTCATATCACATAGGCAATCAGCTTGCACACCTGGCAGCCTGGCTCACAGCTCAGCTCAACACTACACAAAGCTGTCTGCTCAACTAATGCCAAGTGGCCTCTCTATACCAAGAATTCAGTGTATATCCCTTCTTAGATGTAGGGGAAGGGAGAGTACGTGGGAGAGCTGAATGCAGAGATTCTTATAAAAACCCCTAAAGTTCTGAGGAACATCAGGTACCTGCCCATATAAGGTGTCAGAGCAGTAGGCAGGAAGTGGCCACTTCAGCTCTCTGGCACATTTCTCTGAGGTTAAGATTGCAAGACGTTAATCTGCTTCTTCCTCCAAACCCAGAATTTATTGCATTTCTTCATCATTTTTTATTTTTCAGACACGATAAAGTATTTATCAGAAAGTACACTTTTGCAATTCATAAGTACTCTCCTTTCCCCAGTAAATCCAATAGTTTCATGTTGACAGGAAAATAAGAGTGAAAGTGAAAACTTGGCCATCTTTGGGATTTTTCTCCTCTTTGAAGAAATAAAAGCAAAAAGAAAAGAAAAAATATTCACCAACTATTTCTAAGGTAAAATCTAATGGTATTTGGCAGATAATAGAGAGGAAAAATGTTATTTACTATCAAACAACAGTAATAGATTGGTTTCCTTTTGTTCTATTTCATTACAAATCCAGCTGAATGTTTTCTTCAGAGATCTTGTTTTTTCTTGCCAGGATCTGGTCAAAATCTCACAGGAATTAAATCTCTTCTTTATAAATCTACTTTTAGAATGGCAGAGATTAAGGCAGATCTAGAGACAGTCATGGACAGAACTCCTTAGAACTTTCCTTGGTCATTTAAGGTGGAAAATCCATTTATTCTGATGGTGAAATGCGGTGAAAGGCATGTTTCTGTACCTTTTGCTGCACCATGGGAAAGGCAGCAAAAGGAGTACTCAGGACACTTGCTGGTGGTTGAAGTATAATGTTGTGATCTAGACTATTAAAGATGCAGACATTTTTTTATACCCTTGACCTTTTGAACACCCATGACTAAGCATTCACATATACTAATTCAATCTTCACAACCACCGCCATAGTGAGGCAGGTTTTGTCCTTCCCGTTTCAGAGTTGAGGAAATAGTCTCAGAGAATTGAAATTGTCTAAAATACATATGGAGTACAGTCTCTGGGGAGCTACTAGGGAGCTATGGATGGGGAGCATCCATAATTGCCAATAGCTCCTTATGGCTGCTGTGCATTGCAGCACCTTTTCTTAGCATCTTAACCCTTTGTTAGGGCTTCCCTAGTAGCTCAGCTGGTGAAGAATCTGCCTGCAATGCAGGAGACCCCAGTTCATTTCCTGGGTTGGGAAGACCCTCCAAACAAGGGATAGGCTACCCACTCCAGTATTCTTGGGCTTGCCTGGTGGCTCAGCTGGTAAAGAATCCGCCTGCAGTGTGGGAGACCTGGGTTTGACCCTGGGTTGGGAAGATGTGGAGAAGGCAATGGCTACTCATTCCAGTATTCTGGCCTGGAGAATTCCATGGATTGTATAGTCCATGGGGTCACAAAGAGTCTGACACAACTAAGCAACTTTCACTTAACCCTCTACTAACTTCCTGTAAAACAAGGGTATTCATTTTCTGAAAAGATTAACTTTAGACAACATGTGTAAAGTGTGCAGCATAATGTCTGACATGTTTGAGAAAGTTTTGTTGTTTGTGTTTTCTTTTTTTTGTTTGTTTGTTTTACCGAGTATACTCATTTCCATTTTATGGAGTTCTATGACCAGAGTACTAAGGCAAACCATCAAAGTTCCTAGTGGTCTCCTGACATTGAAAAGTAGAGAAGGAATGCAAATTATTAGATTTTTAAGTTAGTAAAGAACTATTAATTCTATGTAATATGTGATATATAATATATAATAATATAATACTGTACATATATTTTAACCTTAATGCTTTTATTTGGTGCGTGTGCCAGTCAGGGTTGTACAAGAGAAAAAGAATGAGTAGCATGGAGATATGTACACTATAGGCTTCCCAGGTGGCTCACTGGTGAAGAATCTGCCTGGCAATGCAGGAAACATTAAGAGACACGGATTTGATCCCTGGGTCAGGAAGATCCCCTGGAGGAGGAAATGGCAACCCACTGCAGTTTTCTTACAAGGAAGATTCCACAGACATAGGAGCCTGGTGGGCTGCAGTCCATGGGATTGCAAAGACTCGGACGTGCCTAAGTACACACACACCCCGACAGACACACAGGTATGTATACTATAATATTATATGTGTGCTGTGCTATTATGTTTTGCAAATATAATACTAAAATATATAAGGTTAGAGTATTACAATGATATATAAAAGTTATAATGTTATAACTGTATGTAACATGCCTGTAGTCCACAGGCAGAATTTCTTCTTCCTTGGAGTACTTTACTTTTCCCCTTAAGATCTTTCACCTATTCGGAGGAAGTCCACCCTGATAACCAAATGAAGAGTAGTCTTCAATTGATTGCAGAGTGTTCACCACATCTGCATAATATCTTTATAGCAATACCTAAATTAATGTTTAATTAGATGGATACTATTGCCTACAAAATTAATACACAAGACTATCTATCACAGTACTTATTTGCCTCATTGTGCAACAGCAGGAAACTTGTCTGAATCATTTTATCACACTTGATAATCAAAGATCTAGGCTGTTATTATTTTTTAGGTTATCTCCCATGGGGATAGGGGAATCAATAGAGGAAGAGGCATTGCTTTTCCTTGTGTCTGCACATTTTCCTTAAAAAGTAGCTATTGTAGTATTTGTTCTTACTTACTGAATTATTTGCAAAATGCCTTGAATTCAATAACTTCTTGAAGGCAAACACTTGTTAAATTATTCATAGTGCTTCTTTCTAAGAATAATTCGATTACCTGCTGCCTACATCAGCTAGGAGACTGTAATACCAAAATTTGAGCTTTATAATATTTTATGTGCATTTTTCCTTGATTAATCTAGCCTGTATTTAGAAATGGGAAAATGATAAACTCTGAAAGCAATTTATGGAGTGTGCTTTATGCTGATGGGGTTTGGGATTTTAGAAAAGGTGATCAGAGAAAGCTTTGCTGACAGATTGACATTTGAATAATCATTAGAAAGAAATGAAGGGGAGAGGCATGTAATCATCTGGGCAAAATGTATTCTAGGCAAAATTCGTCTGATTGAAGAATGTATGGTGTACTCTGGCACAAATGAAATGGTTTGACTAAAAGGGATTTAATGAGAGGAAAGTGGTAATAAAAGAAAGCAGTTGTTAGATTACTTTTTTTAATAATACTCTCTTCCCTACTTCCATGAGAGGATATACTTCCTTGCTCCAATTTTGTTGATTTGGCAATGTAACTGGCATTGAAACTGATAAATATGCTGCTTAGATCTTCTTCAAAAAAGCCTGCTTCAACCATCATAACTGGAACTAGAACTTTCAGTTCTAGTGTGGTCCCTCTGATACATTACAGTGTTCACACAGAGACGAAACTTCTGTTAAGAAAGTTAAGAAACTTCTGTTAAGAAACTGGTCTGTTCTTAGTCAGTTACTGTTCATTGCCTGTGCACGAGTACCAGTATCATTTTTTGTGGAATATAATTCCCATTGCCAGAGAAGGCAATGGCACCCCACTCCAGTACTCTTGCCTGGAAAATCCCATGGATGGAGGAGCCTGGTGGGCTGCAGTCCATGGGGTCGCTATGAGTTGGGCACGACTGAGTGACTTCACTTTCACTTTTCACTTTTCTGCATTGGAGAAAGAAATGGCAACCCACTCCAGTATTCTTGCCTGGAGAATCCCAGGGATGGGGGAGCCTGGTGGGCTGCCATCTATGGGGTTGAACAGAGTTGGACATGACTGAAGCGACGCAGCAGCAGCAGCAATACCCCTTGCATGGGACTTTAGACTCAAAGATTGCACATCAGTCTAGCTGAAACTTTCTTAGAACTGCACTGCAATCTGATATTCACACTACCTATTGCTTCTTCCTCCCCCTCATTATAAAATTATCAGACTTGGATTGCAACTTAGCAATGAAAATTCTTTCACCTAATAGTATCTACTCCCTTTGTCCTTCACTGGCCTTCCCCTACTGAATCTCTTACAATTCCAATCCATTTCTAGCATCTGGTTTTTAGCAGATCTGAACAGGTACACTTAACCCAGCTTCATATCATTACATTATACTCCCTGCAGATTGATTTTGGATGGTCATGTGGCATGCAGTGACCAAAGATAAGGAGTGTATAAAGCAAAACCAGACCCTATCTGTAGTTTGAATCAATTGCAGTGAGTCTAGACTACCACCACAAAACCACAGACAATCATTCCATAGCTATGAGCATTAAAGTATTGTAGTTTTAACCCATCGAGATTTAGAGGTTTGTTTGTATTGTGGTTTCATGACCAATTTTAATTCATTCATGTATGAAAGGGTTATTTACAATTAGAAACTGTTGTTTAGTGACTCAGTTGTGTCCAACACTTTGCTGCCACATGGACTGCAGCATGCCAGGCTTCCCAGTTCTTCACCATCTCCAGGAGCTTGCTCAAACTTATGTCCGTTGAGTCAATGATGCCATCCAATCAGATCATCCTCTGTCATCCCTTTCTCCTGCCTTCAATCTTTCCCAGCATCAGGATTTCATCCAGTGACTTCATGCTTCGCATCAGGTGGTCAAAGTACTGGAGCTTCAGCTTCAGCAGCGTCCTTCCAATGAATATTCGGGACTGATTTCCTTTGGGATGGCCTGGTTGGATCTCCTTGCAGTCCAAGTCTTCTCCAACACCACAGTTCAAAAGGGTCAATTCTTTGGCACTCAGATACTTTATGGTCCAACTCTCACAACGGAACATGACTTCTGGAAAAACCATAGCTTTGACTATACAGACCTTTATTGGCAAAGTAACGTCTCTTTATAAATATGCTGTCTAGGTTTGTCATAGCTTTTCTTCCAAGGAGCAAATGTGTTTTAATTTCATGGCTGTAGTCTCCATCCCAGTGATTTTGGAGCCCAAGAAAATCTGTCACTGTTTCCATTACTTCCCTACCCGCTGCTGCTGCTGTTGCTAAGTCGCTTCAGTCATGTCGGACTCTGTGCACCCCATAGACTGCATCCCACCAGGCTCCTCTGTCCATTTGCCATGAAATGATGAGACCAGATGCTATGATCTTAGTTTTGTGAATGCTATTTTAAGGCAGCTTTTTCACTCTCCTCTTTCACCTTCATCAAGAGGCTCTTTAGTTACCTTTCACTTTCTGCCATAAGAGTGGTGTCATCTACATATCTGAGGTTATTGATATTTATCCCTGCAATATTGATTCCAGCTTGTGATTCATCTAGCCTGGCATTTCACATGATGTACTCTGCATATAAGTTTCATAAACAGGGTAACAGTATACAGCCGTGACATACTCTTTTCCCAATTTGGTGATTATCTTAACATCTAAAATATACATATTCTAAAACATACAAACAACAGTAGTCATTATTTTTTAATATTCTTCATAAGGTAAATGCAGTGTGATATGTTCAGATGATAGAGTACAATGCATTTCAAGGAGAACAAATTTCAAGATACAATTTTAGGTGAAGAAAGAATTTTAATCAGTTAAGTCCTAGTGCAGCACGAATTTTGCCATGCTGTTTTTGAGCATCAGATTATTGCAACTTAGGGAGATACATAATTAAGACTGTAAGACTCCCTTGTTTTATTTGGAACTATGATATATTTACAGTGTCATATATAAATCTGAAGACCAAAAATTATATATTGCAAATAGGAAAGATCTCTAAAAATTTTTTGACTCATGTAATGTTCTAGCATAGAGATTAGCAAACTCTACTGTAAAGGGCTAGGTAGTAAATATTTCAGTCTTTGTAACCACAAATATATGTGCATGCCTACTAAGTCACTTCAGTCATGTCCAATTCTTTGTGACCCCATGGACCACAGACCACCAGGCTCCTTTGTCCATGGGATTCTCCAGGCAACAATAATGAAATGAGTTGCCAAGTCCTCCTCCAAAGTATGTTCCCAACCCAGGGATCCAGCCCACATCTCTTATATCTCCTGCATTGGCAGGCAGGTTCTTTACCACTGGTGCTACCTGATAAGTCCCAACCACAAATGAGCTCTATCAAAAATTCATCACTGTTATTTTTTTTCAACCATTTAACATGTTAAAAAAATTATCAGTTCTTTTATATGATCTAGTGTAAGGACATGCAATAATCCATTAAGTAAATGTAGGTCTTCTGATGGAGCATTCAACATACTTAGTTACTGTTATTGTTTTATAGGCTTTATTCTTATAAATATCTCTGGGGCTTAAAATGGGAACTATTCATAAAAAGACTTGACAGAACTTATGTTGAACACTCATAGTAATTCCAAGTAAATACTATTACTTGGTGTCTGACATATTACACAAAATGCATTTGATTTCAGAAATTAAATTCTGAAAAGTATAACATTATTTTATAGAATGCTAAGCTCTACAATTACTTCACCCTTTTCATAGTTCTTTCTATATTATCTTTGTTCTTCCCAAACCCTTTTTTCTGCCCAAATTTAACAGCACTGAAATTTTCCTTATTTTCAACATTGTAATCTGTTTTTAATGTCCCTTGAATGTTTCATCAGAAAAGAGAAAAACCAATATGAATAGTAAGAAAAACTGCTTTTTATATTCCCATGAAGAACATATGAATGGAATCTACTTTATAAAGGTGTTAAATATTAATTATTATACCTATTTATTTTAATAAAACAATGATTATGTAATATAAATAGAAAAAACATTTAGGAATTCAGTATATAAATTGTATCCTGCTAGCCATGAGCACATCTCCACACCAATAACAAAAACGATTTATTTTCTCAATGGAGAAAGTATTTAATACCTACTAAATATTCCAGAAGCTTTATTTTTGGATTCTCATTTTGCTGTAATGAGAATTCATGAATTTGACTCTATTAAGGTATACCATATGTGACAGCTAAAGAGCTGTGTATCTAGGAGTTTAAGTAACTTAATTGAGGTCTCTTATCCTATCAGGTTTCCCTTTATCCTGTAGTCAGCATCAGCAATATGTTCTACATCTAATTGGACCTGAGATGATGGAGATGAACCATAAGAGTTTTAGTACACTATGGGCCAGGGGATTAAGCTCAATTTGAGACTGCAAAACACAGGATAGTAATAGAAAACAACAGTTATCATTATATAAACTTCATACTAAGTCATTTAATAAAGACATAGTGATTTCTACTGTATTCTAGTACAATAAGGTCCTTGGTGAATGGCAAAGATACTTAAACACCTCAAGGAGTATATACACGATCTGGTGAGAAAAGACCAATAGACATAGTTAATTATTCACAATAATAGATTGATAATTCAACCTGATTCAACCTAAAATAAATTCGGTAGGTTCAATTGGGATATTTTACAAATTTCCCACTAAGAATAAACCTGTCACATCACTTGCCCTTTGCTATGTCAACAGCTATTATAAAATTTGAGCAGAGGCAAAGTAAGTTGTATGATGGACATTCAATTAAACAATGAAAATAGCTCCTTATAGAAAGAATGGGAATAATTTTGCTATTTAAATAGCCATGTGTTTGGGAAATATTTAATAGTTGTTGACTTAAAGCTTTTTTCCTTACCCCACTTCTGATTCCCCAACACCAACTTGGATCTACAGAAATGCAGTTCAGTTCTGACACTGATTAACTGGAGTTAGCCCAGCATCTTTCGGTTAATTCTGTCTCATAGGTTAAGTATATACTAAGTCATCTCAGTCATGTTCAACTCTTTGTGACCCCATGGACTGTATGTAGCCCACCAGCTCCTCTGTCATAGGATTATCTAGGCAAGAATACTGAAGTGGATTGCCGTTTCCTCCTCCAGGGGATCTTCCTGACTCAGGGATCAAATGTGGGTCTCCCGCATTGCAGGCAGATTCTTTAACATTTGAGCCACCAGGGAAGCCCACTATTTATTATAAAGAATATAATTCAGTTTAATGTAAAGGATACAATATAACTTATTACAAAGGATACAACAACCAGGTGGAAGAGATGCATAGAGTAAGGTACGGGGGAAGATTTAGGGGTGTGAAACGTCCATGTTTTCTTTGGGTGGACCAGTCTCATGGCACCTGGGTATGTTTACCAGCCCAGAAGCTCTCTGAACCCCATCTTGTGGGTGTTTTTCTGGAGTTTTCATTACATAGATACACTTGATTAAATCATCGACACTGGTGATTGAACTCAACTTCCATTGAGGTCAGAGGTGGGGTTGAAATTCCATCCTCTAATGACATGATTTTTGCCTCTGAGAATCAGCCCCTGTCTTGTGCTATTTAGAGTCCACCAATAGTGACTTCATTAGTATAAACTCAGATGTGATTGAAAAGAGGTCATTATGAATGATAAAAGCTACTTCTATCCCTCAGGAGATTCCAGGCATTTTAGGAGCTCTGTTTCAGGAGCCATGGACAAGGACTAAAAATTTTTTTACTGTACTACAAGGCTGAATGAAACATCTTTAGACAAACTCTATATTTATTGTCAAGATTATCAAACAATGTTTGAAGAAATAGCTAAAGCTTGGAAAGATATTATTTTTGATAGCTAATAATAATAAAATTTATCTGGGGCTCTTATGGGCCAGGTAAATGCATTCAGATTTGAGACTGAGAATAGGACTATGCACTCCCATCATATAAAAGTCAATATGTGTCCAGGCTAACATCTATATTTTTTTTCTGTGAATTACAAAAGGGAAACTTTTTTTTTTCTTACTTCTATGTCTGGCAGTTTTCCCTGAATGGAAAGTAAAAAGGAACTGGTGAATCAAAAAAATTTAGATGCTACAATTTGCATGCTATCCTAGATAAATCTCTGCATTTCTCTGTTTCTTTGTATACTGACTTGAGCACAGATATTCTTCATAACTTTGTTTACCTAATTATAAACCCTAAGTCTACCAGATTATAATTGAAAACTTTTCTTTTTCCACTACTGATAAGAACCTAATTGATTAAGTCTTTTTCCTCTAGAACAGTGTTTGACATTTATAGTAAGTGGGCATTTTATAGGGTTCCTAAATTTGTGAAGTTTTCTCTTGGTTTCTCATTACAGTGTTTATGGATGTTTTCATCATATTAGGGACTTCCCTCATGGCGCAAATGGTCATAGAATATGTATGCCTGCAATGCAGGAAACGGGTTCTATCCCTGGGTTGGAAAGAGCCCCTAGAGAAGAGAATGGCAACCCACCCCAGTATTCCTGCCTGGAGAATTCCACGGACGGAGCCTGATGGGCTACATGAGTTTGATATTTTGAAACAGATCAGCCTGCATAAAGACCTTATAAAATTCTTGTTGTAGAAGTTCAGAGATCCTAAATTTGATTAAAAATAATCTATGATTATTGTTTTTAATCAGGCACCTGATGTTTACTTTTCCATTTCATTCATCTTTTTAAAATTAAATATATATATATATACATATATATATATATATGTTTACATATTCTTTATTCAGATTAGTTTCCCATGTAGGTTATTACAGAGTATCGAGTAGAGTTCTCAGTGCTATTCAGTAGATCCCTCCAAAAGTATTGTTTCTGTTTCCTCTAGTCTTGAAGAGTTCCTGTGATCAAGCCTCACTGGCCTTTACAGTCAAATATATGGGGGCGCCTCTTCTCAATGCCAGACTCTCAAACTTGGGAGCCTGATGTGGGCCTCAGAACTCTCACTCCTGTGGGAGGACCTCTGCGATGTAATTATTTTTCAGTTTGTGAATTTCCTACCCAATGGGTATGGGATGTAAGTGTTTTGAGAATCTCATCTCATTGTGCTTCTTCATTGTCTTTGGAAGTAGAATATATTTTTGGTTAGGTTCCAGACCTTTTTTGTCAATAGTGGTTCAATAGTTAGTTGTGATTTGAGTGTTTCCTGAGAGGAGGTGATCTCAGTTTCCTCTACTCTGCCATCTTATCTGGGCATCAGACAAAAATTGTCTATTATTTTTAAAATGACCTATGTCAATATTTGATTTTATACTTTATCCAAAATAAAGTATCTTCTTTTGCTGTTTGATACTTGCAACTTTGAAGGAGTTCAATTTCTAAGAAATATAAGATTCTCCTCTGTAGTGAAATAAAGATATATTTTGGCAAAACTAAATGCATGGCCAGGCTTCCCTGGTGGCTCAGGCAGTAAAGTATCCACCTTCAATGCAGAGACCCAGGTTCATCTTTGGGCTAGGAAAATGCCCTGGAGAAGTGAATGTAACCCCACTCCGTATCCTTGCCTGGAGAATCCGAAGGACAAGGGAGCCTGGCAGACTATAATCCATGGGGTCGCAAAGAGTCGGACATGACTGAATGTCTAAGAAAACACGCAAATGTATGGGCAGGTAAGGCAGATGATCCAATTCAAGAAAGGGATGAGCTTTTAGCCAGACTGGGAGCTATGGCTTAAAGATTGAGCTCCTGGAAACTAAATAAAGAATAGTTTGGGCTAAGATGCAGTCTATATATAATGATGGAGTCCCCCCAAATAACAGAAGGAAAGGAGTGTAATCCTAGAATTAAATACATTTATTGAATATTAGAAATGGAATAAGATGCATCCTAGAAATTTCACCTAGAGCCAGACATCCTGGAGTGTGAAGTCTAGTGGGCCTTAGGAAGCATCACTATGCTTCATCAGCTCGTGGATGTGATGGAATTTAAGCTGAGCTATTTCAAATCCTAAAAGATGATGCTGTGAAAGTGCTGCA
This sequence comes from Antilocapra americana, assembly GCA_007570785.1. Taxonomy (NCBI): domain Eukaryota; kingdom Metazoa; phylum Chordata; class Mammalia; order Artiodactyla; family Antilocapridae; genus Antilocapra; species Antilocapra americana. The sequence continues at coordinate 2,564,641 of ML662447.1, read as the reverse complement.
CTCAATAAGCCAGCTAATTTGGAAAACTCAGCAGTGGCCACAGGACTGGAAAAGGTCTGTTTTCATTCTACTCCCAAAGAAAGGCAATGCCAAAGAATGCTCAAACTACCACACAATTGCACTCATCTCACATGCTAGTAAAGTAATGCTCAAAATCCTCCAAGCCAGGCTTCAACAGTATGTGAACCGTGAACTTCCAAATGTTCAAACTGGATTTAGAAAAGGCAGAGTAACCAGAGATCAAATTGCCAACGTCCACTGGATCATAGAAAAAGCAAGAACGTTTCAAAAAAACATCTGCTTCTGCTTTATTGACTATACCAAAGCCTTTGACTGTGTGGATGACAACAAACTGTGGAAAATTCTTCAGGAGATGGGAATACCAGACCACCTGACCTGCCTCCTGAGAAATCTGTATTCAGGTCACGAAGCAACAATTAGAGCTGGACATGGAACAACAGACTGGTTCCAAATCGGAAAACACTGTATATTGTCACCCTGCTTATTTAACTTACACACAGAGTACATCTTGCAAAATGCCAAGCTGGATGAAGTGCAAGCTGGAATCAAGATTGCCAGGAGAAATATCAATAACTTCAGATAAGGAGATAACACCACACTTCTGGCAGAAAGTGAAGAAAAACTAAAGAGCCTCTTGATGAAAGTGAAAGAGGAGAGTGAAAAACGTTGGCCTAAAATTCAACATTCAGAAAACAAAGATCATGACATCTGGTCCCATAATTTAATGGCAAATAAATGGAGAAACAATGGAAACAGTGAGAGACTTTATTTTGGGGGGCTCCAAAATCACTGCTGATGGTGGACTGCAGCCATGAAATTAAAAGACAAACCTAGACAGCTTATTACTGTCCAGGTTGAAACATTACTTTGCCAACAAAGGTCCATCTAGTCAAAACTATAGTTTTTCCAGTAGTCATGTATGGATATGAGAGTTGGACTATAAAGAAAGCTGAACAAAGTATTGATATTTTGAATTGTGGTGTTGGAGAAGACCTTTGAGAGTCCCTTGGACTGCAAGGAGATCGAACCAGTCCATCCTAAAGGAAATCCGTCCTGAATATTCATTGGAAGGACTGATATTGAAGCTGAAACTCCAATACTTTGGCCACCCAATATCAAGAACTGACTCTTTGGAAAAGACCCTGATGCTGGGAATTATTGAAGGCAGGAGGAGAAGAGGAGGACAGAGGAAGAGATGGCTGGATCACATCACCAACTCAATGGACATGAGTCTGAGTGAGCTCCGGGATTTGGTGATGGACAGGGAAGCTTGGCTTGCTGCAGTCCATAGGGTTTCAAAGAGTTGGACATGACTGAGAGACTGAACTGAACTGAACTGAATTTGATTTTAAAAAGTATCTATAGTAAATATTATTTGTGGTTGTTAAATGTTGAAAACTTTCTCTTTGAATTCAGAAATGAGGCAGAATATACATTTTATACATCTCCCACTTTTAATCAACATGCTCTTGGAAAACACAGATGGTACAATAAAATAAGAAAAATAAACATTTTTAAGAACTGGAACTGAAGAAATAAAACTCATTATTTATGGGCTAAATAATCAAGTATATACAGAAAATCCAAAAGAATCTGTATATTAACTTATTAAAATTAATCACGAATTCATTGTGATTTGTAGATTGAACTTTATATCAAAATCAATTGTTTACATAATCAACAGATGTTTAGAAAATATTGTAAACATTTTTTTTTAATTTTCTTTACTTTATTGTATTGGTTTTGCCATACAATGACATGAAACCGCCATGGGTTTACATATGCTCCCCCTCCAGACCCCCCTCCCTCCTCCCTCCCGATTCCCTCCCCCTGGGTCATCTCAGTGCACCAGCCCCGAGCATCAATCCTGGACTGGCGATTGATTTCACTTATGATAATTAACATGTTTCAAAGCCATTCTCCCATATCATCCCACCCTTGCCCTCTTCCACAGAGTCCATGAGTCTGTTCTATAGATCTGCATTCCTTTTGCTGTCTCGCATGCAGGGTTCTTGCTGCCATCTTTCTAAATTCCATATATATGTGTTAGTATACTGTATTGTAAACATTTTTTTTGTAATGTTATTAAAGTCTGCTATACTTAAAATATTGAATTCTGCTTGATATTATCTAGTGATGTTAGTAACTATGTTACTAAGACCCAGAAATTAGACTGCCCTTGAAAAGTCTGCATGTACTGCAGAAATGAGTATATCAATGATTGAAGAACGATATCCTAGAGAATTGGAAACCTAGGTTTCCAATGGGAAACTGCTTTGAAGTAACCAGGACTCTAAAACTAGCCTCCAAGAAAGCTTGGCACTATAAAGGAAATAGGGATACACAACTTTTATAAGGAAATGTTATAGGAATGAATTTTCAAAGATTAAGCTTCAGAGCTATTCAATGTGAAGCCTGTTCACATAAACAGAGTGACCCCCCTTGAGGGCCCTAGGATAAAATCACAGTGAGGTGTTCCTATTTCCATTCTTTTCATTACAGCATCCTTGGACTGAAATCTAAAAGCTAAATAGGAATTTATGAGTCAAATTGGATGAGCTTCAAAGATTCAGGCCAGTCCAAGAATAATCTTGCATAATTTCCCCTTCAAATATTGTTGAGTATGTGTTCTTATGAGTGTTTACTCATGATTTAAAAAACTGGTCACTAACAGTTTTGCAACCTCATGGACTTTAGCCCAGCAGGCTCTTCTGTCCATGGGATTTCCCAGGCAAGAATACTAGAGTGGGTTGGCATTTCCTTCCTTGGGGGAATCTTCCCGATCCAGGGATTGAACCAGTGTCTCCTACTTTGCAGGAAGATTCTTAACCACTGACCCACCTGGGAAGTCTTTTGAAAAACTAGGTTATCCCTTGAAAATAAGAAAAGCTGTGCCTTCCTCCCAAGTGGCTACAGGTTAGTAGAATTGTAGTGATTAGTAGGATGGCTAGTGAGGGTTCCCAGGCTAGCCCTCTATCAGAGGTTACGGTATCACCATAGCTGATTGTTTGAAGCTTTTGTGATCATGTGTGTTAATATATGCCTTCCAATACGAAAGTGTTTGAATTTGTTTCTTCTGCATTCAAATATCACTCTACAAAGTGTAGGTGCAGCAAGTATTTTTCATTTCTCCTGTGATATCTGATTAAAGTGTATTTTAGCTTTTTACTGAGAGCAACTAAAATATATTTCATATAATACCAACTTCATTCATTTATTCATTCAGCAAACATGAATGGAACACCTATGTATTGTAATATATATTTGTAAAACAAAACCCCGTGGACTGTAGCCTACCAGGCTCCTCTGTCCATGGGATTCTCCAGGCAAGAATACTGGAGTGGGTTGCCGTTTCCTTCTCCTGGGGATCTTCCCAACCCAGGGATCGAACCCGGGTCTCCTGCATTGGAGGCACATGCTTTAATGTCTGAGCCACCAAGGAAGCCCTAATATACTTCTTAGTCAGTGATAATTTTATATCACTGTGCAACTAGTTTCTACAAGTGGACTTTAGAAACTACAGTCTTCCATCAAAGTCAGATGCAGTTCAAGTGAACCTTGTGAAAATCCAATCATTATGAATTTAAAAGAAGCCTTCTTGTACCATAGGCTCACACAATTCATTTACTTATGCCAACCATCAAAATTCAGGAACTAGAATCGTCAGAGACAGTATAAGACATACAGATTAATTTTAAAAGTTAATTTTAGAAAGTCAGTACCTAATAATTAAGTATGTTTAAAACCATGACAGAAATGTCTATGAGGAAGGAAGAGTTTGACCAGGGCATGCACTAGTGTGGGCATACAGTGAAGATAAAGTATAAGACTGTCAAAACTTCCCTCATGGTTGAATTTTCCTTGGGACAGGATGAGAGATCAGTTTCATTCTTGTGCCAACCCTGATTATTTACCCTGGGCTGACATAAGCACTGTGTTTGAAGAGTCTAGCCCCTGTTAAAAACCTATTTGTGACTCTTTTTTTCCATGCTTAACCATAGGCAATGCAAAGGCTTCCCCTGGCAAGCTGCCCTCCTGTGCCAGGCAAGGTGCAAGAGTACACCGAAGTCTTTGACAGGAGGTGTCATCAAGGACTCGAACCATTCCAACTAGTCATGTTCATTACATCTTTGCATTTATAGCCAAGTCCTCTTCATTGCTGGGTCTCTTTGTTTGATGCTTCAGACAGAGATTCTCTTTAGGCACCTCTGTGGAGATCTCCTTATAGGAGCCAGGGAGGCCAGGAGAACCTTGAAACCTTTTCTCTCCCTCTGACTCAGTACGTTGTGCTTTCCACTCCTAATCTGACCCCTTCTCCATCTCCTCTGGCCTCTATCTAGAAACTGTAGCACTGTTGTTTGGAGCTCAGCTCTCTCATCAGTTAGACAACCTCCACCTGGATCCTGGACCCATGAGCCCTTGCAAGGAGGAGAATAAAAGGGAGAAGTCAGTGCTTTCTCAGTTTAGCCAGTGGATTATGCAGTCGTCTTCTGAACCCACAAGTTTCACTTTTGTGGTTTTGCATACTCGGATTCAATAACGAAGGATCCTCGGTTGGTTGGTGAGTTAACTGTTGTGAAACCAAGGATACCGAAGCCTGACTGTTTAATTATACGATGCTCTTTTCCATAGGGATTTAGACATCTGCAAATTTTGGTATCTGCATGGGCCCCTGAGGGACAGCTGCACTGTCATTAAGTGATGAAAGTCTTTACCAATATGTTCATTTCAGCTCGTTGTTGCCTCAGTAGGCTACTTTGACGCCTAGAGGCTCTTTGTCTTGGCTGAGCTCCTGACAGTATGAGGCAGAGTCTCACTTTAGCACTCATGGGTATCTTTTTGGTGATGGACACTTGCCTGAACCAAGCCCTGGGCGACCAGCACAGTCATTCTGGACCACTCAAGGGTCTCAAGAGTGTGGCCTAGGAATCAGCCCTGTGTGCAGGTTAGGTTGCCAGGTGCTCCTGCTTTCACGACTCGCTTGGTCTTACCTCCACCTGAAGCCCTCAGGTCTGAATTGTTTGGGTCTAGAAGAAGTTCTCATCCAAGGTTCCTCAAAGCTCATTTCTAAGGTCATATTCTAACTCCATTTGAAAACAACTTCAAGTGTCCAGTACTAGCAACAAGAATGAGAGGAAGGTGATATATCAGGGAGGAGAAAACTGCAGCTGGCCCTTGAACAATGTGGGAGTCAGGAGCTGCAGTCTCTCCTTCACCTCTATCCCCCATTAAGAGAAAAATAAAAATTCCTGCACTACTGTCTCTACCTGAAAAATGAAGGGATGGGTAAATGATTCACCCAAGTAGAGGAAGCTGAAACCATTTGCACAGAATTAGGACTCAAACCCTTGTTTTCTTGACTTCACATATTTTGATCTCCAATCTAACACAGATTTTCCCTCTCACGTTTAATTACTTTAAGATGGGCTTCCCAGGTGGCTTAGTGGTAAAGAATCTGCCTGCCAATGCCAGAGACTCGGGTTTACCAGGAGTTAGAAATGGCAACCCATTCCTATTCTTGCCTGAAAAATTCCTTGGACAGAAGAGCCTGGTGGGCCATAGGGTTGAAAGAGTCTGATAGGACTGAGCACCCATGTAAAATGAAGATAAAGGGACTATTTTTTTTAATCCACAAATAAGTGGACCCAAGTATTTGTATTTCAAACTCTCATTGTTCAAGGGTCAACTGTAATCTTATGTGATACCAGGCCCCTAAAATTGTTATATGCTTTATTTGTATCTAAGAATGATTCCATGTGTTACCTAAGATCCAGCTGGATATGGGCTTGTGACTATTAGGCTTCTCTGATAGCTCAGTTGGTAAAGAATCTGCGTGCAATGCAGGAGAGCCTGGTTTGATTCCTGGGTCAGGAAGATCTGCTGGAGAAGGGATAGGCTACCCTGATTCTAATATTCTTGGGCTTCCCTTGTGGTTCAGCTGGTCAAGAATCCACTTGCAATGCAGGAGACCTGGGTTTGCTCCCTAGATTGGGAGGATCCCCTGGAGGTGGGAAAGGCTACCCATGCCAGTATTCTGGCCTGGAGAATTTTAAGGACTGTATAGTACATGGGGTGGCAGAGAGTTGGACGTGACTGAGCGACTTTCACTCACTTTCACTTGTGACCATTAAGTGTCTTAGGCTCTATTTAGATTCTAAGGAGTCTGTTGGCCTTTTGGGTAAGGCTGTGTTCGAGGAAGTCCAGGCAATCATAGTAAGTCCTAAAATTTTCTATTAATAAATTTCCTAGGTCTCAAACAAACTCACAGATTAGTACTGCTAGGAATCCAGTTATGTGGACGTGGGTACTGAACTTTCTGTCATTATTGTCACTAGACTAGGAAATAAAGTAGAGTTCATTAAGGAGAGTACACTGACTTTGGAGTCAGCACACCTGAGCTAAATTTCTGGCTCCATCCTTGGGTAGAAATGTGACTTAGGCAAATTGTTTCCTAGCTCTGAGTCCCAATTTTCGTAACAAGTAAAATGCTAACAGTACCTAACAGGGTTATTGTGGTGATTAGAGAAGTTAATGTACTTAAAATTTCTAACCCTGGAAATGAGATTAGAACAAATAGGGTACAGAGCAAATGTTCAACAAGAAAAGGTATCTTCTCAGAGAAAGATAAATATGGAAGGGCGACAGCTGGTCACTGGAAGCGACAACAGGAAGTTTATTTCATCTTGCAGTTCCCAGTGGAAACCTATTTTGGTAAAGGGATGTCCTTTGTAAACCAAAAAATAGGTAATGTAGCTAGGACCCAGAAGGAATTGAAACAAAAATAATGATAGTTAATAGGCATACCTTGGAGATATTATATTGCATGTTTGGTTCCAGATCACCATGGTAAAGTGAATATTGCAGTAAAGTGAGTCCTAAGAGTTTTTTAATTTCCCAGTGCATATAAAAATTGTGCTTCCAATATACTGTAGCTTAATTAGTGTAATAGCATTATGTCTAATATAAACAATGTACATACCTTAATTAAAAAGTACTTTATTATTAAAAATAAAAAAGCTACAAATAACTTGATTCTTAAGTATATTGTAATGCTTTTGCTGAGTATTTGAATATTATGAGAATTACCAAAATGTGACACAGATTTGAAGAGAAGTGCTTTTGGAAAAATGGTGGCAGTAGACTTCCTTAATGCAGGGTTACCAGAGCCCATCTATTTCTAAATGCAGTGTCTATAAAGCACAATATAATGAGGAATACTTGTACACAAAATGAAATAATAGCATCTCCTGTTTTTCTTTTTTCTGGTGTTTCATGACCTCTCGACTTTGTAAAGTTCCTAATTCTGTGTGTTTCTCTTTGCAGTTTGAGTACAATTAGTCTCAATTTCAACAATTTCTAATTTCAACAGTTTGAACTGCCTAGGAGAGAAACCAGTCTCTACATATAAGCAGGTCTTAGATCTAAATTGTCAGTGAGATCTGACTAGTTTAGCATATATCAGATACCCAGGCCTGGGCTGATCAACTTTATACAAGGTGGTTGGATTATGTAACTGTACTTGCAGCTTTGATTGTGGTTGCAGAATGTGGGAGAGGAGATGGAAATATTATTTGCAAATTGACTAAAATGGAGAGAGAAGAAAAATGGGCATCTCTATCAGAGAAAAGTTACCAGTATTTCATTTGCTCATAACCTAGTTAAGCACGTTCTTACCTGAGTTCTCAACGAAGGGCAGTGTGTTGGTCACGTCTGTAAAACACTGAAACAAACAACAGAAATGAACCAAAATGCAGAGGTAGAATTTCTATGTAGTAAAAGTTTTACTTGGTTAAAGGTGAAGTGAGGAGCAGCTTTGACGTCATACGTATATATTAAGAAGAATTGAGAAAAATCTAATTGTACATTTAAGGAAGAATGATTTCTTCCTGAAGCAAATTGTGGGCATGTTAAAACCAACCTCATTCTCCATCCAATTCACTTCTTGCTATTGCCACTGAGAAAAATCACACCATGAGACCAAAGCTAAGAGTATTGAAACAGTTATCTTCAGAAGTCTATACTTTATATACTTTGTTAAAAATTTGTGTATATTTATAATTTTGCATAAGTACCCATTACTATTGTCTTGTTATTATATTACATATATTAATAGGCATTTTAATATGCATGTATATGTTGTTTTAAATAGGAAGTACATTGTATATATCTGCTTTTATACCCCACCAACATCTTTTCATGTTTATAATATAGACAAGTTATTAACCATATAGTTTAATTCCTATTTAAAAAAACACATATAAAAACATATATTTTGGATGTGTAAAAGTGTGTATAAAATAAAATCATATGAATGATAAACATTTAATCTTCTAAATAGTGAACTCTAATATTTAAATAAACTTTCTGAAAGAGTATCTCAAATGCAAGGCAGTTCTAAGGATCTAAATTTTCTTCCACGTTTTGAGATACTTGTGTAATTCTCCATGGTAGAATGTACTCTTTATTAACTCTATATATATTTTTTTTAATGTTAAAGGCTTCTATGATCATATCTTCTTAATTAGTCTTGCAAATGATTTTTTTTTCTCTTTGATTTTCCCATAAATTTTGCTCTTGGGTATTTTAATTTTTTCACTCAATATCTAGTTTCTAACTTATTATGTTCTGCCATTGTTATTGATCCCTCTCTTTGGATTTCATAAAATCATTTAGTTTTGTTTTACAGAAAAGATTTGCATCAAATTCCTAGTCTATTTTATTTTACTTTTCTTGTTTAATCGTAAATTGTTTATATGATTTATGGATTAGCCACCTAAGAAGACTTGGCCTACATAGCTTACATTTTGTTATGCAGTGTTTTTTATTGTTCTTTTAAAAAATATGTTGTATTTTTGTTTTGATTCCCTTTTCCCATTTTTTTCTTACAGATATCTGCTAAAAATACTGTAGAAATCAAATTTTAAATTATACTCATTCATAGCTTTTTAACATTTTAAGCATTGCATAAGGTTCAAAAGTTTCTGTTTAATTATACTGAGACTTTTCATGTCTAATGCAGAATTAGTGTCATTGTATATTCAGCTGGACAGTGTATAATATACATAAGTGAATTCAAGAAAAATATAACATGAATGACATTCTTCTTACCTGAAAAAGCAAAAACCATCTAGAATTGAAAAAGGAAAAATCCAGCCCATAAGCAGACTGCAGCAGACACAGAAAAGGCCATTGGGAAAACCAACATACAATAGTGATTCTCTGAAGGCTGAAGGATAGCTGCAAAATTCCTTCATGAATGTACCCAAATCAAAGCTAATCCTCACTTCCCTGTTGTTAGAATCACCCACTACAAGTTTAAAACTCAGAAAAATCTTCTTGCCTCTTGCTTGTAACATACTGTTTCCCCTTGTCCATTCTCCCTGTAACAGCAGCTTACTAGACCCACCTATATTGGACCGAGTAACCAAAAGTGTGTTCCTCATGCTCATTCTCTGATGGTTTTACCTCCCCCAATTCCAGAAGTGAACTGAAGTTACTACTAAAAATATTATATAGAAATATGACATATACACAATGGAATATTACTCAGCATTAAGGAAAAATTCATTTGAATCAGTTCTACTCAGATGGACGAAACTGGAGCCCATTATCCAGAGTGAAGTAAGCCAGAAGCAAAAACAACAATACAGTATATTAACGCATATATATGGAATTTAGAAAGACGGTAACGAGAACCCAGCATGCGAGACAGCAAAAGGAATGCAGATGTATAGAATAGACTCGTGGCCTCTGTGGATGAGGGAAAGGGTAGGATGATATGGGAGAATGGCATTGAAACATGTTAATTATCATATGTCTAAGCAATAGCCGGCCCAGGATTGATGCTCGGGGCTGGTGCAACGAGATTTCCCGGGGGGAGGGAGGAAGGAGAGGGGTTCTGGAGGGGGAGCATATGTAAACCCATGGTGATATCATGTCATTGTTTGGCAAAACTAATAAAAAAAATGATAAAAAAAGAGAAAATGATAAAAAAAAAGAAATAAGAGAAAATCTGCCTAGGCACTAAATATGATGAAGGGTACCAATAATGTCCCATATATTTTAGGGATATTCTGTTATATGAAGTACTGTTGAAATAAAACAGAAGGAACACAGTGAGGACAAGTTGGGAACTTACACTGTTTTTTTTTTTTTTTTTTTCTCTTTGAGCCTCACAGAAACACCGTGTGATTTGAAAGGTTGTGCTATAGTCGTGGTCTCTGGGCACACATTTTTCTTTTTTAAAATGCTTTTTAAAGAAACTAAAACTTTTAAATTGATATTTTCTAGGAGGGGGGAAATTTCCCCCTACCCTTAGATCTTTCAACTGATCTAGTAATTAGGACAGATAACAGGAGGAAAAAAGATTGTAAGGACAGAGTTCTTGTAAAATTGGAATCTATGAATTGACCAAAATGAAGTGACCAAAGTAGACTGTTTATATATTATTTTTAGATTAAAAAAAATTGTGTGAAGATTTAATGAAACAAAATGGTTTTTGCTTGGAAAACAAAGGGGTTTTTGCTTGGTTTTTGTTCAGTTGCTAAGTCATGTTCAACTCTTGCAACCCCATGGACTGTAGCCTGCAAGGCTCCTCTGTCCATAGGATTTTCCAGTCAAGAATGGTGGAGTGGGTTGCCATTTCTTACTCCAGGGGATCTTCCTGACCCCAGGGATTGAACCCGTGCCTCCTGCATTGGAGGTAGATTCTTGATCACTGAGCCACCTAGTATAGTAAAGTAATGAAGAAATAACAAAGTTTGTCTATATAGCTTTCTGAGACTTGACTTCCCTAATTCTGGAGATAAGGATGCTTTCTATCCTCCTGGTCTAGAGGAGATACCTTCCTATCTGAGATTTATTTCCCAGTCTCAGGATGCAAGAAAGGGTGTCAGAGTGATTTATTTATTTATTTTTATTGAAGTATAATTGATTTACAAAGCTGTGTTCATTTCTACTGTACATAAAAAATGTGGTTCATGCATTTTTAAAAAAATATTCTTTCCATTATGGTCTATCACAGGATATTGAATATAGTTCTCTGTACTCAATAGTAGGACCTTGTTGTCTATCCATTTTATATATGTAATAGTTTGCGTCTGCTAACTCCAAACTCCCAGTCTATTCCTCCCTGAATCCCACCAATCCCTTGGCAGCCACAAGTCTGTTCTGTTTGTCTGAGTCTGATTCTTTTTCATTGATAAGTTCATTTGTGTCATATTTTAGATTCCATGTAAGGGATATCACATGACATTTGTCTTTCTCACTTACTTCACTTAGTATGGTAACCTCTGGTTACATCTATGTTGCTTCAAATGGCATTATTTCATTATTTTATGATTGAGTAGTGTTCTGTTGTATATATGTACCAAATCATCTTTATTCACTCACCTGTCTGTGGACATCTAGGTTGATTCTGTGTTTTGGCTGTCGTGATTAGTGCTGTTACAAACATAGGGGTACATATATCTTTTTGAATTATAGTTTTGTCTGTATATATGCCCAGAAGTGGGATTGCTGGGTCATATGATAACTCTAGTTTTAGCTTTCTGAGGTACCTCCACTCTTTTTTTCCATCCTCTTTTCAATATAAATACTACCTTATTTTGAAAAGTATATAAATACCAGCTTATATTGAAAAGTACCGACTTATATTGTTATTCCCTATAACAGTATAGGCGGTCCTCCTTTCTCCACATCCTCACCAGCATTTGTTACTTGTAGACTTTTTAGTGATGGGCATTCTGATTGGTGTGAGGGGTAACTCCATTGTTGTTTTGATTCACATTTGTCTAATAATTAGCAATGTTGAGCACCTTTTCATGTGCCTATTTTCCATCTGTATGTATCTTTTGGAGAAATATTTATTTAGGTCTTCTGTGCATTTCTCAGTTGGCATTTTTGTTTTTGTGTTGTTGAGCTATTTGTGTATTTTGGAATTAAGCCATTATGAGTCTCATCGTTTGCAAATATTTTCTACTATTCCATAGTTTGTCTTCATTTTCTTTTTCCCATGGTTTCCTATGCTGTGCAAAAGCTGGGCAGTTTGCTTAAGTCCCATTTGTTCATTTTGCTTTTATTTCTGATGCCTTGGGAGAGCTAAGAAAATGTCGGTGTGATTTATGTCAGAGAATGTTTTGCCTGTTCTCTTCTAGGAGTTTTATGATGTCATATCTTATATTTATCTCTTTAGGCCATTATCACTTCCCAGGTGTTGCTAGTGGTAAAGAACCCGCCTACTAATGCAGGAGACACAAGAGATGTGGATTTGATCCCTGGGTTGGGAAGATGCCCTTGGAGGAAGAAATGGCTACCCACTCCAATATTCTTGCCAAGAGAATTCCATGGACAGAGGAGCCCGGCCAGCTACAGTCCATGGGGTCTCAAAGAGTCAGAGACGGTTGAGCAACTAACTCTTTCTTTAATGTCAGAGAATGTTTTGCCTGTTCTCTTCTAGGAGTTTTATGGTGTCATATCTTATGTTTAGCTCTTTAAGCCATTTTGAGTTTATTTTTGTGTGTGGTGGGAGGGTGTGTTCTAACTACACTGATTTACATGCAACTCTCCTGCTTTCCCAGCACTCATTGCTAAAGAGACTACCATTTTCATATTGTATATTCTTGACTACTTTGATGAAGATAAATTGACTGTAAGTAAAAGTCGCTCAGTCGTGTCTGACTCTTTGTGACCCCATGGATTTTACAATGGAATTCTCCAGGCCAGAACACTGTACTGGGGAGCTGTTCCCTTCTCCAAGGGGTCTTCCCAACTTAGGTATCAAACCCAGGTCTCCTGCATTGTAGGCAGATTCTTTACCATCTGAGCTACCAGGGAAGCCTCAATTGACTTTAGGTATGTAGATTTATTTCTGAGCTCTGTAATTCTGTTCCATTGATTCACATATTTGTTTTTTGTTTGTTTTTGTTTTTTGCTTATAACATGCTGTTTTGATTATGGAAGTTTTATAGTATTGTGTGAAGGCTGGGAAGGTTATGTCTCCTGCTTAGTTCTTTCCCCTCAGGATTGCTTTGGCAATTCTGGATATTTTATAGTGCCATATAAATTAGGGGATTATTTTTTCTAGTTCTGTGAAAAATGTCATGGATAATTTGATAGGGATTGCATTAAATCTGGGGCTTCCCTTGTGGCTCAGCTGGTAAAGAATCTGCCTGCAATATGGGAGACCTGGGTTTGATTCCTGGGTTGAGAAGATCCCCTGGAGAAGGGAAAGGATACCCGCTTCAGTATTCTGGCCTAGAGAATTCCATGGACTGTATAGTTGATGGGGTCTCAAAGAGTTTGACATGACTGAGCAACTTTAAATTTCACATTAAATCTGTATACTGCTTTGCGTAGTGTAGGCATTTTAATAATGTTAGTTCTTCTAATCTAAGAGTGTGGGGTATCTTTCCATTTCTTATATTTTCCTTATTAATGTCTCATAGTTCTTAGCATATTTCTGTTAGCTCCTTGGTCACATATATTCCTAAGTTGTTTTTTTTTTTGTACAATTTCAATAAGTTTTTTGTTTTGTTTTGTTTTTACATTTCCTTTCTGATACTTCATTGCTAGTGTAATGAAATGCAGCTAGTTTTTGTATGTGCATCTTGTATCCTGCTACCTTGTTGAATTTTTTATCAATTGTAGCAGTTTTTGTATGAAGTCTTTAGAGTTTTCTATATTGAAAAATGGATAAGAAAACTGTGGTACGTATACACAATGGACTATTACTCAGCCATTAAAAAGAATGCATTTGAATCAGTTCTACTGAGGTGGATGAAACTGGAGCCTATTATACAGAGTGAAGTAAGCCAGAAGGAAAAAACAACAATACAGTATACTAATGCATATATATGGAATTTAGAAAGATGGTAAGGATAATCCTGTATGCGAGACAGCAAAAGAGACGCAGATGTATAGAACAGTCTTTTGGACTCTGTGGGAGAGGGCAAGGGTGGGATGATATGGGAGAACGGCATTGAAACATGTAAATTATTATTTTTGAAATGAGTCACCAGCCCAGGTTCGATGCATGATACAGGGTGCTCAAGGCTGGTGCACCGGGATGCCCCAGAGAGATGGAATCAGGAGGGAGGTGGGAGGGGGGTTCTGGAAAGGGAACACATGTATACCCATGGTGGATTCATGCAAATTTATGGCAAAACCAATATGATAGTGTAAAGAAAATAAATAAATAAATGAATTTTAAAAAAAGAATAAATATAATCAATACAAAAAGAAAAGCAAGAAAGTAGGGAGTTCCAGAAAAACATCTATTTCTGCTTTATTGACTATGCCAAAGCCTTTGACTGTGTGGATTACAATAAACTGTGGAAAATTCTGAAAGAGATGGGAATACCAGACCACCTGACCTGTCTCTTGAAAAACCTGTATGCAGGTCAGGAAGCAATAGTTAGAACTGGACATGAAACAACAGACTGGTCCCAGAGAGGAAAAGGAATATGTTAAGGCTGTATATTGTCACCCTGCTTATTTACCTTGTATCCTGAGTACATCATGAGAAATGCTGGACTGGAAGAAGCACAAGCTGGAATCAAGATTGCCAGGAGAAATATCAATAGCCTCAGATATGCAGATGACACCACCCTTATTGCAGAAAGTGAAGAGGAACTAAAGAGCCTCTTGATGAAAGTGAAAGAGGAGAGTGAAAAAGCTGGCTTAAAGTTCAACATTCAGAAACTAAGATCATGGCATCTGATCCCATCACTTCATGGGAAATAGATGGGGAAACAGTGGAAACAATGTCAGACTTTATTTTGGGGGGCTCCAGAATCACTGCAGATTGTGAATGCAGCTGTGAAATTAAAAGACACTTACTCCTTGGAAGGAAAGTCATGACCAACCTAAATAGCATATTAAAAAGCAGAGACATTACTTTGCCAACAAAAGTCCGTCTAGTCACGGGTATCGTTTTTCCAGTGGTCATGTATGGATGTGAGAGTTGGACGGTGAAGAAAGCTGAGCGCCGAAGAATTGATGCTTTTGAACTGTTGTGTTGGAGAAGACTCTTGAGATTCCCTTGGACTGCAAGGAGATCCAATCAATCCATCCTAAAGGAGGTCAGTCCTAGGTGTTTATTGGAAGGACTGATTTTGAAGCTGAAACTCCAATACTTTGGCAGAGTTGACTCATTGGAAAAGACCCTGATGCTGGGAAGGATTGGGGGCAGGAGGAGAAGGGGACAACAGAGGATGAAATGGCTGAATGGCATCACTGACTCGATGGACATGGGTTTGGGTGGACTCCAGGAGTTGGTGATGGACAGGGAAGCCTGGCATTTTGCAGTTCATGGGGTCACAAAGAGTCGGACATGGCTGAGTGACTGGACTGAACTGAACTAAACTGATATATTAGGCTTTCCTGGTGGCTCATATGGTATCATGTCATCTTCATGTAATAACATTTTATTCCTTCCCTTCCAACTTGGATATCTTTTATTTCTTTTTCTTGTCTGACTGCTGTGTTAGGACTTCAGTACTGTATTAAACAGAAGTAGTGAGAGTGGGTGGGCTTCCCCAGTGGCTCAGTGGTAAAGAATCTACCTGTAATGCAGGAGCCTTGGGAGATGCAGGTTTGATCACTGGATCAGGAAGATACCCCAGAAGGAGGGCACAGCAACCCACTCCATTATTCTTGCCTGGAGAATCCCATGGACAGAGGAGCCTGGTTGGCTACAGTCCATAAGGTCTGTCAAAGAGTCATACACAACTGAAATGACTTAACCTGCACCCAGGGAGAGATGTCAGTGGGAAGGCTTTCGGCATTTCACGTTGGCTGTGAGTTTGTCTTTAATGGCCTTTATTATGTAAGATATGTTCCCTTTATACCCGCTTTGGTAAAAGTTTTTATCATGAATGAAAATTGAATATTATCAAATACTTTTGCTGCATTTATTGAGATGACCATGTAGTTTTTGTTTTTTGCTTGTGTGGTGTATTACATTGGTTCACATATATTGAACCATCCTTGTGAAGTTTAGATGAATATAGGTTAGTTGTGATGTGTGACATTTTAATGTGTTTTTGGATTTGGTTTGCTAATATTTTGTTGGGAATTTTTATTTATATTCATCAAAGATCAAACTATAATTTTCTTTTTTGATAGTATCTTTGTCTGCTTTTGGTATCAGGGTGACAGTGGCTTCATAGAACATCTTTGGGAGTGTTTCTTTACAGTCCTCTGGAAGACTTTGAGAAGGATTAGTGTAAATTCTCCCTGGTGTTTTTGGTAGAATTTGCCTGTGAAGTCATCTGGTCCTGAACTTTTGTTTGTAGGGTATATTTTTATTATTATTATTATTACAGATTCTGTTTCAGATCAGAGTGGTTTTTAAATCACTTTCTCCACCAGCTGATTTTCAAATAATTTTAATTCAAAGTAATATGCCATTGTGGAATATCTTGGTGTGACCTGTCTTGAACCCCAAAACTATTCAATAAGTGCCCATTATTATTATTTCTATTTTTCTTATCTAAATTTATCAATAAAGGAGCTGATATCTGGAAAGAATGAGAGACTTTCCTATTTCTATTATTTCCCAACAGAGTAGGAAATTTCCTTAGGAAAGTGACATATCCTCCCTGAAGATCAGTTGCCTTACCTCTGAAGTGAGGAACAAAATAGTGTGCAACTCCTGGCACTGTGATAAGAATTAGGTTACTCAAGTCATGTAAGATGCCTATGCACTTAACATCTGCTCAGTTAATTTTAGCTGCTATTACTGAGAGGGGCCACTTAAGCCAAAGCTCCAAATTTGGACCCCAAGTCATCATCTGCTAACCTCTCACCTTACTTTGGAAGTAAATGGGAACAGGTAACATTTTAAATTTGCTTTTTAAATTGTGAAGGGTGTTACAGTGGGGAATGTTGGTAAATGTGTGTGACATGGCATCTTAGCTTGTTAGTGACAACATTTATTTGGACTCTACACTCCATTTTTTTTTTAATTTTGTAGAATTCATTTTCAAGTTATTTTTTTTTTTTTTAATTTACATGAAATGTAAGAGCAGAGTGTTCTAAAGATAGCATTTATCTTCAGAACCTTTAGATAGTCTCTGATTTGTTTGTCTCTGAATGCCACCTCTGCTGGTGTGGGAATGTCTACATATTTTAGCAGGTTTTATCATTTAATTTCCTAAAAGTGATTTGCCAGTGGTTTTAAGACTAGCTAACAAGTTAGAGTAATGTCTGTATCAGTAGAAGAAAAACTATTTTTGCAAGATGTTAACCATATAATTGTTTTGAGTCATGGTATGTATTCTGGTTTTTGCCCCATAAAATCATAATCTTCAGACATTTAATGAGCTCTTATCATTCAGTTATACATTTTGGTTTTTTAAAAAATCCTTCCAGTTAAGCATAAGTTAGAATCCTATGTTTTCCCTCCATGATACACAGGTTATCTGGATAGTAAGCATAAACTAGATAAAAGTCACACTGCCTGGGCCCCACTGAACAAGCAGGGAAGCAGGAAATACCCAGAAGACACATCAAAGAGAAAAACGTTTTGTGTGAGTGCATTAGGTAAAAGTAACCCATTACTACTTGGTCAGTCTGGCAAAATAATTCTTGATTCAATGGCGTTACGAGGTGCAGATAATATGGGTTCTTTTCCTTGATAATACCAGAAGATATCCTTTAACCTGGAAACTCCAGAATGAAAAATGAGGCATCAGTTGTTTAATAGCCAAGTTGAAAATAAGGAATGAAT
Source organism: Antilocapra americana (assembly GCA_007570785.1). Lineage (NCBI taxonomy): Eukaryota > Metazoa > Chordata > Mammalia > Artiodactyla > Antilocapridae > Antilocapra > Antilocapra americana. The sequence goes on along the minus strand of ML662447.1, from coordinate 2,546,889 downwards.
GCATTTAATTTCAATTTGCTTCTGCTTCATGATGAATAATTAATACATAACATGATTCTAGTGTTAGCTCCAGTCCCATCACACTTAGTGATGGTGTAAACTCAGAGCCTGGTGTACCTATGGGAAATTACTCTATATTTGGATCTTCTTGTTAAAACCAACTCAATGAACTTCAAGGCCACTCAGGGCTAAGTATAATAGCAGGCTATTTAAAAACAAAACTCCCATCTTCTTTGTTCATGTCCCTCCATTGCTTTCCAGGAAAGTTCCTGTCTCCCAAGTGCCCTAAACCAGGCATAAATACCTTATTCTCTACCTGCCCTCTTAATCTTGATGAATCAAGCTTAGATGTGCCATCTGAACAGTCAGACCTAGATTCAGCCTGCAGTCTCCCTTTGTCTTATACTCCTCAATATGTATCCCACTTTCCGCCTTAATCTCTTCTCTGAAATCTACCACACAGGGCTTTGCCACTTGCTGGAACCAAATGGGAGGACCCCGTCCTATCTTCCATCCACTTTAGATTGATCCTTGTGAGGATTTTCACTCCTGTGCTCCAAATTCAGATATTCTATAAATGGAGTTGCCGGAGAACATCAGGATGGCCAGTGCTAAGGACTGTTTGTGTCCTCCCAGAATTCACATGTTAAAACCTAATCCCCAGTGTGATGGTATTTGAAGATAGGGCTTTTTGAAGTTAATTAGTTCATGAGGGTGGAGCCATCATGATGGGATTAGTGCCCTTATAATATGAGACAGAAAAGAGCTTGCTTCTCTTCTCTTTGCTCTTGGTCAAATGAGGATACCAAAAAAAAAAAAAAAAAAAAAAGGCTGTGGACCAGAAAGAGAGCCCTCACAAGAAACCAGCCACTGGAACTTTAATCTCAGACTTTGAAGCTTCCAAAACTGAGAGAAATAAACTTCTGTAGTATTTTTTTTATAGCAGTCTAAGACTCTCATATAAATTTAAATTTCAGATTGAAAGAAAATGAAGTAATCAGTGTTTAATAATTATTAGGTGTTTAACTAAACTTCAAATAAACTTTAAATAACTTAATTGTATTTTTTGTGAGATCTGGTAAGCCAAATTGTAAAACATTGCCCTTTTAAAAATACTTAGCTATGTTCTCCCAGATAATTTTTCTGGGATCGGGAGACTAGGAAATGTAAGCCCCAGTTCCACACAGCAGGCCATTTTCACTGTCAAGGTTTATGTCTTGTCTGCGGGGCAGTAGCGCATATGGTGAAAGGGATTCTCATGGACTTTCCTGCTTTTTCTCAGGAAGAAAAGAACATGTCTGTATCTGAGAGCTAAATACACAAATATGTCTGTATTTGAGAGCTACCCAAATCATCACCCACACTGTGCAGAATCTGTTAGTTCTGAACTTATTTTAGGAGATCAACTTACTGTCCAGTGTCCTCCTCCCTGACACATGTTGGAATGTGACTCTTGACCCTTAATATGTGGTATAGTGGAGCTACAGCCAGGTCTGCACTCACAAGGCAGAGGCAGGGATTGCAACATGTACTTTTTAACTTGTATTCAGGTAGCTTCTTTAAGGACATCTGTAAATTGAAGGTTTCTTCAATTTCTGTAGTCATCTCTTCTTGCTGCTCAAAAGATTATTTGTTTTGTTGTAATTTACTCAAACAAAAATGTTATCAGTGTCTGTATTTCTATGTATTGGACAGAAAAATCTAACACAAATGTACTGATTTGTTGTTTCTTATCTTTATGTTAAATCCTGCTGAGAGGTTCTTTCAAGCAAATGGCAGAATTTCTTAGCCTCACTAACCTGTCCCCACTGGTCTGTGTCTTCCTCCACTTCCTCTTCTATTCCCTTTTTCTTTTTTTCTTTCCTTTTCTCTTCCCCTTCTTCCCTCTACTCCTCCTCTTCCTTCTGGCACTAAGTATGATAGGAACTGGGTAAGTTTCCCATCAGCTAGATAAGTCTGTAAATTTCAACTCAGTCACTTACTAGATAAGACCTTGGGAACATTGCCTGGGCTTGGTCTTCCCATCTAGAAATGAGTATCAGTTTGGTGTAGTCACTCAGTTGTGTACAACTCTTTGTGACCCCAAGGACCACAGCATGCCAGGCTTCCTTGTCCATCACCAACTCCTGAAGCTTGCTCAAACTCAGGTGCATCAAGTTGGGTGATGTCACACAACTATCTCATCCCCTGACATCCCCTTCTCCTCCTGCCTTCTATCTTTCCCAGCATCAGAGTCTTTTCAAATGAATCAGCTCTTGGCATCAGGTTGCCAAAGTATTGGAGCTTCTGCATCAGTCCTTCCAATGAATATTCAGGGTTGATTTCCTTTAGGATTGATTGGTTTGATCCCCTTGCAATCCTAGGGACTCTCAAGAGTCTTTTCCAACACCACAGTTCCAAAGCATCAATTTTTCGGTATTCAGCTTTCTTTATGGTCCAACTCTCACATGCATACATGACTACTGAAAAAACTTTAAGTAGACGGATCTTTGTTGGCAAAGTCATGTCTCTGCTTTTTGATATGCTGTCTAGTTTTGTCATAGCTTTTCTTCCAAAGAGCAAGGGTCTTTTAATTTCATGGCTGCAGTCACCATATATCTGTGATTTTGGAGCCCCAAAAAATAAAATCTGTCACTGTTTCTGTTGTTTCCCCATCTATTTGCCATGAAGTGATGGGACCAGATGCCATGATCTTAGTTTTCTGAATGTTGAGTTTTAAGCCAACTTTTTCACTCTCCTCTTTCACTTTCATCAAAAAGCTCTTTAGCTCCTCTTTGCTTTCTGCCATAAGGGTGGTGTCATCTGCATATCTGAGGTTATTGATATTTCTCTCTGCAATCTTGATTCCAGCTTGTGCTTCATCCAGCCCAGCATTTCTTATGATGTAGCCTACATATAAGTTAAATAAGCAGGATGACAATATACAGCCCTGACATACTCCTTTCACAATTTGGAACCAGTCCATTGTCCCATGACTGGTTCTAATTGTTGCTTCTTCACCTGCAATTCAAGTTTCACAGGAGAGAGGTAAGGTGGTCTGGTATTCCCATCTCGAAGAATTTTCCACAGTTTGTTGTGATATGCAGAGTCAAAGGCTTTAGTATGGTCAATGAAGCAGAAGTAGATGTTTACCTGGAATTCTCTTCCTTTTTCTATGATCCAGTGGATATTGGCAATTTGACCTCTGGTTCCTCTGCCTTGTCTAAATCCAGCTTGCACATCTGCAAGTCCTTAGTGCATGTACTATTGAATCCTAGCTTGGAGAATTTTGAACATTAGTTTGCTAGCACGTGAAATTAGTGCAATTGTGTGGTAGTTTGATCATTCTTTGGCATTGTCTTTCTTTGGGATTGAAATGAAAAATGACCTTTTTCAGTTCTGTGGCCACTGTTGAGTTTTCCTACTTGGCTGGCATATTGAGTGCAACGCTTAAACACAGTATCATCTTTTAGGGTTTGAAATAGCTCAACTGGAATTCCGTCACCTCCACCAGCTTTGTTTGTAGTGATCCTTCCTAAGACCCACTTGACTTCACACTCTAGGACGTCTGGCTCTAGGCAAGTGATCACACCATCGTGGTTTTCTGGGTCATAACGATCTTTTTTGTATAGTTCTTCTATATATTCTTGCCACCTCTTCTTAATATCTTCTGCTTCTGTTAGGCCTTTGCCATTTCTGTTCTTCACTGTGGCAATGATTTCATGAAATGTTCCCTTGGTATCTCCAATTTTCTTGACGAGACTTCTAGCCTTTCCCATTCTAATTTTTCCTCTATTTCTTTGCATTGCTCACTTAGGAAGGCTCTGTTATCTCTCATTGCTATTCTTCAGAACTCTGCATTCAGATGGATATAGCTTTCCTTTTCTCTTTTGCCTTTTGCTTTTCTTCTTTTCTCATCTATTTATAAGGCCTCTTCAGAAATGAGTATAACATTGTGCAGTACTCTCATGATGCTCTGAAGGTTAGATTAGGTAATGTTTATAGAGTCCTTGGCCTGTAGTATTTGCTTAAGAAATGCCATAGTCTTTTCCTTTCTTCCAGTTGGCAACACATACAACATATCAGTGTGTTAAAATGGTTTTGCACACTAATGTCAACACAACTAGTTTGTACTAGCCCTAGTTGCTCTTTGAGGGTATAGTACAAGTTCATGATGACATTTTCTGGAATCTCAAATTTCTAGCTTCCCTTTGAAATGAATGCTCTTTTTGCCTATCAGCTTGTTTATTTAGTGCTACAGTCAAAGCTAATACTTTGTCTTAAGTCCATTAATTTCCTGGGGTCCTCTCATTGCTATTGGACTTACTGTCTAAAATTCCCATCTCTTTTCCACATGTGACTCCAACCGTTTCCCTACTTGAATAACTTTATCTTTTCAGACTTGTCAGCATACCTGGTACCTCAAAAATCTAGAGATGGAAAAAGTGCTGTTTGCCTTCAAATGCTACCCAACCCCACCTCCAGTTAGATATCTGTGTTAAAAGATGTGCTCAGTAATTACATAAACACATGAATGTAGAAATGACTATCTAGTATCTCTCTATTATAAGCCTTCAGCAGCACCCCATTGTTCTAAGGGAATAAGCAAGTTTGTAACGTGACCTATAAGTTACTGTAAGGGCTCTGCATCAGCGTATACTATCCAATCACTTATTCATACAGTCAGCCAAGAAATATTTATTGCACCTACAATATATCAGAAAAGACTATATCCAGGAATTGAGTGTAGAAGTGTATAAAGCAGAGAAATCCACTTCCTCATAGATCTTAATTACAATTCGGTGAAGGGAAACAGGTAGTAAAGCATACAGATAATTATATATGTGATATGTAAATAGTGCCATATGTTCTGAAAGGACAAAGCAGGAAAGGAGTTTACAGTTCTATTACTCTGCAGAGTTTAGGCACTTGGACCTCTTTTTACCCACTTATTTTCTCAGGGGACCTCTGTAGATGTTATTTCCTTTCCTTCAAACAATATTTTCTGCAATTTGCCTAGTTTTCCTACTATTTATCTGCATTATTTAAACTCAAGTGTAACTTCATTTCCTTGGGTTAACCTCCCCTAACCCTCTGCCTTCCCATCCTCCAAATTCCCCTGCTCCCACCCCAATGTCAAAGAACAATTCCCAATGTGTTCTGTGCTTCCCTGAGCTTTAATTCTTTCCCTCAGAGGGCTTTCTCAGTTTGGAATTATTCACTCATTTTGAGATCAATTATAATTATTATTTTTGGCTGTACCATTTGGTATGTGGAACTTCTGCCACAAGAGATCAAACCTGCACCCCCAACCCTGTCATAGAAGCTTGGAATCTTAACCACTGACCGGTAGGAATCCCTGGGGCCAATTATTTAATATGTGTTCTCACACTAGAATGTGACATTTTCAAGAAGAGGAACAGCATCTGTTCTTTTGCCCCACTCTTATCCCCAGAATAAGGAGTGCCATGCAGTAGGCATGAACTCACAGATGTCGACAGGAGGGCCATAAATTGCTTTAAATCCAGCTTTATTTACATCACAATTTTGCCTGGGGTCAAATCTATTCCAAGAATTGGTGAAGCTGTCACAGTGCTTTCAATATAGGCTTTTTTAAATTCCTAAGTGATCAACAAGTAATCAGGATGTGTCCTCCACCTATTCTGCAGAGCCAAGAAATGAGATGAAATAAATATGACATAGATCTTGTCCTCAAGAACTGAAATTTCCTACAAAAATGAAATATTCCTACTTGTGGGAATCAAGTCTCTGACCTTTCAATTTTATCCAAATGACTAAAAAGAAGTGTAGACTTGCCAGCTGGAATTCTTGGCTAATTGCTGAAATTTTGTTTTGTTTTAGCAAAAAAAAACCTCTTTCCACCCTTGCCTCTCCCTCTGAACTGTTGAATTTGAAGAGTATGTAGTGCCTTCTGCTACATTATTTTCCAGCTCCTGAGTTCTGTCTCCAGAGGAGACTCTATTTAATGTAAAGGCATTGAGAGTATGAGGGAAGCTTGAAGGTTTGTGATTTTTGAGTGGAGGGAATGGCCACCTTGCCCAGGTAGGATAGCAGCTGTCCAGGAGTCTGAGTCACCCTGGTACCACCTGCTTGGCTGACCCACTAATCTGCCTGCCCATTTTTGTGAACACTGAAATTGTTTCCCGGTAGACATTTCCTGAAACATCTCTTACATCAATTAAAGACTAAAGAACAGATGGTGATTTCTTGAGATAGTCACGATTTTAACTGATTCATTACTCATGTAGGGAACAGTGATGATAACTAATTCGGCATCATATGCTTTGGCTTACTTTTCTTTTTTGTTGTCAGTTTCCACTATATTAGGAGATTTCAGGCTTTAAGAATGAAAATATGCTCACTTCAGATCATGGAGACTTATCAGGATGCCCTAGGAAGACAGAAAGCACTGAGATCAGTCTCAATAATGTCAAGGTCAGGTTTTAATGGAATGGAGGTGGTATTTATCACCTTTCAGGTACCTGAGCAACTCCATGGACACTCATCAAAAACTAGAGACTTGTCAGATTTGATGATGTCTGCCAAAGTATAGCACTGTGCCCAGCACACAGAAAGAACTCAGAAATATATAGCTGGCATTCTATCACAACAGAAATTCTAGGAATTTAACAGCAGGTTTTATTGAGCTGTGTATTCATTTTAGCATACTGTTGAAAGGATGTTCCTTTATATCTGATAATGTTACCTTATTTATCACTCTATTTTTCTCCAACTCTGCTCTGTTAGTTTCTGTTGCTTTCCTTCTTTTCTCTTTCTCCCATCCATCTCCCTCCACCCTCTCATTTGGAATCAAGATTTCCCAAGAGAGAGAATCTGATGAGACTTGTTATTCACTATCCTTTTTCAGAGCACTCCTACTAGATATTCTTGTGTCAAATGACTCCTTAAACTGCTCCTTAAAATTGAGCCGTCACTATTCTTCTTGAGTCTGAGTGCACTCTTGGTTCTGATGCATGCCATCCCGGCTATGTTAACACGTCCACAGGATAGAAAGCTTGGAGAATTTTGGGTAAGAATCACCCTGAGGGACTCTGCTTAGGTGGAGACCAGGGATACAGAGTACACTGAATTTCATAGACTATTAAATACACCAGTAATTCATTTGTCTTTTCCTCTGGAGGCCTTATGCTGCTGCTGCTAAGTCACTTCAGTGATGTCCGACTCTTAGCGACCCTATGGACTGCAGCCCACCAGGCTCCTCGGTCCATGGGATTTTCCAGGCAAGAGTACTGGAGAGGGTTGCCAGTGCCTTCTCCGCTGGAGGCCTAATAAGTCCCCTTTTAAAGTATAATGTGTAAGTCCCTCAGTCGTGTTGGACTCTTTGCGACCCCATGGAGTATACAGTCCATGGAATTCTCCAGGCCAGAATACTGGAGTCGGTAGCCTTTCCCTTCTCCAGGGAATCTTCCCAACCCAGGGATCAAACCTAAGTCTGCTGCATTGCAGGCAGATTCTTTACCACCTGAACCATAAGGCAAAGTATAGCGAGTTTTAAAGTATAGTAAGTTTTATTTGATGGTTCAACATTTTTTTCAAACATTTTTGTAATTGAAGTATAGTTAATTTGTAATGTTCAGTTAGTTTCAAGTGTATAGCGAAGTAACTCAGTTGTTTATATATATATAAATCAGAATCTTTTCCATTATAGAGCATTACAAATATTGAGTATAGTTCCCTGTTTAGGTCCTTGTTTACCCATTTTATTTATGGTAATATGTGATTGTTAATCCTAAACTCCTGTTTTATACACACACACACGTATATGTGGGCTTCCCTGGTGGCTCAAACGATAAAGAATCTGCCTGCAATGCAGGAGACCTGGGTTCTATCTCTGGGCTGGAAACATTTCCTGGAGGAGAGCATGGCAACCCACTCCTGTATCCTTGCCTGTAGACTCCTCATAGACAGAAGAACCTGGTAAGCTAGTCCCCAGGGTTGCAAGGATTCAGGCATGACCGAGCGGCTCAGCAGAGTTCAGCACACATATACGGATATGTGTGCATCTATCTATATACAGATATATACACGTTACTTTTTATACTGGTTTCAAGCCTTTAAAGTTCTGTCAATGAACACAAAAACTGTTGCTCAGAAAGTAGTTGGGTGCTGACCTCATTAGACATGAAGAACTGTTTGGAAAATCTGCAGTGGTCCACGAAGAATCTTCCCATCGTGTGTGTCTCTGCATGCCTGGAGCCTGGCTGGGCCACAAAGTTCATTTTGGAAGCAAACTTGGGACTAAGTGAATACTCTCCAGTTCCTGGCAGGATAAGATATCAGAGAGATCATAAAGGAGATAGATTTTGGTTTAATTCAGTGTTCTTTCAACAAATAACCAGCATGTCACTCAGCCTTTCTGGAGTGCAGTTGATTTCATCTGTAAATGGTTCTTAGAGATAATGTACACAAAACACCTAAGCAATGAATACCAGCTCTTTTCCCCTATGAGACCTATTCCGTACATAATTCATATCTCTTCTGGCCTTTCTTTGCTTCTTAGGTGAGCAATGGGCCCTTCCGGTGTTTGTATTTACCAGGCTGGAGCTCTGCTGATACTCTGGAGATGTGTAGTCACGTTTCACATTGAAGTGCTGGCAGTGCATCATCTGCTGGTAGGAAGTGGGCATGAGTTGCCGCAGAGGAGCAAACCCTGAGTGACTCGTGTGATGGGTGGATGGAACCCAGGGGCAGCCTGGGCCAGGCCTGGCGGGGTCAGGCTCTGAATCGGACCAGATGTCCCCATTGAGGTGGTGAAACCCAGCCTCAAAATCACAGCAGTAGAAATCATGGCTTTCGTTATGAATTGCCTTCTGTTTCTGCTCAGCACACTGCATCCCACCTTGATTCTTACCCTCCAGGCACAGATCTTTCTGATTGGAAGATTTACCTCTTGGGACTGCATCTTACCTCTTTGAAGGTTTAGGAACACCCTCCTTTTGTGAAAGGATCCCAAAGAGAAGTAGCGTACACAGGTCTTTTATGAGAATGAATGACACCATCAACCTCGTAGGAATATACTTTTAGGGATCCAGAGTTCATACAGCATTCCTAAATATCAGTGCCAGATGTTAAGATCTTATTATTTAAATAGAGACAAACTGTTGGGACTTTGATTCAGATGAAAACTCCTATTAGAATGTAGAGTTCCATGCTAGATTTTATCTGTGTCTAAGTAGAATACAAATTTAGAAGAAAATTTGTGACAGTGTCATTTTAATTTCCTTACTAAAATATATATTCCTTGGTAAATGAGATTTTCTTATCATCTTGAATTTTTTTTCCATTGGTGCTATCACAGGTACTTGAAGATATTAGGTCTTTGACATATATTTATTTAATGAGTACATGCTGATCATTTTATTAAAGTTATGGCTGTTCCTGGAGTTAAGAACAACCCCTCAATATTGCTCCTACACAGTGCCATCTGTTTAGATTACAGAATATTCTGATCTCTTCTCTCTGGGTCATCCACCTTCATAGGTTCATGAAGATCCTAAGGAACTTATTCTGTCCCAGATTATAGGCCTTTCTACTCGACACTTATTCTCTGAACCCAAAATTAAAACACATCTTCATATAAATGCAGATTATCTTGAAAGTAAAAGAGTAAAACTTATAGATGGTATAAGTGCTACTCATTTTCAAAATCAAATAAAATAGATCTATGACAGTCCTTTAAAAAGAAATAAGAACAAAAAGAAATACAAATGCTCCAGGGAGGAATAGTCAGCAGATGTAAAATAGATGGTGCCACATTTCCTAGTTGGGAATACTAAAATCCAAAATGGGATGAAGAAAGCAAGGTATAAAAAACCCCAAGATTAGTGCTCTTCCATGTCAAGACCTTAAGTCCAAATAAAATGTCAAATATTGTCAAGCATTATATTAAAAGAATAAGGCAAATATGATTTATTCAGAGACTGCTCATATGGCTTGACATTGATTATTCTATTAATGCAATTCATCACAGTTAAGAGTTAAGAAACTTAAGGCTATTTATAAAACCCTGGTGTCAGAAGTAAACATTACATTATAAAACTAAGTTACACCTGATACTAAGAGACGACTATACACGACTCTAAAACATCCATTTGTTATCCTGGGGTAGCTACTGACATCACTTTGTTATGTATATTTTTAGATAATGTTTTGTGAAACATATATACGTATAGCAACATATGGTCAATGATTCTGTAATTATTTAGATTTCACCGTAGAAAACCACAGCAAAGTTAGTTGTGTAAAATAATATACATTTATTATTGTATTGCTCAGAGGTCAGTGGTCCATGGTTGGTAGGATGGGCAGCGCTGCTGAACTTAGGGATTTCTTGCATGTTTTGGGAAGTTTCTGGCTCAGGCTTGTTCAAACTCTTTTTCTTGTGTTTACACACATACTGTTAGATTGAGGGGGGGTCCACAAAGTTAGGAGAATAATTACAGCTGTCTTCTAGTTTTTTTTTTTTTAAACAAGCAGTATATCTCAAGATCCAAGAAAAAACACTGTATCATAGCCATGTATTCTGACAAAATTTTGATGAAATTTAATGTCCATATGAAGAGAAAAAAAAATGCTCAGTGGGCCAGGAAGAGAAGTATTTCCCGAAATGATAATACATAACACTCATGCCAGTACCCTATAACATGTTTAATGATAAAATGTTTCCTGGATTCCTAATAGAATCAACTTAAGACATGGGTGCCCTCTATCATTACTAGGGAGGAACTGGGCAGACCAATAGACTGCTTGGACACCCCCTGCTCTCACGTCTCCTACCCTCACCCCATTGACTAGTGGACCTCAATTTAGTTTATCTCCAATGCTGCTTTAATGGAAGGGTGTAAAGGATATTTACCAAAGGGTGATTTTTTTTTTAGAAATATGCCAGGAAACTGGGATGGAGCTTGGAACTGATTCTGTAAGTAGGATAGAAACTTGGCACTTACTGGTCCCAGCTGATGCACTGTTAGCAGTTGCTTCCAACAACAACAACAAAAAATTGGTAAAATTAATTCCAATAATGGTTTTCATTTAGTATACTGCATCACATGAAAGTTTGGAATTCAAGTCTGTTAAATTTGAAATAAAACATTATTGTTTATACTCTTGCAAATGGAGGTTAGAAAGTCCTGCATTAAAGATAAGATGATGTTTTTGTGTGTGTTGATCAAACACATTTGGTGATGCATAGTATTGTGGTACACAGAAAGCTCATATCTAATTAAGAAACTTTTCAAGCAAAAACATTTTTGGAATTAGCTATGGTACACATATAATTCATAACTGTATCCAAACCATCTTTTTATATCAGTCCAAATGGAAGTTATAATTGTAGAAATTTGCATATTGTTATATACACACATTTAGAGTACAGTACCATTAAAAATTTCATGATGATGCAAATGAGTACACAAACATAGATTAGCAGAGCAGTGCACAAGTTCTGCTTTTGCTGTCCATTTTCATCAGTCTGTTAAAACAATTTGAACCTTCAAAAATCAACTGTAAACCAGCCTACTTTTCTTAAAATGGCATTAAACTATTTTTTTAATGTGAGTGCCATATACTTTGCTTGAAATTTATTTAAAATCTGTGTAAACGTTTACTCAAAGAATACAGTAAACTGTATGTTCATCATATTTAGAAAGCCAAATAGTATACCAAAAATAAAAGAAAAACCAAACCTAAACAGTTGTGTTATTAGATACCCAAAATTATACATTAAAAAATATCATCTCAATATGAAATAAAAATACACATGTGCTTTTTCACATAATGCCACATACATTTTGCCATATAGGTACCAAAATTATAAGCATTATTAATCTAAATATTCCAATAATGAGATAAAAATAATGAGTATTAGAATCTAAGATTTGGTCATTAATGTGACCAAACATCAGTAAAATTAATTGTTGTCTATGAATAAAGAAATAAAGAGGAAAAAGTACCATATGTCATGGAGTCTAAGATTAAAATGTTCAGATATCAAAAATTTTGAAATTTTAATATCTTATAATCATTTAAATATTTTTTAAATTTTATTGGAGGATAGTTGATTCACAGTGTTGTTAATTTCAGATGTATAGCAAAGAGATTCAGTTATACGTTTACTCATTTTATTTCATACTTTTGCTTATAGGTTATCACAGAATGCTGAGTAGAGTTCCCTGTGCTTACAGCAGGTTGTTGTTGGTTATCTATTTTATTTAAAATCACATGTGTATTTTAATCCCAAGCTCCTGATTTATCCCTTTCCCCTGTGTTTCCCATTTGGTAACCATAGTTTCCTTTTGATATCTATAAGTCTGTTTCTGTTTTGTAAATAAGTTCATTTGTATCATTTTAAAAATTAGCTTCTACATATGAGGGGTATCATATGATATTTGTCTTTCTCTGACTTACTCCACTTAATATGATAGTCTCTAGATCATCCATGCTGCTGCAGATAGCATTATTTCATTCTTTTTATGACTGAGTAATATTCCTACATATGTACCATGTCTTTTTTATCCATTCCTGTGTTAATGGACACTTCGGTTTCTTCCATCTTCTGGTTATTGTAAAATTGTGCTGCAGTGAGCATTGGGATACATGTATTTTTTTTGAATTAGTTTTCTCCAGATACTGCCAAGATGTGGGGTTGCCAGGTCATATGGTAGTTCTATTTTAGGTTTTTGAGGAACCCCCATATTGTTGTCCATAGTAGGTATGCCAATTTACATCCCTACCAACAGTATAGGAGGGTTCCCTTTTCTATACACTCTCTTCAGCATTGTTTATAGACTATTTGATTATGACTCTTCTGAGCCATGTGAGGTGATACCTAATTGTAGTTTTAACGTGAATTTCTCTGATAATAGGGTTGAACATCTTTTCATGTGCTTGGCCATCTATACATTTCTTGGAGAAATGTCTATTTAGGTCTTCTGCCCATTTTTTGATTGGGTTGTTGGTTTTTTTTAACATAGAACTACATGAGCTGTTTGTATATTGTATAGATTAATCCCCTGTCATGTGCTTCATTTGCAAATATTTTCTCCCATTATGTGAGCTGTCTTTTAGCCTTTTTTATTGTTTCCTTTGCTGTGCAGAAGCTTTTAAGTTTAATTAGGTGCATTTGTTTATTTTTGTTTTTATTTTCATTATTCTAGGAGGTTGATCCAAAAAGATACTGTTGAGGTTTACGTCAGAGAGAGTTCTGTCTGTTTCCCTCTAAGAATTTTATAGTATCTGGTCTTAGGTTTAGGTCTTTGATCCATTCTGAGTTTATTTTTGTGTATGATGTTAGAGAATATTCTGATTTCATTCTTTTAAATGTAGCTGTCCAGTTTTCCTAGCACCATTTATTGAAGGGACAGTCTTTTCTACATTGTATATGCTTGTCTCACTTGTTGTAGATTAACTAACTATAGGTGCATGGGTTTGTTTCTGGAATTTTTATCCTGTTCCATTGATCTGTATGTTTGTTTTTGCACCAGTACCACTTTTTTTGATTACAGTGGCTTTTTAGTATAATCTGAAGTTAAGGAGTCTGATTCCTGGAGCTCCATTTTTCTCTCTCAAGATTGCTTTGGCTATTTGATGTCTTTTGTGTTTTCATACAAATTAAAAAAAAAAATAGTTCTAGTTCTGTGAAAATGTCAGTGGAATTTCATAGGGGTTGCGTTGAATCTACAGACTGCCTTGTGTAGTATGGTCATTTTGACAATATTGATTCTTCCAATCCAAGAACATGGAATATCTCCATCTATTTGTGTCTTCTTCAATTTCTTTTGTCAGTGTTTTATAGTTTATAGAGTACAGGTCTTTTGTGTTCTTAAGTTTCTTTCTAGGTATTTTATTATTTTCGATTCATGATAAATGGAATTGTTTTCTTCATTTCTCTTTATGCTCTTTCATTGTTAGTGCATAGGGATACAAGAGATTTCTTTTTTATTAATTAATTAATTAATTAATTTTTATTGGTTTTTCCATACAATGACATGAAACCGCCATGGGTTTACATATGCTCCCCCTCCAGAACCCCCCTCCCTCCTCCCTCCCAATTCCCTCCCTCTAGGACATCTCGGTGCACCAGCCCCGAGCATCAATCCTGGGCTGGCGATTGATTTCACATATGATAATTAACATGTTTCAATGCCATTCTCCTATATCATCCCACCCTTGCCCTCTTCCACAGAGTCCACGAGTCTGTTCTATACATCTGCGTTCCTTTTGCTGTCTCGCATGCTGGGTTCTCGCTGCCATCTTTCTAAATTCCATATATATGCGTTAGTATACTGTATTGTTGTTTTTCCTTCTGGCTTACTTCACTCTGGATAATGGGCTCCAGTTCCGTCCACCTGAGTAGAATTGATTCAAATGAATTTTTTTTAATGCTGAGTAGTATTCCAATGTGTATACGTACCACAGCTTTCTTATCCACTCGTCAGTTTCTGTGTATTGATTTTGCATCCTGCAACTTTACAAAACTCACTGAGCTCTAGTAGTTTTCTGGCAGCATCTTTAGGGTTTTCTGTGTATAGGATCATGTCATCTGCAAACAGTGATAGTTTAACTTCTTTTCCAATTTGGATTCCTTTTATTTCTTCTCTGATTGCCATAGCTTGGACTTTGAAAACGGTATTGAATAAAAAAGGCAAGAGTGGACATCCTTGTCTTCTTCCTGATCTTGGAGGAAGTGTTCTCAGGTTTTCGCCGTTGAGTATGATGTTAGCTGTAGGTTTGTCATATGTAGCTTTTATTATGTTAAGGAATGATCGTGTCCACTCTGTGGAGAAGTTTTTTTTTTTTTAAATCATAAATGGGTATTGAATTTTGTCAGAAGGTTTTTCTGCCTTTATTGAGATGATCATATGGTTTTCATTGTTAAGTTTGTTGATGTGGTGTATAACACTGATTGATTTATAAATATTGTAAAATCCTTGTATCCTTGGGAAAAATCCCACTTGATTACAGTGTGTGTGATCCTTTTAATGTATTATTGGATTCAGATTGCTTATATTTTGTTGAGGATTTTTGTGTCTCTGATCATCAGTGAGCTCAGGACTTTTCACTCTTGTGGAGAACTTTTGAATTGCAATTATTTCTTCATTTATGTGTAATCCACCTGGCAAGTATGGGGTTTGATTATGTCATGAAAATGCCCATTCTACCATTCTGTTGTGCCTCGTCTTTGTCTTTGGATGTAAAATCTTATTTGGCAGGATCCAGTCTTTTTTTGTCAATAGTTGTTCAGCAGTTCGTTGTGATTTCGGTGTTTTGGCAAGAGGAGGTGAGCCCCAGTCCTCCTATTCTGCCATATTTTCTGGAGTTGAGGGGCTGCTTTTAGTTTGGATGTTTGCTGCCTTTTTCCTCATTGTGTGGTGGCTGTAACCCACTTTGTATAAGCTATGTAGGCATAACGACGCTTGCATGCCCCCAGGGTGGCAGGAGCAGGACTTGGTGCCTGATTTCAGGTCTCCTACAGGTAGCTTTGGTCCACACACTCCCGATACAGCATGGGAAGGGCTCTACCCTTGCTCACTGGTCTTCTAGGGGCCGCTGCTATCCATGCATTCCTGGGACAGTGGGACAGCTCTTAGCATCTACTCTTAGGTCTCCTAGAGATAGCTGGGCTGCTATTCACACACTCTTGTTACAGTGGGGGTGGAGTTTGGTGCTTGTTCTGGAATCTGGAATGGGCAGCTGCTCTCCATGCCCTCCAGGAATGGGGAGGGCAGTGGAATTTTTGGTATGGAGATTGGGAAGTAATTTTTAGTATTCAGGTGAAGACACTAGGTAAGCAGTTGAATAATCCTTTCTGGGCTCCAAGAGAGAGAACTCTGTCAGGAAATCTCCAAGCCATAGTAGCATGATCCTATGTTGGCAAATTTTACCTTTCTGGGCCTCAGTCCCCACGACTTGATTGTGAAGCAGAACATATGGGCTGTCTGGTAGAGGATTTCTCAAAGCACATTGCAGGCTCAAGTCAGAAGTCACTCACCTTGACTTCTCTGGGCATCTCATAATTGTTTTTAGCCAAGAAGTGGCTATGATAGAGTTGTCACTGCTGGCTTCTGTTCAGCATGAACATAGTTATTCATGCTATCATTGTATTTGGTTGAGATATGTGCATTGTTGATGGTACATGTGGAGAATTAAATTGTTGTTTGAAATGTCTTCTAGCAGGACTAATATGACCTTAAGTCAAAATGAAAAGTTGTATTCAGAAAGGTGTAGAAATATAGCATTAAGTCATAACTTGGTTATTGTTAAAGTGAATATCCATCATAGGAAGCCTAACAACAATTTCCTGCTTACCTTTTTCAAAGCAGGAAGAGTTTTATAGGACATAAGAAAGGAACTTAATCACTAGTAGAAGGAGCTACATTACTTTTTTATTTATTAGAATTAAGACTTTTTAATAGTATTTTATTACTTTCTGTTACCGAGATGTATGCAGAGGTATTGACTTTTACATGATTAGCCTGTGACTAAAACCTGAGAAATTGTCAGTTCCCTCAAAATGTTGAGCAGAATTTCAAATCTAAGAGCAACGTTTAAGAATCATCAAAGATACTTTTGTAGATTAATTGGCAGTACTTTTTAGATATTTTTTTAAGGAGACAAGATACTAGTATATCTTACGATTTACATCATATTTAAGATTTTATGTAAAATGTATTCATAACAAACCAGGACAGACTCTAGACAATAACAGAAAAAGGTAGGGAGGCAATACTGCTGACTATAGAGTGCTGGGGGAAATACAGAACAGTGATTGTCTTTTACAGGGGACTCTATAGGTCTTGATAAATTTAATATATAAAGTACACCTATAAGTAAAATCAAGATATAAAGTTGTTTCAACTTTACTATATTCTAAATATTTTCAAATTTTGCATTTTATTTCTCCATAATTTCTGAAATATTCAGAATCATGGATTTTATTGTATAAATGTATGGAGTAGAATTGGCCAGCATCCTAACCATACAAGGAACATTTGGAGGAGATGGTTGATGAAAATATTTAGAATTTATGTTTTGAAGGTAAGACCACAGAATTTATCGATAGATTGGATTTAAGTTCTGAGATAAATTACTGTTGTTGTTCATTTAGTTGTGTCCAACTCTTTGTGACCCCATGGTCTGAGATAAATGATTAAGGTTAAATCTAAAGTTATGTTTCCCTGAGCAAGTAAAAGCATGGAGTTGCCAGCATGTGAAATGGTGAGAAAAAAAGAGATCTGGCTTTGGGAATAGGTCAGAATTTCAGTCTTAAATCTGCTTAGTCTGAGACATCTTGGAAGGTATGTTAATAGGTTTTGAATATAGGAATCTCAGGTTCTCAGGATTACTTTGAGATGCTGCCATAACGTTTGAAATCATTACCATAAAAAAGAGAGTAGATGAAATCAGTTCAGAAAGAATATACAGAAAGAAAAAGTTTCCAGGTGAAACTATGGGTCATGCTAACATTTATAAGTTGCAACAGAAGAAAGGAAATGAGGAGACTGGGAAGGACTGACCAGTGAGGCAGAAAGCAAACTAGAAAAGTTTGGGAAGGGAGGTGACAAATTGAAATCCAAATGAAGAAAGTGTTTGAAAGCGGAGGAAGTCATCCACTGTGTCAAATGATGCTGATAAGTCAAGCATGATGAGGACTGAGAAAATTGATTATAGTATAACAAAGTGGAAATTGTTGGTCACCTGGATCAAAATAATTTCAGAAGACATATGGTTATAAAAAGCCCAACTAGAGCAGAGTTTTAGAAAGGGAGGAAAAGAATTTAAGGAAACACAGATAGGCAACAATTTCTGAAAGTTTCACGCTCAGGGAGAGGGGAGAAAGTAGGGAAGTATTAAAGGCCAAAGAGAAAGGTGCCCAAGATAGTGTTTGACTTAAAAAAAAAAAGAGAGAGAGAGAAAATAATGCCATGCCTATATGTTGCTGACAGAGAAGAAAGAGCAGAGGAGAAATACATGGTGATGTTGAAGAAAGGAGAAAACCGGCAAGGAATGATGTATAGTGTACAGATGGAGAAAATTGTGTAAATCACTGAACAATAACAGGACTGGAAATCAAGTTTGTGAGCACAGAGCCCTGCGGATGTGTAGATATAGAAGTGGAAACTTGAGGAAATTCTTATGACTTTGCTTTTCTTATGAAATAAAAACCAGTGTATTGCTGAGCATGAAGATGGGGGACGTGAGAGCAAATTATTTTGTTCCCTACAATATGTATTTGAAAAAGAATTTACTATGTGTTTCCCAGTAAAGCCCTAGATGTGTATGATATAGCAAACTTGCTGATTATCTCAACTTTTATATATTTGCTACACTCTTCGTCTCATCTGTTTTCTTCACATCTGTAAAATGGGGATGGTAATACATATCTTAGAATACTGTTGGGATGTGTAATGTTAATTTAGATGAAAATGTATAAAAATATCTTGGGTGACATGGTATAACAATGAGATTTTCTTTTTTTGCCATTGAGATCAAGAGGAAGTTTATTTTTAGAGAAATGTATTTTGCCACAAAAGATCTCCAATCTGGGGCCTTGTGAGCAAGCGAGGACTCATCTGGTTGTTAATGAGCAATGCACACCAGGGCGGTTATAATTAAATGCATATTCCCTGTCACTTGCAGGTTAAATACTTGGTTCATCGCATCAGTCAGGAGCAGAAGCTTTATGAACGGTGCTCTCAAGTGTAGTTTGTTTCATGATGTAAATTTATTGCTGGGAAGAAATTGCTCTTGGCAACATAATTACAGGTTAAAAAGGACTGAGGGGGAAACAGTTCAATGTATAGCATATGTCATAGATGACACAATCAGGGTTTGACAGCCTGGCAGAAATCTGTACTAGTGTGACTATATTATTATGAGCTCTGATGCCAGAGATCTCTTATAAATTATTTCACCCATAGTGATCAACTGATTGATTTTCTTTTACCCAAGAACAATGACCTTAACCTTGATAGAAGGATCCTAAAGTAAGGAAGATGAAACCCCAATTCTCAGCAAAATGCATTCTTGAAATATTGCTATTAGAGCCCTCTCTGTAAATCTGAAACTTAGAAGTGCTTCAGATAACTTCCATCCCCCAACTCAAATGTGTTTGAGAACTGGAAATTGTAGAGGAGAGTGCATGGGCCAGGAGACACCTTCCTTATTTGTGTGGTGGTGGTTCAGTCGCTAAGTTGTGTCTGACTCTTGGACCCCGTGGAGCCTGCCAGGCTCCTCTATCCATGGGATTACCCAGGCAAGCATACTGGAGTGGGTTGCCATTTCCTTCTCAGGTGATGGAAATATGAGGAGGAGGGGAGCAGAGAAGGGCCCCTTTCCTGAGAGTAAGGCTGTGCTTAAGAACTTCTGCAGTGTCCAGGTGACAATTACAAGAGGACCACCCACTTGAGAGTGACAGCTCTAATCCAATACAACAGAAGACTAATTGAACCAAAACCCCATTCTACAATCTCGTATCAGGAGCACCCATGAGCAGAGTTCTGGGCTTTCTAATAAGGGGCTGTTATTCTGGATGGTGGGCAAGTAATTAGCATTTGATATGTCCTTATCCAAACCTCAGAGTGACTCATACTCCATCCAAAATATTCTTTCCTTTTATTCTCTCATGTGAAGTTTGAGTTTCTACCCATTGAAACTATCGATGATGATTCATACAAATCTTAGAAAAAGAAATAATCACAATCCAAATCTGTTTCAGGCACTTGACACCGGGTGATAACTTTCAAACCACAAACTCCTAGATAAACTTAGTTACGTTTAATGAATTACTGGGGGCTGAGTGTGAACTAATGTGAGAGAAACTTGTGAAAGCTGCAGTCTTAGAAGAAGATTGTGGGCTTTCCTGCCAGGAACCTTATCACAGTGTAGATGAGAAGATCCTTTCCTGGATCTGATTGGGAGAGGGGAGGGTAGTCACTGTGAATTAAACCCCAGAGTATTCCCACAACAAAGGTCTACCTAGCAGGGGGAAAACCCTTCACAGAAACTTTATCTATCTGGGTGAAGGGCAGTTACCCTACTCCAATCCCCTCTAGCCATCCTAGGCACCCAAGAGGATAGGAGGGAAAGACATTTAAATCACAGCCCAGGGAACCAGCCCACTTAAAAGATGGAGTTTACAGTTACAGAACATTCCTCTCCACACATACAACCATACAAACAAGTCTCCGATGTAATTACAGTGGAGTGTAGCCTAAGAGCTGCAAGTTACAAACTATTTAAAGAGAATTCTCAGGGAAGCTGAAAGATAACAGGGGAAGCAAAAACAAATACTCCTGGGGACTGTCTGTTTTTGGAGAATGTCTCCCTCCATTCCTGGACTATCAATTTAACATACAGAACGCAACTTCAATTTTTATTTTTCAGTTTTTTTCTGAATACTTGGCCATGCATGCTTTTTCTGCTTTCTAAATTTCCACAGTGCTTGCATATATCTCACTAGTTAGCCCTCATATCTTGACTTTAGCTTTTATTTTTCTTTACACACGGTTTTCTTTTTCCTAACTCAGTGAAACTCCTAGAGGAAATGCCTGCATTTATACATATTTGAGTTGTTCATAGTACATAGCCTATAACGGACATGAAATATTTTTTGAGAATGTTATTTTATAACTTGTTACCTTCAACTTCTGGTTGTGTGTGAAGAATGTTTCAATGAGTCCTGGCATCATTACCTGTAGGAGAAAATACTGGTTTATGAATTGCATATGTGGATGCTAACCCTGCCTTTAACCCTGGCTCCACTAAACATCACAATACGTACATTTTGTGTCTTCTTTTTAATCTCTGAAACTTCTTTTATGGCCCACTAAAAGCTTTTATCATACATGAGTGATCAAAAGTTTTTCCAAGTATGACTTTTATCAGGATATGTGATTTTGATTTTCTGGGTGAGAGATGAACCATATGCCATAACATAAATTGTCCCAATATATCTCAATATATAATATCTAAATATAAAGATACTTTACCTATTGTCTAGAGTCCCTGAAATCTGACAAATGAAGGGCATGGCAAGTGACAGGTTAGTTAACATTATGGAAAAATGAAAATAGCAGTATGGGATATGCTTGCAACATATAGTCATGCTTCTTTACAAGCTCAAAAAGAAAAGAAAATAGGGCAATGACATGTCATTTATAAACTGGACTACGGAAATCAGCATTCATTAGAATGACAATCTAAGATTTTTTGTTGAACAAAAAGTCATATTCGCACTTGAAGCATGAAATGTTATTAAAACTGAACCAGCTGTGGCATTCATATTCTAAGTTGTGAAGTCTTCCTGGCAGTGACAGTGTAAAAGCAAACAAAGTAAAATAAACAATACGATAATGTCGGGCTTGTTGCCAACGTAACTAAAATATAATCTCAAAGAAAGTCACCTGGAAAAAGGAAACCAACTGAGGAAATCTGATAGGAAGATAAAATCAAGTCTCAGGATTCTCATCCTTAAAAGAGAAATCATAATTATATTATAGGGTAGAATGAAAGTCTGAAACTGGTGCAATGTAAGAAATGCATCAAACCATATGCCTGGCACCCAGAAGACAGGCACTAAATGTTAGCTGTTACTTTGCAGCTTTTAGTACAAAATCTTACCCAAAGAAAGAATAGGTTAAAAACAAAAACATTTAGCAGACAAAGAGATGTTTCAAACACACAGCTGGGTTATGCAGTTTTGTGAACTTGGGCCCCACTTTCCGTGCACTGTATTTGTAAATATCTGTTAGTATTGTGCTACATGTTGGGTTGGCCAGAAAGTTCACATGGATATGGAAAAACCCAATGAGATGTTTGATCAGCCCAATACAATATTGACCATTTAGCAAACCAGTGCTTTACTCTTCAAGTTAAAACTTTCCTTACCCATAGGTTTGGTATGTGAATCTGAATATTAATAGAGGAAAGCTGATGGTGATTGTCATATTGTATTCCGAATTCCCTTCTCCCCTCTGAGGATTATATATGGTGTGAAGGTTTATTATGCCTGGCTGTTTGTGCTGGTAGGTAAATGTGTTACTCCTGTAACTCCTCAGCCTTTTATTGAAATGATATTCACCTGGCATTCCTTTTCCTTTAGTTCAGTTGATAAATAAGAGCTTTATTTAAAATTTCTATTTTGATCAGTCACACCAAGAGTATGGCAGGCATAAATCTTTACATAATCATCAACATAAAATAACATAGAAAGCCTACACTGCCATATGGACAGATAATCTGATCATATAACATGAATAAATGAATAGAAAAGGACAACTTCATCAACTCAAAAAATAAAACTGCTTAGAAATTTAAAGTAAAAAGTAACAAATTTTATCTCAAGTATGTTGCTGGTTAAAGTAGAAAAGAGTTGGGTATCGATTTTAGGCTAGTTTATAAACAGATGATTCTGGACCTGTCTTTTCTCATATCTTTTCTATCTACAATGAGGAAATTTCTATAACTTTATATATTAGATCACTAATTTCATCTGAAGTCATTTTCAACCTATTATTACATATGCTTTCTACTGATTTCAGAATTTTGATGCCATTTTTTAAAATTCCACAGACTGCAATTTTTTATTTTTATTATTACTTTTTTGGATAATATTGTTATGTTTGATTAATTTAACACCTGTGTAATTTTGAGTATACAAAGCATAATTACTTAAAATTGCATTGGTTCTCAGCAGAATTTCTTATGTTCTCCAGAGTCAGATGCTCGTTCATTCACTTTGGTTCTTCTCTTTTTTTATTTTGTATTGGAATATAGCTGATTGACAATGCTATAATAGTTTAAGATGAACAGCAAAGGAATTCAGCCATACATACATATGTATCCATTCTCTCCCAAACTGTACTGCTATCCATACACTGAGCAGAATTCCCTGTGCTAAACAGTATGTAAGTCCTTGTTGATTATCCATTTTACACAGAGCAGTGGTTCTTCTCTTTGTGTGTTTCTTAAATATCAGTTGATCCCTAGTTGATTTCTTTGCTCATCACATGGTCCGATTTGCATCATCTAGAGATTCTTCAACATTTATTTTCATTTTCTAATGATAATCTCTTCTTAATTTGACACAATTGTGAATTTATTCTTTTTTCATTTACTTTTTTTGTGATCCAGTTTGATTTGGGAAGAGAACACAGTGACGCTTACGTGCTCAGTTTTCCATTTTCATCTAGAATTCTGCTTTTAACCTTTGGGGTAAAGTTGATTCTGTTTTGTAGCCCAGGATTATTCCAAACTGGTTGATGGTTCCAACCAGTTGGTTTAGTTCACAGGCCTGGATCACAGTTTTCATCTAACATGTTAACTGATGGATTCTAATGAAAAGAGAGCACCTGCCCGTTCAGTTTAGTAAACCCCACAAATGTCTCAGAAGGTGTTTTTCTCTGCCATTATTGTAGAGACCTTTACCTGTAGATCTGAATGAATGCCTATACAGTCACTCCCACTGCAGCAACTTAGGTTTAAATTTGAGTGATTGTTTTACTATCTTTCCTCATTGTATATAATTCACTGAGAAAAATGACACCCCAGTTGTGCCCTTTTCCTTGTTTGATAAATATTCATTTCTTCCTGGTGATATGAAAAATGTTGAAATGAAAGTTTCAAATTTTCCTGGGGAGAAAAAAAATGACAGTTTTCAATTACTGTACTGCTTATCACAAAAGCAGTTTCATTTGCCTGATGGCTTCATTGACTGGTGTCAGGATAATGCCAAATAGAATGTTTTGCTAGCTTAATGCCACCCACAGAGATAGACAAAATATTGCTTTTCATATACTTTACAAAAATAGTAGCTATTAATTGTGCTGCTCAACCATAAGCTGATTAAGCTGGAGAAAACAAGAAATGTGACATCTATAGTTTGGGAAGCCAATTCTTTCATTTTTAGTTACTAATTCATGATTTAAATCTTGGATTTAGAAATACTTACCAAATTCCTTTAGATCTCTTGATTTACTATGTTTATTTCATGTGAATGAAGTAGAGTTCTAAAAAAGTTTGAGGCCACTGAGTAAGATTTACTGCAGCATTATAACTTACATGTTGTGTTTTTGTACTGTGGTTTAATGTGTTAAATGTTAAAATAAGAACTGATACATAATTTTTGACAATTACTGGACATAATTATGGACAGTTTTCTTCAACAAGCATTTGTTGATGCTCATGCCGTTTCAGATACTATTTCAGGCACTGCAATATGAAATTATTATTTTGGATTTGTGTGTATAGGTTTTAAAGAAATACCATGGTTTAAAGTGAAAGGACTGTTAATATAATGGTAAAATGTTCTAGAATACTAGACTGGGACTAGATTGTGAAAAACTTTGAAGGCAAGGTCAGGGGATGTAGATGCAGAAGGAACAATGGTTCCTTTGTCCCTTCTACAGGTGAGAGACTTAGAGTCTATGTATGTTTGAGGTGGGTCTCTTGTAGACAACATATATAGGGACTCTTTAACAAGTGGTGCTGGGAAAACTGGACAGCCACCTGTAAAAGAATGAAACTAGAACACTTTATAACACCATACACAAAAATAAACTCAAAATAGATCAAAGATCTAAACTCCTAGAGGAAAACATGGGCAAAAACACTCTCCAACATAAACCAAAGCAGGATCCTTTATGACCCACCTCCCAGAATATTGGGAATAAAAGCACAATTAAACAAATGGGACCTAATTAAAATTAAAAGCTTCTGCACAACAAAGAAAACTAAAAACAAGGTAAAAATGCAGCCTTCAGAATGGGAGAAAATAATAGCAAATGAAGCAATGGACAAACAATCTCAAAAATATACAAGCAACTCCTGCAGCTCAATTCCAGAAAAATAAACGACCCAATCAAAAAGTGGGCCAAAAAACTTAACAGATATTTCTCCAAAGACATACAAATGAGTAACTAACACATGAAAAGATGCTCAACATCACTCATTATCAAAGAAATGCAAATCCGAACCACAATGAAGTACCACTTTACACCAGTCAAAATGGCTGCCATCCAAAAGTCTACAAGCAATAAATGCTGGAGAGGATGTGGATAAAAGGGAACCCTCTTACACTGTTGATGGGAATGCAAACTAGTACAGCCACTATGGAGAACAGTGTGGAGATTCCTTAAAAAACTGCAAATAGAACTGCCATATGACCCAGCAATCCCACTGCTGGACATACACACCGAGGAAACCAGAATTGAAAGAGACATGTGTGCCCCAATGTTCATCACTGCATTGTTTATAATAGCCAGGACATGGAAGCAACCTAGATGTTCATCAGCAGATGAATGGATAAGAAAGCTGTGCTACATGTACACAATGGAATATTACTCAGCCATTAGAAAAAATACATTTGAATCAGTTCTACTCAGGTGGAAGAAACTGGAGCCTATTATCCAGAGTGAAGTAAGCCAGAAGGAAAAACAATACAGTATACTAATGCATATATTGGAATTTAGAAAGATGGTAATGAGAATCCTGTATGTGAGACAGCAAAAGAAACGCAAATGTATAGAACAGTCTTTTGGACTCTATGGGAGAGGGCAAGGGTGGGATGATATGGGAGAACAGCATTGAAATATGTTAATTATCATATGTGAAATCAATTGTCAGCCTAGGTTTGATGCTCAGGGCTGGTGCACTGGGATGACCCAGAGAAAGGGAATCGGGAGGGAGGTGGGAGGCGGGTTCTGGAAGGGAAACACATGTATACCCATGGCAGAGTCATGTCAATGTATGGCAAAACCAACATGATAATGTAAAGAAAATGAAAAAAAAAATTTTGAAAAAAAGAAAGAGTATATGTATGCTTTAGAAGTGTGATTTTGATCACAATTTAAAGGACGCCCAGATAAGCAATGAGACTGGATACGAGGAATACAGAATTTTATCTTCTAGAGTCGGTGCAGGACATAAATAGTGAACATGTGGATGCACAACAATCACACACATAGAGGTGGGGTAGTTTTGCAACTGATTAGTAGACTGAAATAGAAAAAGAGACTAGATTCTCTGAAAGTAGAGTATTACATGTGACATGTCTCTTGGGAAGTCATTATATTGAAACTTTTACAATCAAACTCACCCTTTAAAATATGAGCTAATTTTTTATATAATGGAATGAATATATGGTGATTATCTTAATAAAAGATCTTGAAAAGAACTACAGTTAACAGTTTTTAACTACAGTTAAAAAAAAAGAATAGCACATATGTTTAGACCTTAAGTAAAATTCTGACTGTGCCATAGCAAGTTATACAAAATTAGGCAAGTTACTTTGTCTAGCCTGAGTTTTCACTTTCTAATAGAAAGGCATGACAACATCATAGAATTATTTTTAAATTTAATTGAAATATTATGCATGGAATACTTAAGCCACGTTCTGGCAAGTAATAGTGGCTCAAAATTTTAGTCACTGTGTAGACAAATGAATTTCAAAATCACCTTATGATAACCTATTTCAATTCACCTCTTACACAGAATTGCAATATAGAAAACAGATCAAAGCAAAACTTAGTATCTGTTTGTCTTGTAAGTTCATCTGCATGACTTTTTTCTTAGTAGATACATTATTAGGGCAAAATCTTAATCCATGTAGACTCTAACATACTAATACTTGGTATAGTCCATTTGGGAGTTCCCAGATGGCTCAGATGGTAAAGCATCTGCCTCCAATGCAGGAGACCTGGGTTCGATCCCTGGGTTGGGAAGATCACCTGGAGAAGGAAATGACAACCCACTCCAGTACTCTTTGCCTGGAGAATTCCATGGATGGAGGAGCCTGGTGGGCTGCAGTCCATGGGGTCACAAAGAGTCAGACACGACCGAGTGACTTCACTTTCACTTCGATTTCAGGTGGCTCAGTGGTAACAAATCCACCTGCCAGTGCTGGAGATGCAGGAGATGTGACTTCAGTCCCTGTTATCTGGAAGATCTAGAGTAGGAAATGGCAACCCAATCCAGAAAATTCCGTGAATAGAGGAACCTGGAGGACTCAGGGGGTCACAAGAGTCAGAAATGACTGAGCCCACACACACATTACATGGGGTTTTTACTGAAGTTTTAAAATAAAATATTGGTAAATAAATTAGGTAAAATTCCAGTAAAATGCTTGCAAAATCTTGGAAGCATCTCAGAGGTATTCTGGCCTTTTTTTGAAGACTTATTTTTAAAGATTTAAAAAACATGAATGTAGTATAAGCACATCAACTGCATTTTGCAGATTGATGAAAGAAGTGATTTGCTTGGTTGACACAGCAGGTTACTGGCAAGGCCCAGACTTACTCTACTTTGTTCTTGGAAATGCAAAGAACAGGGTAGTGGAATACTCTTTTGATGATTAAGACACAATTTTTCAAGCAGCACCCTCTTTATATTT
The DNA here is from genome assembly GCA_007570785.1 of Antilocapra americana. Taxonomy (NCBI): domain Eukaryota; kingdom Metazoa; phylum Chordata; class Mammalia; order Artiodactyla; family Antilocapridae; genus Antilocapra; species Antilocapra americana. The sequence continues at coordinate 2,519,483 of ML662447.1, read as the reverse complement.
TCAGTTTGCTCTCCAGACCTATCAGTTGCTGTTGTCTCCTTTTCATATTTTTACTAAAGTTACAGAGGAAACTTGTGAGTGACTGAGCAAAACTCAGAAAAATAGAAGCTCCCGAAAGGCAGAATTTTTGTCTGTTTTCTCCACTACTGAACCACCAGTGCCTAAAACAGACTCTAGTTTATTAGCAAGTCCTTATGTTTGTGGAATGAATATCCTTTTTATAGACCATTACTGGGACTAGTGGGTAGATACTACTTCAATTAAAATAATAATGATAATTAAGATAATGATACTTGCAAAAGATTTACTATCAGCTAGGCATTAATCTAAGCACTTTGCGTCTAATAACTTCCTTAATCCTCTCAGCAGACCTACTGGGTAGGTGTTGTTATCATCTGCATTTTGCAGATGAGAAATTTCAGGAATGTAAAGTTTAAATCTGTTTTTGAAGTTGCACTTGAGTGGCAGAGGCAGCATGGGAACTAAAGTGTTTGGCTCTAGAGTTCACTCTCAGGACCACTAGAAAATGGCTACAAGATAAGTCTGGAGTTGTATTTTACTTCTGTAGTTTGCTCTTGTTTCAGAATGAAACAAATGTGCATGAAGTTTTTTATCGACATTATAGCCAGAGCAGTAGATTGTCTTCCTCCAGAGAGTGTATGAGTCCCTGGAGAAGGGCTTGGTGAGTCCATCGGGACTGACAACAGATCTGGGCCAGGGATGACCTACAGGAAATGATTATCTGGCTGGGGTGATTTTAAGCAAATTCACACAAACTTTTTGGTGCTTCCTCCCTTCAGGAAGTGGAGCTTTACTATACCCAATTTGAATGTGAGTTGAATTTACGGCTCACTTCTAATGAATAGAATACAGGACACTAATGATATACCACTTGAGAGACTATAACTGGCTCATGCCTTGAGCTCTCTCTGGGTTTACCTGCCCTGGGGAAGCTAGCTGCCACATTGTGAGGAGCTCTGTGGAGAAACGCATATGGTAAGGGACTTGGGTATCCAGCCAATAGCCAGTGAGGAACTGTGGCCTGCCCAGACCACTTGAGTGAGCTCCACATGACTGCGGGCCTGGCTAACAGCTTGACCATGACCCCATGGGAGACTCTGACCCAGGACTATCTGGCTAAGCTGCTCTCAGACTCCTAGGCCACAAATAGTAAGACAGTCAGTGTTGTACTAAGACTCAAAGGTTTGGAATAATTTTTACATATCTGTATAGATAACTAAATACCAACCTAAGTCATTCAGAGAAGCGAATGTAATTAAATACTGACCTAAGTCATCTCAAGAAGATGTATACCATGAACTCAAGAAAGGCAACCTTCTTTGTGACACTGCTCTTGCTACCTTCTTAAATAAAATAAATTTAGTCTACATAGCAAAGTATGAACATCCATTTCTCTAAAGGAGTCCTTAAGAGGCTTCAGTTCCATAAAGACCCCTAGGAGGGTCTTTCTCCATGCCCCATATGGGGACATAAGATATGTCAACATAAGAAACATTTTCTACTCCATTTATTCTATGTATTGAAAACTTGGAGGCTCAAACCACTCCCATCTTAGTAATTATTTTCCCATTGTACCATTAATAAAGGAAAAAAGTATTAGCTGGTCTGGAAGAAGACTAATTGATAGGGGGGGAAGAAATAAACAAATTAGAATTGGTAATTCTATTGTGATAAAACGTCTTAATGCTAGAATTACATTGTAAAGCTGGGTCATATAATTTTCGAGGGAGGCTTTTTAGTGTACATTGCACATTAAAATGCATTTGTATGTGCATTTTAATTTGATAAATGGTGACACCTTCCCATTCAAAATGCCAAGTAGTGGTTGACAAAGAGTTCAAGAGGGACTAAAACAAGCAAAAGAAAAAGTCTGTGTAAAAAATTTTAAGCTCCATCAGAACATGCTGAGGGCATATTCAGAAGCTCTTGCTAAGAGATCAAAATCAGTGTTTCCCCCAAAACCATACATCAGGCATTATGAATTTTAAGTATGTAGTCATAGAGAGCATGCATTTAATCTTAAAAATATTTCAAAAAGTACTGGTGAATCTAAGTCCTTGTTGATGGTAACAGAAAGAAGAGAAAGTCTTTTATTTTTTTTCTGTAATTGAATTTTCACGGGATGATAGTGGCTTGGATGAGAGAGTTATGAAGGTTATGAAAAGTGAAAGATATTGATACTAGAATGTTTTTAAAGTTAGAGTTGACAGGCTCATCTATCTGATATAGAGTGTGAGACAGAAGAACCAAGGTTGAAATCAGAGTTTGATCTGAGGAGCAAGACAGTCAGTAGTTCTAGTAACTGTAAGGGAGAACCTTAATGAATGAACAGGTTAGGTGGTGGTGATGCTCTGGGAGTCATGAGCTGTGTTTAACTTTTATCGCTTGTTTACACCTGAGTATAGCTGTTGAATATCTAGTCAGGTTTACAAACCCATAATGCAAGGGAGACATTGTCACTGACAAGATAAATTTGAGTGTCATCAGATTATAGATAGCTGTCCTCCTGTGCTGTGTGCAGTCGCTTCAGACACGTCTGACACTTTGAGACCCTATGGACTGTAGCCCACCAGACTCTTCCTCCCATGGGATTCACAGCCAGTATCTTACGTGGCCCCTGGTGTTCATGATCTTGTTAGGTCCCCTCCCTGCATTTAACAGGATAGGTCTGTGTGACTGATGAAGGATGGCTTGCCACTTCTGAGATCAGGTCACTGTTTTAGTCAGAGTTCTCAAGAGAAACAGAAGGAGAGGGAGGGAGAGGGAGGGATTGATTTATTGATTGATGATTAACTCCCGTAAGGAATGGGCTCATGCATTTATAGAGACTGTTGTTGTTGTTCAGTCACTCAGTCATGTCTGACTCTGTGACCTCATGGACTGCAAAAGCATCAGTTCTTTGGCACTCAGACTCCTTTATGGTCCAGCTCTCACATCTATACATGACTACTGGAAAAACCATAGCTTTGACTAGATGGACCTTTGTTGGCAAAGTAATGTCTCTTCTTTTTAATACTCTGTCTAGATTTGTCATGATTTTTCTTCCAAGGAGCAAGTGTCTTTTTAATTTCGTGGCTGCAGTCACCATCCGTGGTGATTTTGGAGTTTAAGAAAATAAAGTCTGCCACTGTTTCCATTGTTTCCCCATCTATTTCCCATGAAGTGATGGGACCAGATGCCATGATCTTAGTTTTCTGAATGTCCAATTTTAAACCAGCATTTTCACTCTCCTCTTTCACTTTCATCAAGAGGCTCTTTAGTTCCTCTTTGCCTTTTGCCATAGGGTGGTATCATCTGCATATCTGAGGTTTTTGATATTTCTCCCAGCAATCTTGATTCTAGCTTGTGTTTCATCCAGTCCAGCATTTCACATGCATAGAAGTAAATAAGCAGGGTGACAATATACAGCCTTTACATATTCCTTTCCCAATTTGGAACGAGTCTGTTGTTTAATGTCTGGTTCTAACTGTTGCTTCTTGACCTGCATACAGGTTGTTCAGGAGGCAGTAAGGTGGTCTGGTATTGCCATCTCTTGAAGAATTTTCCAGGTTTCTGTGATCCACATAGTGGATTTAAAGGGCTTTGGTGTAGTCAATGAAGCAGAAGTAGATGTTTTTCTGGAATTCTCTTTTTCTGTGATCCAACTGGTGTTGGCAATTTGATCTGGTTCCTCTGCCTTTTCTAAATTCAGCTTTTACATCTGGAAGTTCTCGATTCACATACTGTTGAAGCCTAACTTAGACAATTTTGAGCATGACCTTGCTAGCATGTGAAATGAATGCAATTGTATAGTATTTTGTACATTCTTCTTCATTGCCCTTCTTTGGGATTGGAATGAAAAGTGACCTTTTCCAGTTCTGTGAGTTATTCCTTAAAACAAGATTCCAATTATTCCCTGTCCTATTGTGTGTGTCGTTAGTCCCTCAGTCATGGTCACCTCTTTGCAACTCCATGGACTGTAGCCCACCAGGCTCCTCTGTCCATGGGGATTCCCCAGGCAAGAATACTGAAGTGGGTTGCCATGTCCTCCTGCAGAGGATCTTCTCAACCCAGGGATAGAACCCAGGTCTCCTGCATTGCAGGCAGATTCTTTACCATCTCAGCTACCAAGGAAGTACACTGTCCTATTAGAGGATGTTAAGTTTAAAATAGTTCATGGCCTGCCATCTAAAAAGAAGTTGGCAGAAGAGATATCATTTGTTCAATAGACATTTACTGAGAGAATCCTTTGTGCCAGGATCTGGGAATACCAAAATCAATAAGATATGGGAGTAATGAGCACCCCCAGCATTTCTTCTGCCCCTGAGTTTCTGGCTTATCATCTGGCAACCCACTAAGAAGGATACGTTTGGATATTTAGAGATTTCTGGTAAAGAAACTGCCTTTCTGTTATCCTCTAGGAGTTTTATAGTTTCTGGTCTTATGCTTAGATCTTTGATCCATTTTGAGTTTATCTTTGTGTATGGTGTTAGAAAGTGATCTAGTTTCATTCTTTTACAAGTGGCTGTCCAGTTTTCCCAGCACCACTTGTTGAAGAGGTTTTCTTTTCTCCATTGTATATTCTTGCCTCCTTTGTTAAAGATAAGGTGTCCATACATGCGTGTATTTATCTCTGGGCTTTCTATTCTGTTCCATTGATCTATATTTCTGTCTTTGTGCCAGTACCAAACTGTCTTAATGACTGTGGATTTGTAGTATAGCCTAAAGTCAGGTAGGTTGATTCCGCCAGTTCCATTCTTCTTTCTCAAGATTGCTTTGGCTATATGAGGTTTTTTGTATTTCCATACAAATTGAGAAATTATTTGTTCTAATTCTTTGAAAAAGATCTCTGGTGGCTTGATAGGAATTGCATTGAATATATAGATTGCTTTGGGTAGTATACTCATTTTCACTATATTGATTCTTCCAATCCACGAACACGGCACATTTCTCCAACTGTTTGTGTCTTCTTTGATTTCTTTCATCAGTGTTTTATAGTTTTCTATATACAAGTCTTTTGATTCTTTAGGTAGAAATACTCCTAAATATTTTATTCTTTTTGTTTCGATGGTGAATGGAATTGTTTCCTTAATTTCTCTTTCTGATTTCTCACTGTTAGTGTATAGGAATGCCAGGGATTTCTGTGTGTTGATTTTGTATCCTGAAACTTTGCTATATTCACTGATTAGCTCTAGTAATTTTCTCGTAGAGTCTTTAGGGTTTTCAATATAGAGGATCATGTCATCTGCAAACAGAGAGAGTTTTACTTCTTCTTTTCCAATCTGGATTCCTTTAATTTCTTTATCTGCTCTGATTGCTATGGCCAAGACTTCCAAAACTATGTTGAAAAGTAGTGGTGAGAGTGGTCATCCTTGTCTTGTTCCTGATTTCAGGGGTAATGCTTCCAGTTTTTCACCATTGAGGATAATGTTTGCTGTGGGTTTGTCATATATAGCTTTTATTATGTTGAGGTATGTTCCTTCTATTCCTGCTTTTTGGAGGGTTTTTTTCATAAATGGATGTTGAATTTTGTCAAAGGCTTTCTCTGCATCTATTGAGATAATCATGTGATTTTTATTTTTCAATTTGTTAATGTGGTGTATTACATTGATTGATTTGTGAATACTGAAGAATCCTTGCATCCCTGGGATAAAGCCTACTTGATCAT
>ML662447.1:2406796-2513415 GCA_007570785.1 Antilocapra americana | reverse complement strand
ATATATATGGAATTTAGAAAGATGGTAACGAGAACCCAACATGCGAGACAGCAAAAGGAACGCAGATGTATAGAATAGACTCTTGGACTTTGTGGATGAGGGTAAGGGTGGGATGATATGGGAGAAGGACATTGAAGCAAGTTAATTATCATATGTCTAATCAATCACCAGCCCAGGATTTATGCTGGGGGCTGGTACAGCGAGATTTCCCGGGGGGGAGGGAGGAGGGAGGGGAGTTCTGGAGGGGAAGCATATGTAAACCCATGGTGATATCATGTCATTGTATGGCAAAAACAATAAAAAAATAAAAAAAAAAAAAAAAGAAACTGCCTCTCCATGAAAAGGATCTGTGATGGGAGGGGTGGGTTTGCATCTGAGTCGAAGATGTCCCTTTAATCAACCATCTGAATCAAAGTGCACCAATTTTTAAATGTTACTATCATCCAAACACACTTTCACTAAAGAATCCAAAATAATGTTTGACCTACCATCTGGACCCTATAGCCCAGCCATGTTGATTCATAATATTAATTATTACAGTTACACAGGGCATATGGCTTCTTCCTTACTCTCTTGGATCACTTTCTTTGGGGGAAGTCCTCAACCCTGTTGTAAGGATATTCAGGCAGCCCTGTGGAGAAGTGCATGTGGTGAGAAACAGAGTCTTCTGCCACATAAAAGAGCTATCTTGGGAGCAAGTCCTTCAGGCCCAGTCAAATTCTCAGATGATCTCAGCTGCAGCCAGGAGCTTTCCTGCAGCCTCATTAGAGAGCCTCACTGAAACCACCTTGCTATGCTTCTCCTGAATTTCTGAATCCTCAGAACATGCCAAGTAAGATACGTTGTTTTCAAGCAATTTGGAGGTAAATTCTCATGTAGCCATTGCTAACGAATACAGATTAGCACTGGGAATGTGTAAGTATTAACTAAAACTTAAAATTGTGGAAGTGGTTTTGGAATAAGTCAGTGAGTGGATGTGAGAAGCCTGGATGAGGGCATTTAGAAAAGCTTGTAGAGCCCTGAGGAGATTTGGTAGCAACATCATGGCCCTTGAGGAATCTGTGTTTGATGAAAATAAGGAAAATCTTTTTGGAAACTGGAGTGAAGGCAATCGTTTTATGTAGTGATGGAATGTTCAGCAACACTATTTCCTACATTAATGAGGAAAGTAGAAAAAGTATCTAATGAATTGGATGGTGTCACTAACGAGATTTCCAGCCAGAGTTTTAGAGAGTCCATTTATTTTTTATTTTACTGCTTATAAGTAACATATGAGACAGGAACTAGAAGGATTGTTAAACCTGAAAGAGTTGAGACTTAATGGTGGTGAAAATTTTTAGGTTTTCTTGTGCAAAAATGATGCTAAAATAAGAGATGGCTTCTAAACAATGATCAAACCCAAGACACTGCTGGGACACATTGACTAAAGATAAGGCATAAAGTGTGACTGTAAAAATCCTCTGTTAGGACCTCAGAAAAATCAAAAGTGTACCTAAGAGTGTCATTTTGGTCAGACACCAGGTCATCTAAAGACAGTAATTGTGTAGTTCATAGGTCCTCCTAGTCAAACAACCGAGATTCCAAGAAGCTGAAGAGCATTGTTCCTCACCTGGCTTAGGATAAACCCAAGTAGAGAAGAGCTTATTGCAGAGAGGTGTTTAGTCTGTTTTTGTCTGGTATGTAGGGCAGATGACTTATCTCTTTAGTTTCACAGACTTTTAGATTTAGACAGCAGTTATACTTGAGGAGAGAGGTACTTAGGGTATTAAATTAGAAAAGTTTCTTTTACACTGGGCACCATCTTGCTTCCTGGTATTCACACCCTTGTTCAGACCTCTCACTGAGAGGTGTGACCTCACCTCTGTACTGAGGTTAGTCTATGTGAGCAACAGGAAATGACAAAAGTCTTGGTATGTTACTTCCAGGGCCATGTTATAGGACATTGTGGTTTTGCCTATTTCTCTTGGAGTACTACTCTGGGGAAGTCCAGTGTCGTGTTATCAGGTAGCACTGCAGAGCGGCCCTTATCAAGAAGAACAGAGGCCTTCTTCCACCATTCAGGAAGAAACTGAGACCTCTTTCCAGTAACCACATGACAAAGCCATCTTGGAAGCAAATCCTCCAGCTTGATTCCACGCTTCAAATAACCTTCACCATAGCTGACAGCTAGATTCTAACTGCAAGGAGAGACCTTGAATCAGAATAATCCACCTAAGCCACTGATGAATACTTCATCCTCAGAAGCCATGTGAGATAATAAATATATGTTTCTTCAAACGGCTGAATTTAGAGTAATTTGTTACATAGCAATAGATAACTAATACAGTGCTATTTAAAGCCATTATTTTGAGGAGATCACCTAGAAAGTAAAGGTAGAAGGTAGGAAAAGCATGTGGTCAGGGTTATGGTGCCTGAATGTAGCTCGTGTTTAAGTACCAGAAACAGTGGAAAAGATACAGTGGTATAACTCTGGCCAATTAACTGGCATTTATTTTTCCAGCTCATCAAATAGAGATAAAATAGCCTACAGTGATGTGGGTGAACAATAATGAGATAATGTTTGTAATGGGTATAATATAGTGTCTGCAACATTATAGAGTATCAATTGGTATTTTCCTTTTTTCTTATACTCTACTTACTAAAGTTTTAGGTGTTCATTATCATTAAGAGGGCAGGATCTCAGATGTTCAGATGAACATTGTGAAAAGTATCAAGTTTTCAGAATTATTTCAAATTTAGGTTGCCTATGCTCTCTGTAGATATCTTCCTTTCCCTTTAAATTGGTGCATTCTAAAATCCATTTTCCAAGGTCAGCAAAAGAATGTTATCTTATAAAAATCTATATCTGTACCTTTAGAATTATATGTAAGAAATATTCTGGGGAAGGGGCAGATTAAGGGCTTATCTACCAAATGATTTAGGCTTTATTTTTAGTTTTATTCATGTGCATTAATATTTTCTCTGACTGTTGGAAAAATTTCTATTCAATAGTATATATTTTTTTCTTAGTACAACATCCTGGGAAATTTCTTAAACAATGACAAGTTAGAATGTATCTTCAAAGCAGATGGGTAGAAAATGTATTTTCCTCAGAAATAATTTAATGTCACATTTAACTGAATGTACAGCTGAAACATGAGATTAGCCATCAGGCATCTGACAATTTTCATCCTTATCTGCCAGTCAAACACTTCAAAAAGACTTAACAATCCTGTATTTCATAGAATATGAGCAAAATTAGATTCTTGTTGATGGGGAAAAATGCAGGGTAATTATTTACTTTTGTTTGACTCACTTAGAATTTTGGAATGAGGATTCTATAAAGCTTGTTCTTGTATTGTTGAAGTCAGTCAATAAACATGATGACCAGATCACAAATTCCATTTTAGGCAATGATATTAACATTTTAAGAAAAAGTAGCTCAAAAATATTTTAAAATCTTTTAATATAAACCTACATAGAAAGCGAATTGTCATCTTGGCAGGGTAACATTGTAAATCTTAAATGATGAGTGTGTCCACTGCACACATGTGGCATGCTTGCCCTGTTAACATGGATGTTGGAATTACCTTTCATTACTCTTCTTGTCTATTGTGTTTCTAATCCTTTCTGTTCAACTCTTTAATGGCATATTAAGCTGGTGGAAAATATTCACTTTTTGCTTCCTAAAATATAAATATCATTGTTAGGAAAAATATTTAATGAGGGAAGAGAATTAGGTTTCTTTTTTTTTTTTTTTTCTTTTTTCCCAGTGACTCTGCTGACTTTAGTTTGCTGGAAACAGACTCTGAGATAAAAATTATGTTCAAGATATTTATTAGAGCTCTTTTATGAAAGTGTCTATAAGAAGGAGGAAGGCAAGTTTGGGCAGAAGGAGAGGTTAAACTCTTGAAGCAATGTAGCAGAAACATTCTGAAGCTGGTTTGACCTTCATACGTGTCCTAGTACACCATTATTGTTGTTCAGTGCAGGCCATCCCCAGAGGGGAGGGCAAACCTGTGAGCCAGTGGAGTGATGAGCCAACTGCTGGTTATCCAAGAATTTTACAAACTGGTTATTAAACTGTTAATACCTTGATATCAGCCATCATGGAATTAATTATTTCAGGGTTTTGCTTTCAGAACTCCAATCTAGCAGTACAGTCCTGGGTTTTAGAGAGGTAATACCTGGAGAGAGATGTAGCTGTGAGCCATAGCAAGCAGTGATCCCAGGGGCCAAAGCAATGAGTGTCCCCTTCATTAAAGGGGATACTTGGGTACAGCATGACCCATGCCACAGTCCACATCATTTATCACCCACATTCACTTGGTTTGTACAGTAAGATCACCTCATCTGAGAGTCTTCCAGACTTCAAGTGCTCTCTCTTCTTTGGGTAACTTAGAAGATGAAGATTAGTTAGTAGACCTTGAAGCCACAAATTATGCTCATCATCTTCCTTTCTCTCTTTCACAACCCCTTATATATTCCTCTTCTGTTGGCCTGGGTGGCATTTCTGAAGGGGTGAACCTCATCTTCATAACAGTGCCAAAGTAAAAGTGAAGTCTCTCAGTCATGTCTGACTCTTTGCAACCCCATGGACTGTAGCCCACCAGGCTCCTCCATCCATGGAGTTTTCCAGACAAGAGTACTGGAGTGGGTTGCCATTTCCTTCTCCAGGGGATCTTCCTGACCCAGAGATCGAACTCGCGTCTCCCACATTGCAGGCAGATGCTTTACCATCTGAGCCACCAGGGAAGCCATACAGTGCCAAATGACTCCTGAATGGATCACGAGGATGCCAGATTTACTTATCTCTGGCCCCATAATCCCTAGGTAAGGGTAAGTTACTCCTGGACTCCTTTCTTTGCCTCTGGTCTCTTGGCTCAAAAAACTCAAAATGAATAGATGGAAGTCAGAAAATAAAGTTTAATGTAAGTTTGTGTCTCCTGGTGAAAGTTTCCTGCCTTTGAGAACCAGAAACTCAAGGTCCTAAGATCATAGAGAATGGAAATACAATTTTCCTACATGGGTTATTGTGAGTGATAGTAATTAAGGGTGCCCCTATTCTTGTCCCCTTAGTTCCTAATTCATCTCTTCTACTAACTGGGGACTTTTTACATGCTGCTGTCTTCGAGCTGGTACCCCAGCTGGATCAAGGAAGTAGCTCTGGGGTAGTATCATTTGTAGTAGGATACCCATGGTCATGTGTCCTCTATATCTCCTTTGGTATGATGGTGGTCCCTTGGTCTGTGGTGGTGTTATGCAGGGTTCTGTGTTGATATATCAGATGCTCTGAATATCTTTGCATAGTATGTTAGCTGGGCCCCTGTTGGCAAGAATGGAAAAGCCAAACTTAGAATATATGCTGATTCCAGTCAAGATGAATAGCTATAATTTAAGGTAAGAGAAATCCAGTGTAATAAACTTGCCACCAAAGAGTTTTCTTGTTGGATAATAATTAGGGTATAGTGCTGGTTTGTGTTGTGGCAGGTTCAACATTTGGCAGAAACAGTAGCTAAATCAGTCTTAGTAAGAGGGAATATCTGTGACTTAATGACTGATCCATTCATGAGCTCACTGTATGAGGAATGGGTTGGCAGACAGCAGGGAGACTGATGGGAAAATGCAGAGTTGCTTTGACCATTTAGTAGTTCAGTACTTTATTTCATTGGATGTGGTTCTGGATTAACACTGTTACATAATACAAAATCTTCAAATACTGTGGCCGCTTCCATTGGTACATCCATATGGCTCTTTCCCAGAGCTTTCTGTCCTCAGTCTTCTAACTGTCTCCTTCTAGGCCATGGAAATTCAGCCAATCATATGTCATTTCTCATTAGTCCATTTGCATTGTTATCTTGGATTGCTTCCTTTTCTACACAAAGTGTATAACCAGGTGTTGAAGGCTTGGCCTTTTTATTTCTCTATTATCTGGTTAAAAAAAATTCCCTGATGTGGTCATAGTTATGAGCTGAGAGAGAAGAACTGAGCTATCTGCTTGTGCAAGGATGCTGCCTTACTTATGTTTGAACATACCACTTTCATATTACAATGAATTGCTCTTGGACTAGTCCAACCTATGACATCAGGAGTTTGACAGGACATAGCTGTGGCCATGTGGTCAAATGATATCCATGGTTAGACCTTCTGTCAGGGTACAGAAGCAAAAGAGTAGCTGTTTGTCAAATAATATATAGTTATCCACTTTGAGGCAGGGACTTGCTGTCAATCCCTGGAGGTCTGATTGTGATTTTTCTTTTGGAGGATTTGATAAATGGCACTTGGTGTCTTTACTATGAAAATGATATCCTTTAGGATTTTAATTGAGTAAAATCATGTACTACAGTAGTTCAGAGTTTAGAATTCTGAGTATAGCAGACCATGATTGAAATCTTAATTCTGCTGTTTTTCAGTAAGTTACCTTGGGTGAGTGATATAAGCTAACTCTTGATTATTTTATCTGAAAATGGGGAAAAAGAGCATAATGTAATAAGTTATTAAAGATAACCCAAAATATATGCAAAGCATCTAGGGTAGTGCTGACTTGTAGAAAATACTTAAGGAGTAGAATTTGAATTTTGATAATAATTAGCAATATTATCATTTTTAAAATTTACCTGAAAACCAGAAAGATGTATTCATTTAGTTTTCCAAAGTATATTTGGTGGATCTTAATGTTTTTGTTTGTTAATAAGTGTTAGTGTGGTTTCATGTGAATATTTTACATTCATAAGTAAGTATTCAGCTGTATTACTTTGAATGACTAAATGAAAAATAAAGACTGAGTGAGAACAAACATCTGAATATTGAAGTCATGAAACATGAAATGCTATATCATAAATACTTTATTCATAATTTATTAAAATAAATAAAAAGAGCACAAATGATTTGTCACACCAAGAAATTAAGAAAGCACAAATTAAAATGTGAATTGTTAAAATAACTAGGAGTACTACTGAATCACATGAGAATATATGTTCTATGTATTTTTCCCAGCCTTTCATTCAAAGCATTGTCAAGTAACTGTTATCAAAAAGAGGTCACTGTATATTACATTTGAAATTAGAAAAAGGCTCTAAAAGGCTATTTTCTTTCTTTCCTTCCTTCCTGCTCTTCGTATTGTTTCCTGTAGCAAACCGTAAATTGAAATAGCTTAATTTTGTGTTTCCATCTAAAATTATACTTTGAAAATTACTGAGCTTATATGGAAGATATAGGAGGAAATCTCTGAATTAACGTGTACATTATAGGATAAAAATCTAAATAAAATATCTAAGCATATGCTTCCCTACCCTTCCCCATTTAAAATCCACCTATAGACTAAAAAAACATTTTTTTTATATTGTCAGTGGATGTATTATACATGTCAAGACTGCAAACATTTTATCATATATACCAAAAAATCTTGATGTGGCATTTAATCTAGAGGGCCAAGAGCTAATGGAGAGGGCAGATGGAATGAATAGCACTGAAACCCCTCTTGACACTGCTGATGGATAACACTAATGAGTCCTTATTTTGGGGCAGCCCCTGTTTCCTACTACATGCATTTTCAGCCACGGGAAGTACTCCTAGGATGGGAATTTTCTCTCAAGTTATGGCAACAATTGACCAGAAGAGATGCTGTATTCCTAGTCAAGAAAAAAAGACATGTAAGAGAAATGATCCCAGCTCAGATCTTTTAAACAAGAAAAGCAGTAAAGGCATATGCCTAGCTCTGCTCCCCACATGTCGTGCTCTCTCAGCTCATGATTCCTGGACCTCAGAACTCACCATGTAAATTTATTAATATATCAGTCAGCTGTTGAGTTTAAGGTCTGATCAAAGGGTACTATCAGAAATCGAGCAGTACTGAGGAAAAAAAAATAAAGGAAATGAGTCTACCCGGTTTATGGGCAAACATGATTTAGATGGGTATTCCTTCATTCAGAATAATTATGTAAATAAAAACTGGCATGAAACCCATGGAAATGTCCACATAAATAAGAAAGGAAAAAAATGCACTAGTAAGATTCAGAAGAAGGCACATATATATATATGCATCTCTATTCTGTTATCCATATCTATTTCTATATATCTTTAAAAGTTGCTTACCTTATTCTGGTGTTGTGTGCTGATGAGATTTCTTGAATTACATTTTAAAATGCAATTTTAAGATTATTAATAAAAGACTCTGAAAAAGTGTTCCTCTCTCAGTGGTGTCCAACGCTTTAAGAGACAAATGTGTATCCACATCATACAACATGTTCCTGGGTGACGACCCAATGGGTTCAGTCCGTATAGAAGGCAAGTGGCCAACTCACATGAAGAAGTAGTATCATATTGATAGCTTACAGTGAATGATGTCAGATTTTTGATCTCAGAAAAAGATTTAGCTTTGGGACCAGGGACCAGGCTTGATCACTCAAGAGCTTTTGTGTGGCAGAGTTTTATTAACGTAAGAAAAGGGACAGAGAAAGCTTCTGACACAAAGAGCAGAAGGGGATTGGAGAATGCCCCCTTTGTTAGTGTTAGCAAGAGAGTTATATACTTTTTGCAGGAGAACCAGGTTCTATCCCTGGGTCAGGAAGATCCCCTGAAGAAGGAAATGGCAACCCACACCAGTACTCTTGCCTGGAAAATTCCATGGACAGAGGAGCCTGGTAGGCGACAGTCCATGGGGTTGCAAAGAGTTGGAAATGACTGAGCAACTTCACTTTCACTTTTATATACTTTCATGATTAGTTGTTACAATAAATCAAAAAAAAAAGTCTCAAGGTTGTAAAGATCTTACTAGATGCATTTCCATAATTTATATTTTAAGATAACAAGATTAGAATGAACAATAGAAAGATCTTATCAGACCCACTCCCATAATATACATTTTAAGATGACAGGATTGGTCAGAGGTTCTTGTTAAGGAGAAACATGTCCTCGAGCAAGATACATTGTTATACTGACTAAGACAAAGCACTGTAGAAAAGAATGTGTGTCCTTTTCTCCTTGAGAGCCCCAGACCCCTTTCTCTACCTACTCTTCCTCCCCCTTCTCCTCCTCCTCCCTGGACATCTTATCAACCTACTGCAGAATTGACTCTCTGAATATACATGTTTCTGTGTGTGTGTGTGTGTGTGTGTGTGTATGCATATGTACAAATATAAACCACTAGTGTTTATGTCCTAAGTCATTATTTTGTGATTACCTATAAACTGCAAAAGTAGATCTAAACACTGTTTTCTCCTGACTCTATCCTTATAGTTGAGACATATTTTAGGATAAGAAATGGCTTCTTCACAGGGACCTCCTGCAGTTAAGAATTTTCTTGCAGAGATCCAAGAAAGCATTGCCTACAACAGGCATTCATATATTTTTTAGTTTCTGTCTGAATAGCAGTAAAGAAAGGTCAAGTAGCCAGACGTGATAACCCTGGCCACTGCTGTGTTTACCTTGTATGAATTTTCTAAAAACAAGATGTAGAAATGGCTGAGGCTTTTAAAGCAGGGATGGCAGGCATTCTCTGTCAAGGGCCAGATAGTAAATATTTCAGGCTTTGTGGGCCATGTGGTTTGTGTCACAGCTATCAGTTCTGCAACTGCAGGGCAGGGCTACCACAGACGATATGTACATGAATGAGCATCATTGCTGTGTGACGGAAACAGGCACGGTTCTGATTTGTCTCTTGAATCATAGTGTGTGGATCTTGATTTAGTGAGTGTATGGACCTTAGTGGACTTTATGGTACTGACCGAAAACTATAATCAGACAAAATGAAAAGACACAATTTTATATGAAACGGAGCTTTTTGTACTGGGGTGAAGGGAGGAAAATTTAGATGATTAAGGGAGAGTGGTATATTCCAATAATGGAATTATCTTGATTTTATTCTTTTAGAATCACTTCAGAATTAATACTGTAAGGAAGACATCCATGTTCCAGCAAGAAGCCCAACTAAGCTCTACTATAACATAAAGGTAAATGTGCTGAATAAACTGTACTTTTAAAAATAACATAACAAGGCATTCCAAACCAATGAAAGGTGGGGAGAGAGAGAGAGAGAGAGAGAGAGAATCTCCAGTTGCCAAAAACAGAAAAACATCAAAATAGTAAGTATATGACCTGGTTACACCCAGTGCTTATGTTGTGGTATATGTATGTGTCTGTGTGTTGGGGGGATACTTTGGGAAATACTGTTAACTTGAAATTGGAAGGTTGATTTTGTTTTTATTTTTTAAATGCTGAAGTTTGAAAAAGTGTGAAATATTTCAAACATACAAGTAGACAATGATAAAATGACACGAGGCACATCATTGTAGGGCTGGTGAATGACAGATTCACCTTGCAGACCCAAGCAAGGCCTGCTTCCCCCCACAGCTGAAGGCTAGCACTCTGCACTGAAATGCTCTTGGCTAAAGGGAACTGTCTTGCCCAGACTTTCACCTCTTCTCAGGGTCAGCTGAAAACCTACCTACTTTTGCAGTTTATAGTAATCAAGGTACTTGCCTCAATTTGGGAAGTCTCTGAAAAGTCATCCCAGCTTCAGACGTCCCTGGAGGATCAGATGGTACATACCCCTCTTCTAGTCACTTTTCCCTCTGTCCAGTCCTTTTTTCCTCACTTTCTTTTAGAAGTTCCTCTTGAATGTCCACAAATCATAGTCTCAAATTCTATTCCCTGGGAAATGGACCTAAGAAAATCATCACCCACCTTTGTAAATATGCATTATTTCTTACAGGTTTCATATACTGTTTTTATTTTCATTGAGGAATTAAATATTTCAGACACAATGGAAAACACTTCCCTCCCATTATTTCTAAGGAAATTTGCGATCTAAAACTCAGTGTGTATAATTTCCATGAACACGTCTGTATTTTAGCTTACAATTTGTGAATCCACAAACCATCGTTTAATAATTTTTGAGTATGTTGAAACTTCACATATGCTACTGTGGAATACATTCTGCAACTTGATTTTTGTTTGTATTAAAATTGTTCTTCAGGCTTGCTTATTTTTATTTTATTTTTTTAAATTTTATTGGAGTGTAGTTGAATCATATGTTGTATTAGTTTCAAGTATACGACAAAGTCAATCAGCTATACACACATATACATATCTGCTTTATTTCTTTTTTAGATTCTTTTCCAATATAAGCCATTACAGAATATTGAGTAGAGTTTCTTGTGCTATATATTATAGTAGGTCCTTGTTAATTAACTATATATAATAGTGTGTACATGTCAATCCACCCTCCCAGTTTATCCCTCCCCTCCTTACCCCTGGTAACCATAAGTTAGTTTTTTACACCTGTAACTCTGTCTCTGTTTTGTAGATGAGTTCATTTGTACTGTTTATTTAGATTCCACATAAAAGCACTATTGTATTTGCCTTTCTCTGTCTGATTTACTTTACTCAGTATGATAGTCTGGGTTCATACATGTTGCTGCAAATAGTATTACTTCATTCTTTTTTATGGCTGAGTAATATTCTACTGTGTATATGTACCACATCTTCTTTATCCATTCCTATGTTGATGAACATTTAGGTTGCGTCCATATCCTGACTACTGTATATAGTATTGCAGTGAACATTGGAGAGCCTGTATCCTTTTGAATTATGGTTTTCTCCAGATATATGCCCAGAAGTGGGATTGCTGGATCATGTGGTAGCATTACTTTTCATTTTTAAAGAACCTCCATATTCTTCATCATAGTGGTTTTACCAGTTTACATTCCCATCAAAAATGTAGGATTGACTTTTCTCCACACCCTCTGAAACACTTATTGTTTCTTGTTTGGGTGATGATCTTGAGATATATACTTGCTGATATAATTAAGTCTATAAAATATTAACTATGGCAAAAATGTGAAAATATTAACAGGTGATAAATTTAAAATGAAAACACATTCATATCTGGTATATGGTTTCCTACACACCGCTTTATATTGACTGCTTCAGGAATATGTATTTTTAGAAAGTAAACTAGCTTAATTCAGTGAAAAAATAAAAGCAAGGAAATCTTTTGTTTTTCTCCTCCTACTCTCATCTAGTCAGGAGAGTTCAAACTGTACTGCCCAAGAGCCTTTCACAGCATGAGTCAAACAAACCTAATTAGCTCTATCAACAGCTCCATACTGGCCTGGTTTTTGCTCTGTCCCATCGTTTTCAAAGGTTTGCTCCATAGAAGGGATGCCTCGAATAATGCTTTATAAAAAGGTACTCTCTAGTCAAATGATCTATTAATTATGCAAGCTACAGACCTATCTTGGATGAATACTTGCTTCTTCATGTTAAAGACAGAGAAAATTCTGCAGTAAATAAATCTATTAAATTTTTATTTAGCTGGTATTTCCTTTTTGTTTTTCATGAAGTGTTTTGCTTACAGAGCTCCTAGGAGACTTCCCACAGTACAGAACACTGTGGATGTGCTTCAGTTACCCCTCTAGTTATAATTTGTTTGGCTGCTGCTGGTGCTAAGTCGCTTCAGTCATGTCCGACTCTGTGCGACCGCATGGACTGTAGTATACCAGGCTCCTCCGTCCGTGGGATTTTCCAGGCGAGGGTACTGGAGTGGGTTGCTATTTCCTTCTCCAGAGAATCTTCCTGACACAGGGATTGAACCCGGGTCTCCCATATTGCAGGCAGATGCTTTACCATCTTAGTTACCAGGGAAGCTGAAATAGAAGCTGTGATCAAAAATCTCCCCAAAAACAAAAGCCCAGGACAAGATGGATTCACAGGGAATTCTCTCTAACATTTAGAGAAGAGCTAATGCCTATCCTTCTAAAACTCTTTCAAAAAATTGCAGAGGAAGGAACACTTCCAAACTCATTCTACAAGGCCACCATCACCCTGATACCAAAACCAACAAAGACAGCACAAGAAAATTATAGGCCAATATTGCTGATGAACATATATGCAAAATTCCTCAACAGGATTTTAGCAAAGAGAATTCAGCAGCACATCAGAAAGCTCATACACCATGGTCAAGTTGGGTTTATTCCAGGAATGCAAGGTTTCTTCAATATAAACAAATCAATAAATGTGATACACCATATTAACAAGTTGAAAGATTAAAACCATATGATCATTTCAATAGATGCAGAAAAAGTCTTTGACAAAATTCAGCACCTATTTATGATTAAAACTCTTAAAAAAATGAGCATACAGGGAGCCTACCTCAACATAGTAAAGGCCATATATGATAAACAGTAAACATTATTCTCAATGGTGAAAAACAGAAAGGATTCCCCCTAATATCAGAAACAAGACAAGGGGGTCCACTTTAATCACTATTATTCAACATAATTCTGGATGTCCTAGCTGCAGCAATCATAGAAGAAAAAGAAATAAAAGCAATACACATCAGAAAATAAGTAAATCTCTCAGTGTTTGCGGATGACAAGATACTGCACATAAAACACCCTAAAGATGGTATCAGAGAATTACTAGAGCTCATTAGTGAATTTAGCACAGTTGCAAAATACAAAATCCATGCACAGAAATCACTTGCATTTCTGTATATTAGCAATGAAAAATCAGAGAAATTAAGGAATCAATCCCATTCACCATTGCAACAAAAAGAAATACCTAGGAATAAACTTACCTAAGGAGACTAAAGAACTGTACACATAAAATTATAAGATACTAATGAAAGAAATCAAAGACAACATAAACAGATGGAGGGCTATTCCATGTTCCTGAGTAGGAAGAATCAATATTGTGAAAATGACTGAGGTACCAAATGCAGTTTACAGATTTAATGCAATCCCTGTCAAATTAACAATGGCATTTTTCACAGAACTAGAACAGAAAACTTCATAATTCATATGGAAACACAAAAGACTACAAATATCCAAAGCAGTCTCAAGAAAGAAGAATGGAGCTAGAGGAGTCAACCTTCCTGACTTTAGGCTATACTACAAAGCTACAGCCATCAAGACAGTATGGTACTGGCACAAAAACAGAAACATAGACCAGTGGAACAAGATAGAAAGTCCAGAAATAAACCCATGCACCTATGGGTACCTTATTCTTGACAAAGGAGGCAAGAATATACAATGGGGCAAAGACAGCCTCTTCAACAAATGATGTTGGGAAAACTGGACAGCTACATGTAAAAGAATGAAATTAGAACACTTCCTAACACCATACACAAAGATAGACTCAAGCTGGACTAAAGACCTAAATCTACGGCCAGAAACTATAAAACTCTTAGAGGAAAACATAGGCAGAACACTCTGATATAAATCAAACCAAGATCCTCTATGACCCACCTCTTAAAGTAATGAAAATAAAACTGAAAGTAAACAAGTGGGACCTGATTAAACTTAAAACTTTTGCATAGCAAAAGAAACTATAAGCAAGGTGAAAAGACAGTCCTCAGAATGGGAGAAAATAATAGCAAATAAAACAACTGACAAAGGATTAATTTCCAAAATATACAAGCAGCTCATACAAGCCAATGCCAGAAAAACAAACAACCCAATCAAAAAGTGGGAAAAAGACCTAAACAGACATTTCTCCGAAGAAGATATATAGATGGCTAACAAACACATGAAAAGATGCTCAACATTGCTCATTATTAGAGAAATGCAAATCAAAACTGCAATGAGATATCACTTCACACTGGTCAGAACGACTATCATCAAAAAGTCTACAAACAATAAATGCTGGAGAGTGTGTGGAGAAAAGGGAACACTTGCACTGCTGGTGGGAATGTAAATTGATACAGCCACTATGAAAGATGGTATGGAGATTCTTTAAAAAAGGAATAAAACCACCATATGACCCAGCAATCCCACTGCTAGGCATATACCCTGAGGAAACCAAAATTGAATGAGGCACTTGTATCCCATTGTTCATTGCAGCCCTATTTACAATAGCTAGAACATGCAAGCAACTTAGATGTCCATTGACAGATGAATGGATAAAGAAATTGTGGGGCATATACACAGTGGATATTACTCAGCCATAAAAAGGAATGCATTTGAGTCAGTTCTGATGAGGTGGATGGGCCTAGAATCTATTATACGAGTGAAGTTAGTCAGAAAGAGAAAGATAAACATAGTATTCTAATGCACATATACAGAATCTAGAAAAATGGTACTGAAGAATTTATTCGCAGGGCAGCAATGGAGAAACAGACATAGAGAACAGACTTATGGACATGGGGACAGGGGAGGAGAAGGTAAGATGTATGGAAAGAGTAAGATGGAAACTTACATTACCATATGCAAAAGAGACAGCCAATGGGAATTTTTTGTATGTCTTCTGAAACTCAAATAGGGGCTCTGTATCAATCTAGAGGTGTGGAATGGGGTGGGAGAAAGGAGGGAGATTCAAAAGGGGGGAATATATGTATACCTGTGGCTGATTCATGTTGAGGTTTGACAGAAGACAACAAAACTCTGTAAAGCAATTATCCTTCAATAAAAGAAATAAATTTAAAAAATTCTGGCAAAGTAAATAAAGACTGTAGAAGGAACTCAAAAAAGTGACACTTGAAATATTCTCTCAAAGAAGTAATGGGGGAAGAAGGGAATAGAATCTGGTTAGAACAGTTAGCCTGTTTAAATGTGAATAAATTATCTTTTAAACCTCTCATGCAATTTTCCTTTTCTCCCATTGCCTCATTTTTATATGGAGAGAGTGGCTCTTAAAAGTAAGTTAATCAGGGATCCAAGTGTCATTTGCTTCCCAGGTGGCTCAGTGGTAAAGAATCCTCCTGCCATTGCAGGAGATGAAGGAGGTATGGGTTCTATCCCTGAGTCAGGAAGATCCCCTGGAGGAAGAAATGGCAACCCATTCCAGTATTCTTGCCTGGAAAATTCCATGGCCGGAGAAGCCTGGGGTGATAAACAGCCGGACAAGATGAGCACACATGCACAAAATGTCAAGTCTCAGAAGACACGAGATGCAAAGCATTTAGTTTGTACAACTTATAAACAGCTTCCATGATTTGTGATATGCTGACCAAGCACCAGGATTGCACTTCTTCAGAGCATGATGTACTCAGGGCATGGATGACTTCTCCCAGAGAAGTGAAAACCTTACAGTCCAACAGTGTGCAGGAGCTAATACATTCAGAAATTTTGTTATTGGTTATTATTATATCATAACATGATATTATTATCATTCAGATTGGCATTATGCTTTAATGGTCCTAGTCGATTTTAGATGTCATTTCTGATTATGTCACCTTCATCACACTTGATAATCCTTTCTTTTCATCCAGCTATTTGATCACATGTGAACCTGGAACCCAGTATTGTGTGGCAAATACATTCTCTTTTATTATAATCTCTACATAGAATTGAACTCAAACCATGTCTTTAGATAAGCTCTTCCACAGAAGATACCATTCCTTTCCCACTTTCTCCAGTAAATCACAAGCATGTTACACTGCTCAAAAAACCTCAGAGTAAAGTTTGGCATCTTCATCCATTGTGCTGTTTTTCTGGACCATATATTACTTTATATTATGCAATAGTTTCTATTGCTTGAGGTTCATGCCAGCCTGTTACAGCAACTGCTGCCTCTCTGTGTTGAGGACACCTACTCACTCCAGTCCATTTCTTTTGGTTTTTCCTTCTTTCATCTCTGCTCATCCCCAGAGGCTGGAGCAGGAGCTTTTTGGATGTTCTCTATAATTTTCCAAGAATGAATCAGCATATGATTCTGCATCTATTCATGTGTATTCCTTTATAAAATGTGACTTCTTAGGAGGAAATACTGACATTTTTTTCATTATTGTAGCCTAGTATTTGTCACAATCCCTGCTCCCAAACTTTACATTAGTAATTATTTGTTGAATATCTGAATGATTATAGGGTACAGCAAGGCAGTAGGATTCAGGCTTTGATCTCAAACACATCATTAATGTTGTTGATGTTTTTCACCAGTGTTCCTTCTGTCTCCACAATGCTCTTGTAATTACCGCTGGCTGCTGTGTTTGCTGGACTTTTGCTCTTTTATATTTCTCAGTTTATCATAGTACGTGACATTTTTTTCTTTTAACTGATTTCCTGGCTCATGTTCTTGCCTCTGTCTAAAGTGAATTATCAGGATTCAGAAGTTGGGTTAAAGATGAATATTTAAATAGATAACTTAATTCAGTGGACAGATGACATATTACTGAGTAATCTAGAAACATTTTGCTGTCCTACAATCCCAACTCTAGTACTTAAGCACCTTTAGCGTCGCTGAACAGGGCACTTCACCTTAAACTTGTGGGATATTTGTATTCTAATTTGGGACTGGATGAATAATAAAAAAGGATGATCTCCTATTAAGAAATTTGGCTCATAAAGACTTATAGTTGTCTTACTCAATGTCACTGCTCTGGTGAGATACTCCTAAATCGGCATGACTTTTGGGATTATTCATATTACTTTATTTAAACTTCAAACTCTTACACAACTTCCAATTTGCCCTGTTCTGTTTCTCACAGCTGCTTATTCAGCTGTGGGTTCGTTGGGAATCACCCTGTAAGGCCTATAGAGTCCCTGATGCTGCTGCTGCTCAGACATTCAGTCATGTCTGACTCTTTGAGACTCTGTCGACTGTAGCCCACCAGGCTCCTCTGTCCATGGGATTTTCCAAGCAAGAATACTGGAGCAGGTTACCATGCCCTCCTCTAGGGGATGTTTCTGTCCCAGGGATCAAACCCAAGTCTCTTATGTCTCCTGAATTGGCAGAAGGATTCTTTACCACTCCTGCCACCTCCCTACCAAAGCTTATTTATTGCTAATAAAGTCAGCCCAGTGAAATATCCCTTCCTCCCAGCAGACCATAGGTTTCACATCATGTCCTCCTTACCTGAATCTTGCCTTGATTCTGAGGACCCTGAATTTGATTTAATTTCAATTAAGATCCTTTTATTCAACAATGACTCTTTGTTATAACTTTTTCTATACTCTTAAGTGTCAATCACAGTAAATTACATCAAACGCCTTTACACTGAAGTTGTTCAAATTAAGAAAAAGTATCAAGATTCAAGGAACCTGATAGCTCTTCTCCTGTCTCTACAGATGAGATATATGGACCATCTGCACCTGCCCCTCGAAAGATATGACATTCAGTTTTTCAGTCCTCTTGATCTATCCTGACCACACTGTGCTGTCTGGTAATTTGTCCTGGAGAAAACTGGGGAGGAAAGAAAGTCAGGTCTCAGTTTCCTTTCCAAATGAGCAGTTTTCACAACTGTCTTAACAGTTCTACGTTGCTGCATGCAGCTTCCTGGTAGACAATGGTCATTCACTGCTGCCCTCAGTCACTCTGCAAGATGGGGCTGATGGAGTGCGTGGTCCGAAGGGAAGAATCCCTTCCTATTCCATTTGGTATATCTGCCTGTATTTTCCAACTGTGGTATATCATCACATCCCAACTCCAGCACTTAAGCACCTATTCCATCATTCAGACAGAATCTAGAGTCTCTCTGGCTTAATTCCTTCATCACACTCCTAAGAGGGCATGTATGAATCATAGTTTCATTAGTCATTAATTGATTGAAATAGTTGTTAGTACCAGCTGTATGTGGCACACTTCTTGCTCTCTACACCGTGTTTGGCAAAGAATAATATCGCAGTATATATTTTTCTCTACATATCACAGGAGGAAACACTGTATATACTGAGAACCATTTTAGGTAACCATCACTTTAGAGTCCCTGAGCTAGGGCTCACATTTTCCTGAATTCTTCTCCAAGTTACTTGTCTCTTAATTTTTACATTCAAATGCACCACTGTCGCCTCCCTGACCGTGGAACTCAATGAACTTACATACTCACATTCTGTTCTATGTCCTGAAATACCAAGTGGTGTTCTATAAAATTTCTCTGTGAACAACTTGTTCTCTGACTCCAAAAATCCTGACATGATAATGTTGTAGAGCTAGCCAGGGTATAAATATGCACCACTTATATTCTTAAAGAGCACCATTTGAAAAATAAAGGCTTTAAATCATTGTCGTGGAAAAGGAGCTCCTATTTCAGAACCAAACATTTTGACTGTTTAGTACATTTAAGCATTTGATATAGCTCATATGATGATGAAAAAAATTTTTGGTAGTGAAAAGATATTGTGTTTTTAAAAATCTGTTTGATAAAAACATTCCTGGACAAGTGAAAAGAGAAACAAGCCAAAATAGAAAAATTCTAGTCTGAAGACCTTGGGCATATATGGAGTTTGACAGAATTCAGATATAGTATCCCAAAGCAGGGAGTAAGTTCATTGTGTTTCATGTGAAGCCACATTAATTTGTACTTTGATCTGAATTTTGAATTCTGGCTCTCCAGTTAATTATGGAAACTCAGAAAGGTAATTTAACTTCTTTAACCTATAAAATAAGGAGTGTTTAGTTCATAAAAAGTATAAAAGAGTTGATGTGGCTATCAAATAAAACATTTTGTGGATGAACTTAGCAGAGTAGTTAGAAAACATCGGGTGATCAGTCATCACTGGCTGCATTAACTGCAAGAAGAATATCCTTAAATATATTTCTTAGAAGGTATCTTTATTAGAGATAAGGCATCCTCATTAGAGAATCATTAAATATGGTAAGTTTATGGGGAACATAAGCAAGGTAAGTGCATTTAAGAAAATGATATCTACATATAACACACATTATCTTTTTTAAAACTTTTTATTTTATGTTGGAGTATAGTTAATTAACAGTGTTGTGATAGTTTCAGGCATACAGCAAAGTGATTCAGTTATACATGTATCTATTCTTTCTCAAATTCTTTACCCATTTAGATAGTTATATAATATTGAGCAGAATTTCTTGTATTATACAGTAGGTCCTTGTTGGTTATTTGTTTCAAGTATAGAGGTGTGTACATGTGATTCCCAAACTATCCTATCCCTTATCCTTACTCCTGGTAAACATAAGTCCATCTCTAAGTCTGTGAGTCTTTCTGTTTTATAAATAAGTTCATTTATGTAATTTCTTTTTAGATTCTGCATATAAAACAATGTCATATGATTTCTTTCTCTGTTGACTTAGTTCACTCAGTATGACAATCTCAAGGTTCACCCATGTTGCATATGGCATTATTTCATTTCTTAATGGCTGAGTAATATTCTATTGTGTATATGTACCATGTCTTCTCTATCCATTCCTCTGTTGACATTTAGATTGCTTCCACGTCTTGGGTATTATAAACAGTGCTGCAGTGAACATTGATGGGTATGTATCCATTTGGACAATGTTTTTCTCCAGACATAAGCCCAGGAGTGGGATTGTAAGATCAGATAGTAACTCTTTTTGCATTCTTATGGAACCTTCATACTGTTTTCTGGAGTGGCTGAACCAGTTTACACTCACACTCACAGTGTAGCAGGGTTCCCTTCTCTCCACACCCTCTCCAGCATTTATTGTTTGTGGAAATTTTGATGAAGGTCATTCTGGCTCATGTGACTTGGTAGGTCATTATAGTTTTGATTTATATTTCTCTAATAATTAGCAATGTTGGGCATCTTTTCATGTGCCTATTGGCCATCTGTATGTCTTCTTGGAGAAATGTCTGTTGAGGTTTTCTGCCTTTGTTTTTTTATTGGGTTGTTTGTTTTGATGATATCAAGATGCATGAGCAATTTTTAAATTTTGGAGACTAGTCCCTTATCAGTCACATCATTTACAAATATTTTCTACCTTCCTGTGAGTTGTCTTTTCATTTTGTTTATGGTTTCCTTTGCTGTGCAAAAGCTTTAATTAGGCTCCATTTGTTTAGTTTTATTTCCATTTTTCTGGTGACTGATTGAAAAGATATTGCTGTGGTTTATGTCAGAGTGTTCTGCCTATGTTTTCTTCTAAGAGTTGTATAGTGTCCAGTATCACATTTAGGTCTTAATCCATTTTGAGTTTATTTTTGTGTATGATGTTAAAGGTGTTCCAATTTCATTTTTTTTTTACATGTAGCTATCCAATTTTCCCAGCACCATGTATTAAAGATACCATATTTCCTTTATTGTATATTCCTGCCTTTTTTGTCAAGTTTGACCATAGGTGTGATGGTTTATTTCTGGGCACTCTAACCTGTTCTATTGATCTATATTTCTATTTTTGTGCCGGTACCATATTTTTCTGATGACTATAGCTTTTAGTGTAGTCTGAAGTCAGTGAGCCTCATGCCTCTAGCTCCATTTTTCTTTCTAAAGATTGATTTGGCTATTTGGGGTCTTTTGTGTCTCCATACAGATTTGAAGATTTTAGTTCTAGTTCTGTTAATAAAAGCCATTGGTAATTTGATAGGGATTGCATTGAATATGTAGATTGCCTTCGGTAGTATTGATTGTTTCAATTCAAGAACATGATAAATCTTTGTGTTTGTGTCATCTCTGATTTTGTTCATCAGTTTCTTACAGTTCTCTGCATACAACAAAAGGCCAAACTCCCTGAATGTGAAAAGCACAGTAAGATGGAGGCCAAGGCTTGTGCATGTCCTTCTGGCTCCTTGTATAATACTGTCAAAGTGAACATAAGATGCTTTATAACATGAATATAGTGACTGTGTTGTAAAATATATACTTTACCTCTCATGATGATTTGTTGTCCAGTTGTTAAATGGTGTCCAGCTTTTTGCAACCTCATGGACTGCAGCATGCTAGATTTCCCAGTCCTTCCCTGTTTCCTGGAGTTACCTCAAACTCATGTCCACTGAGTCAGTGATGTTATGTAAACATGTCATCCTCTGTCATTGCCTTCTCCTCTTGCCCTCAATCTTGCCTAGAATCAGGGTCTTTTCGAATGAGTCAGGTCTTCCCGTCAGGTGGCCAAAGTATTAGAGCTTCAGCATCAGTCCTTCCAATCAGTATTCAGGGTTGATTTTCTTTAGGATTGACTGGTTTCATCTCCTTGCAGTCCAAGGAACTCTCCAGAGTCTTTTCCAGCACCACAGTTCAAAAGCATCTATTCTTTAGCACTCAGCCCTCTTTATGGTCCAAATCTCACATCCATAGCTGTTACTGGATAAACCATAGCTTTAACTGTTTGGATGTTTGTTGGCAAAGTGATGTCCCTGCTTTTTAATATACTATCTATGTTGTCATGACTTTTTTCCCCAAAGAGCAGTCTTTTAATTTCATGGCTGCAGTCACCATCTGAAGTGATTTTGAAGCCCAGGAAAACAAAATCTGTCAGTGTTTCCACTTTTTCCCCATCTGTTTGTCATGAAGTGATGGGATGAGATGCCATGATCTTAGTTTTTTGAATGTTGAGTTTAAAGCCAGCTTTTTCACTCTTTCACCTTCATCAGGAGGCTCTTTAGTTTCTTTTCCCTTCTGCCATTAGATTGATATCATCTGCATATCTGAGATAGTTGAAATTTCTCCCAGCAATCTTGATTCCAGCTTGTGAGTCATTCAGCTCAGCATTCGCATGATGTACTCTGCATGTAAGTTAAACAATCAGGGTGACAATATACAGCCTTGATGTACTCCTTTCCCAGTTTTGAACCAGTCCATTTTCCCATGTCCAGTTCTAACTGTTGCTGCTTGACCTGTACACAGGTTTCTCAGGAGGCAGGTAAGATGATATGGTGTTCCTGTTTCTTGCAGAATTTTCCACAGTTTGCTGTAATCCACTCAGTTAAAGGCTTTAGTGTAGTCTGTGAAGCAGAAGTATACTATATATACACAAACACACACACACACACACACACACACATGTACGTATATATATATATATACACACACACACATATATATAGGAATTCTTCTTGCTTTTTCTATGATCCAGTGAATGTTGGCAGTTGGATCTCTGCTTTCTCTGCCTTTTCTAAATCCAGCTTGTATGTCTGGAAGTTTTCAGTTCACATATTGCTGAAGACTTGCTTGAAGGATTTTGAGCATTACCTTGCTAGTATGTGAAATGAGTACAGTTGTGCAATAGTTCGAACATTCTTTGGCATTGCCTTTCTTTGGGATTGGAAGGATAACTGATCTTTTCCAGTCCTGTGGCCACTGCTGAGTTTTCCAAATTTGCTGGCATATTGAGTGCAGCACTTTCACAGCATCATCTTTTAGGATTTGAAATAGCGCAGCTGGAATCCCATCACTTCTGCTAGCTTTGTTCATAGTAATGCTTCCTAAGGCCCACTTGACTTCACACTCCATGATATCTGGCTCTAGGTGAGTGACTACACCATCATGGTTACCCGGGTCATTAAACCTTTTTTGTATAGTTCTTTGTATTCTTGCCACCTCTTCTTTATCTCTTCTGCTTCTGTTAGGACCTTGCCATTCCTGTCCTTTATTGTTCCCATCTTTTCTTGAAATGTTTCCTCAGTGTCTCCAATTTTCTTGAAGAGATTTCTAGTCATTCCCATTCTATTGTTTTCCTTTATTTCTTTGCTCTGTTCACTTAAGGCAGGTTTCTTATTAGATAGGAATTAAAGAGATGATTTCTAGTTTTATATAATTGCAAGATTTATCAGAAATTTTTAGAAGTTTGTGTACTAAATTTAATAAGTAAATTGAGGGAAGGAAGAAAGGAAAAATGAATGAAAGGCAGTTCCTTCCTTTTAAACCTTGGAAATAACTAATATATCTATAGAGGAAATTGGAGATGCAAATCCACATGATTTAGCAGCAACAAAAGTCCTCCCTAGCAGGAGGTAGTTAAGGATGGGGCTGACTGGGGAAGTTGGTATTCACTTGATAGAGTCCAGAATATCAGTCATGTGTTTGATGGAGAGAGACTCTAAATTATAGAAACAAACAAATAGGTAAAAAGCCTGTCTTCTCAAAGGAAACTCCAGAAAACTAAATTGTACACTCTTAATTATGAGAGCAATTTATTATCTACATAGCGAGAGATAGAACTCAGGTAACTGTCCCCACCAACCACCCCAAATTTAAGTTAATTTCCTGTTTATTGTTAATTTTATTAGCTTCATGCAAAGGCTCATGATGCCATGTCACTTCTTCATTAAGTGGGCTTAAATAGTACTTAATAAAAATAATGTCTGGCAGGAATTGAAGTGGCAGGCAGTATATTTACATAGAAATATCATTTTATAACTCAAAAAGACAACATCAATATTCAGAAATATTGTTTTTGCCACAGTTAAAACTCATCATGATATTTTGTGTATTTTATACATCCTTCTGCAAAACTCTTGCAAATCTAGACAAAATACTTTCTTCAGTGGATGGCATAGCTGACCTTCACCTGCCGAGGCAGCAAGGGGTTGGAGACATGGAAAATCCTGCACACCTGTTGTTACTCTGAAGATTCCCATGAAGATTGCAATTATGTGCAAATTTCTTTAAGCCTAATCCTTTTGGATGGCAAAGATGGCACATGTGTGATTTCTTTAGCCTTATTCTCAACAATAAAAATTCTCATGAGAAATAGGGATAGAGTCAGTGGTGTGCAGCAGTTCAGAATACTGAGGTAAAGATATGAAGAATGGTGGTTTGCAGCTCACCTTGGTTCAACTAATTTAACAGATGACAAAACTGAGGTCCCGAAAGTGACTCACATGTTGTAAGCTTACATGGAAAAGTAAGTTCTTCTATTTTATGATGGAGTAGATGCATATTTATTAACACAAAAGAAATTTCCTCAAAGATTGAGGCAGCATGTGATTATAATACTGGAAAGATGCTATAATCTTTTTCTGAGTCCTTTTCTGAACATAGTTTTCAGGCAAATGTTTTATAGTTCATCGTTCAATTTTGCTTGTTCTTCTCTGATTAAATCTGCACATATAACAATAACAAATATGCATTATTTGTGTAATAGAGGAAGACAAAATATATTTGAATATTGGATTCCTTATCACCCATGATATTAGCAAAGCTTAGGGTTAGTTTAGACTGGTCAAGCTAATGAGACTGTGAGATGAATTTTGGAAAAGCAGTTTGTATGGCAGATGTTTAATAGGGCTTTTGCTTAGAGCTGGAATGCCCCACAGGGAAGAGAGAAGGCACTAGTGCTTTGTTACTCAATGTGTGGTCCCTGGAATAATAGGATGGGCATTACCCAAGAGCTGGATAGAAATTCAGAATTTCTGAACTCAGCCCTGCCATTCAGAATCTGCATTTTAAAAGGTCTCTGGGTTAATGTGTCCATAAACACATGAAAGTTTGATAATCACTATTCTAAAGTAGAACACAGACATGACTTGAATCAAATCACTGATTGAGTTTGAGGAGGCAGGTGGAGGAAAGACACGGGGAAAAAAGAATGTATAACAAATAGAGCTGGGGAAATAAAATTACAGGCATAGGAGCCTCTTGTTATATTTCTATCCTAGCCTAGGTTATATAACTTCTTTGTTTGACAGTCTTCTGATATGTAAAGAAGTTAACAGTTTCTATACAGGCATACCTTGTTTTATGGCACTTAGCTTTATTGTACTTTGCAGATATTGCATTTTTTACAAATGGAAGGTTTGCGGCAACATTAATTTGATCAATCCTGTCAGCTCCATTTTTTTCCAACATCATCTGCTCACTTTTTGTCTCTGTGTCACATGTTGGTAATTCTCACAGTATTTCATACTTTTTCATTGTTACATTTGTTACAGGGATCTGTGATCAGTGATTGTTAAGGTTACTATTTTAAAATTTTTTCAATTCCCTGAAGGCTAAGATGATGGTTAGGATTTGTGAGCAATAAATTGTGTTTTTAAACTAAGGTGCATATTTTGTTTTTCAGATATAAAGCTATTGCACACTTACTAGAGAACGGTTTAGTGTGAACACAACTTTTATATGCACTGGGAAATCAAAAAATTTGTGTGACTCTTTACTCTGATATTCCCTTTATTGCTGTAGTCTAGAATTGAACTCCCAAATATTAATATTTCCAAGGTATGCCTGTATCTTATGAATATTTTGAGCATTAAATGTTGAACACGCAGCAGTGTACGTGATGTGTAGTAGAAAAGAGTTTATTAATACCATTTCTTTCTCCTTATTGTGAAAGCGTAGTGACATATTTGGTGGCTTTATAGTCCTGAAGCAAGAAGATATTAAAATATAACTAAAAAGACATGTTGCTTCAGGCTACAATTCTTATCTTCAAGTTTTATTAAGTGTCTCTAGTATTCACTCTAATACAAAGTCTTGTAGAACTAAGCTTTGGCAAGAAGGCTTGGACACTTTCCCTTCCTAAAAAAGGAGGTAATGATGGGTTTTAATTGCAGCACAATTAGAGCTTGTGATATCAAATTAATTTTCAGTGATAGTGTTGGTCTTGGCAGAGAGTGCAGAATTTATGAGATTAAAGCCCTGTGAGTATATGCACATACTCTTATAGCTTTTTATGCAAATTGAAATTCCTGCTTCATTTTCCATTTCTAGAGTCAAAGATTAAGGATAATAAAGCTTTTTAACTTAGCTAAATTAGTTAAGTGCATTTTATTACATCAACCCAGACTTTATCATTGGTCATACTTGGCAGAGTCTCTCCACTTTAAATAATTACTCAGAAGATAATAATTTCATGAAATTTGTTTGTGCAGATAATATGGAGATAAGGTTCTAAATTAAAATTACAGAGTTTTAATAAAATTTAGAGCCAGTATCTTACCTGTAACCATTAATATACCTATAAAACCCATGAAACTAAGCTAGTGTGAATATTGAAAATCTTATATTTATTTAATGAACATATTTTATATGCTTACCAATAAGGCAACGATTTTATTCCAAAACACTTGTTACAGAAAATAATAGCAATTTATTTCATTTTGAATTAATGTAATCAACATCTTCAAATTTTAGATCATTCAATTAAAACAACAGTATCAAACTATAATGAAAAATTAAAACCAATAATTATAAATATTGACAGATAATTTGATATAATATTAATGTATAAATTCAACTCCAGAAGAATAGATATTTGTACTGATGTTATCAGAGGGACATAACTGGGTAAGAAGTATGAGACCTTTGAGATTTTATATCCTTATAGAATAATGAAATTTCATTTTTATTTTTTTAATTTTATTTATTTTTAATTGAAGGATAATTGCTTTACAATGTTGTGTTGTTTCTGCCTTACATCAACATGGAATTTTATAATTTTATTTTTTTAATTGAATGTATTTTTTTCTCATCTCTTCTATATTTCAATAGCTAATACAGTCACATAGCTCAAAATTCAAAATATTTACATGTGTGCAGTGAAAGGACTTGCTCATACTCTGGAATTGCATTCAGATATCTTCTCCCTAAAAGCTGTGATAAAAAACAACAGTTGCTGAACTATTTTTAAGTGCTAGGCACTGTCGTGAACCTTTTATGTCAGTTGCCTCAGTTATCCCTCAACACAACCTTTTAGTTGGCAATTGTTATTCCCCATTTCACAGATGAGGCAACAGGCTCTGTGCCAAGTCCAGTCTACCTTGGTATTCATCTGGACTTGGTCCAGGATCCTGGGTGCATACCAAAACCCATAGATGCTTCTATTCTTCCTATAAAACGGCATAGTACTGTCAGCTTTCCATATCTGTGAATTCCATGTCAAAAGACAGGGAGAGTTGACTGTAATTTGCTCAAGGATTGGTAGTGACAGTGTTGGGGACTGGAACTCAGAAAATCTGGGTACTTATGTTAACTTTGAGCTTCCCTGATGACTCAGGCAGTAAAGAATCTGCATGCAGTGCTGGCCTGGGTTTGATCCCTGGGTCAGGAAGATCCCCTGAAGAAGAGAATGCTACCCATTCCTTTATTCTTGTCTAGAGAATTCCATGGCTCTTATATCTCTTAACATATCATCAAACCAAGCAGTATTTCTTACATTTCATTTTAAAGAAGTATATATATATATATATATATATATATATATATATATATATATATATATATATATATATATATAATTACCCATAATGAAATTTTGAGTCTTGCCTTATCTGTGTAATTATATGTATTTTAGATATTATCCAATATTATTGATTGAAGCACTTTCTTATTCTTTTGTTTTTTAAAGTACTCAGTAGAAAAAGTTAATTTTGTTATTTGAAGCAACCAGTCCTGTATAGTTGAAAATTATATGGTCTTCAGTTATTTCCTATTATAAGTGATATTGCAATGATTACCCTCTACACTTTACCATTTTGCACATATCTGAGTGTAAAGAGGAGAAAATCCCATATGTAGAAAGGCTAAGTGAAAAGATATATGAATTTTAAATTTTTATTTGCTTTGCACAGAAATTTAAACTTTGATGCAGCCCATAGAGATTGTACCAGTTTTTACCCTGAATATATTAAGGTTTCTATTTTCTTATACACTGGCCAACACTGTATTATAAAACTATTGGTTCCTGGCCAGTGTTTTAATAAAAAATATACATTATCTGGCATTTTAATTACTAAAACTTAAATTTTCATTTTGAAAAGATTTCAGATGTATAAAAATGTTGCAAAGATTTGCTAAATCTGCTATATATATCAACAGTATTCCTCAAGTATTAACATCTTAAATAAACATAATACATTTACCAAAACAAAATTTAATCTTAGTATAAAAGACATTAGTAATGCATTTGGTAAAATTTAGATGAGGTATGTAAGACAGCTTTGTATCAGAGTTAATTTCCCCTGGAGAAGAGAATGGCTACCCACTGTACTATTTTAGCCTGGAGAATTCCACGGACAGAGGAGGCTGGCTGGTTACAGTCCATGGGGTCACAAACTGTTGGACATGACTGAGTGACTAACACTCTCACTTTCAAGATTAAATTCAGAATCATACACTGTACTTAGTTGCCTTGATACCTCTTAATCTGGAATAG
This sequence comes from Antilocapra americana, assembly GCA_007570785.1. NCBI lineage: Eukaryota > Metazoa > Chordata > Mammalia > Artiodactyla > Antilocapridae > Antilocapra > Antilocapra americana. The sequence goes on along the minus strand of ML662447.1, from coordinate 2,484,705 downwards.
TTTCTGTATCTTTCCCCCCTCTTTTATCACCTTGACATTTTTTAAGAGGACTGGCTAGTTATTTTGTATGATTTAGGCTTGCCTAATATCTCTTTATGCCTCAATCTGGGGTAAGAGTACCTTGGAAGCAATGGTATGTCTTTCATTGCATCCAAGGAACATGATGTGGATTTGGTTCCTCTGCTTATAATTTCAAATTTGATCCCTTGCTTCATATGGTGCCTGGCAGGGTTTCCACCGTATGGTAATTTTCCCTTTGTAATTATTGAGTGTCTTCTGGGGGATACCTTGAGACTATGCAGATGTTTTAAATCACAAATTCATCCCCTAATTTTAAAATCTATAAATGAAGATAAATGATGATTATTTCTACTGTTCATTTTATTGGGTTGGACAGAAAGTTTGGGCTTTCCCGTAACATCATGAACTTTGTGGCCAATCTAATACATTGAATAGAGAGAAATCTGAGCAAGAGTTTTCCTTTCTCCCCTAGTTACTTATTTATTGCTTATTTATTTATTGATTTTCTTGTTCTTATCAGTTTGGACACATGGAATCTTATATTGTTCTATGATTAGAAGCTCATTATTTTCTTTACTTTTTTGATCAAATAGTCCTACATTTGACTTTATTGAGCTTCATCATGCTAGTCCCTGTAGCCTATTAACATAGCTCCATTGTTTGAGAGTCTTCACTTTGCTTTGCTTTTATTATCAGTGAGAATGTCACCTAAATTTTATTTTTACTGAAATGTTAGCTTTTGTCCATTTTTCCATTTAGCTATTCATTTTTCTTATTGATTAATAGAAATTCTGCTCATAAGTAGGCAAATAATTCTTTGTAATATGTTTTGTGAAATATTTTATAGTTGATCATTCATAATTTAATTTTCTTATGTTTTACATTCATAAATCTGTTTTTAATGTAATAAAATTTATCAAGTTTTTAAGCTGTCTGTGTTTTGTTGCCATAATTGAACAAAACTTTCGTACTCTTAAAACATTTTTCCCTGTTCAACATACTTACATTTACTGATTTTTTTTAATGTTTATATCTTTGATCTGTTTCAAATTTATCTTAGTATAAGGTATTCTATCTAAATCATTTTTCTCTAGATGATTACTTTCAACTTAAAAAATGCACATTTATTGTTTAATTCATCATTTCCTCATTTAAATTTCTACCTATATCTAATAACATTTTGTATGTATTTGGTTTTATTTTTTCCACTAATTTATGTTTGTTGGTGACTTTTTATCATATTGTTTTATTTTTTCTAGTTTTACAATGCATTTTAATATGATAATTAGGTACTACTCTTTTTACTTTTTCATATTATTCTGCTCATTTTCTTTTTCATATGAAGTTTAACTTATATTTGTTCAATTTAAAAATAAATGATTATATCTGGAGTCATATTTAGTTAGGGAGAATTGACATTTGTGCATTTGTATACATATGTCATCTTATCTGAAATCACAATTGTTTCTATATGTTCAAGTCATTTTGAGTCTTTTAAGAATGTTTTAAAAAATCCTTCATATTCAGAGAGGGCATTATTTATTAAGAAGTAGTTTATCACTGTTTAAATTATTTCAAGTGGAATGTATTCCCAATTTATATTTTTTGTTGTTTGTAAAAGGAAATCTATTTGATTTCTGCATATGGATTTTGTATCTAGAAATCTAACTGAATTTCTTGTTCATAAACCCTTTCATCTGTTGATTCATGGATTTTCTAAATATAAATTCACATCAATAGCAAATAGTGAAAGCTATTATTTTCTTTCTCATTATCATGTCTTATTTCTTTTATGTGTCTATCTACAATGGCCAATACTTTCAAAATGGTATCATAACAATGGTGATAGTGGCCGTCCTTGTCTTAGAATTCTGATGAGAATGCTTCTAATATTTCCTTGGTAAGAAAAATGTTAGGTATGGAGTAGATACAGTTGTGTTTCATCATGTTTAAATAGCATCCATATGTCCTTATTTTTTAATCAAAAAAGGGTACAAATTTTATCAAGGGCCTTTTTCAATACCTATGGAAATAATCTATATCTTTTTCCTATAGTCCATCACTAGTGGTAAATATCCTGCCTGCCAGTGCAGGAGACATAGGAGACACAGGTTCAATCCCTGGGTTGGGAAGATCCCCTTGCAGCCCACCCCAGTATCCTTGCCTGGAGAATCCCTTGGACAGAGGAGCCTGGCAGGCTACAGTCCAAAGGGCCGTCACAAAGCAATGACTAAAACGACTTAGTATGTACTTAGCATAATCCATCAACATTAAAAAAAATGAAGAGGTTGTTTAATGATGTAGCATTCTTACTGTGATGGAATAAATTTCACTTGGTTATGCTATGTGGTGTTCTCATTTTAATATGTGACTGAACTGTGTTTCATACATCATAACAATGTTTTGCATTTTTATAACAAATTCTTTGTTGGTTTTTTATTTAAGATTAGCTTCATAGAAGAGACTTGGTTGATTTACTTTATGTTATTGAGCATTTTAAATAGATTTGTAATTTTTTAATCTGTAAAAGTTTTGCTAACATTTTCCTGAGAAAATGTGTGAGTTAGATGTTTGACATAGGATTAGCATTTTCACAACTTGGTTTTTCCATAGTGAATGGTCTATAAATATTCTGTTTGTGTTGGAATTAATTTAACTTAGTGAAAATTTTTATAAATATTCCTTTTTTTCAGTGGGTCTTCAATTACTTTGAAGTTGAACAGCATAGTTTCTTGTCAATCTTTTAATTTCCTCCAAATGCCATAATTTTTCCCTCATCATTTATTATTTTGTGAATTTGTGCTTCTGACTTGTACATTATCTGGTTTATTGGTTTGCTCAGAGATTTAGTGTTTGGTTTATTTATTAGTTTGGCCATTTATCTTATTTCTAGTTGATTACATTCTGCTTTTATCTTTATTAAATCCATCCTTCTGTCTTGGCTTGATTTTTTGTTTTGTGTTACTGTCTTCAATTGAACTTCATGCCTTCATCTCATAGCTTCTGTTATGAATAGCTTTTATTGACTGATATTTTTAGGTATTCTACAATTTGGGTTTGGATTTTTCTTAGATTGTTTCAGAAAGATTTCTTTTTGTGATTTCCAGATTTTAGGGACTTTTATATTGTTTTATTACTGCATTGTTTTTCCAGCTTTTTGATCAGAAAGAAAGAAAGACCAAGAAGACACTCAGTTGTGTCTGACTCTTTGTGACCCCATGGACTGTAGCATACCAGGCTCCTCCATCCATGGGATTTTCCAAGCAAGAGTACTGAAATGGGTTGCCATTTCCTTCTCCAGGGGATCTTCTGGACCCAGGGATTGAACACAGGTTTCCTGTGTTGCAGGCAAATGCTTTACCATCTGAGCCACCAGGGAAGAAATAAGATAGTATCTCATTTCTACTTTGATATATATGGAGGCTTTATTCCTTGTGGCTTATTGTCTGGTCAAATTTATGAATACTCTATACATTTCATAAAAAGATATAGTTACAGTTTTCAATAAACAAAGTATTAATATTTATGTTATTTTGACATATTAAATAAAATTTAGAGTCATCTTGTTAAATTCCAAAAATATACATTATGATATTTTTAGAGAGATTATATGGGAGATAGTTGCATGATTAGTTGGTGGATTATTTATTTTTTACAAAGTTTAAAATTTTAAATTCAGGAATATACCTATTTCTCTTTATTCAAAATTTGTTTTACATTTCTTAAACTTTTTTAGTTTGGGTTTTGTGTTTTCATATAATCCTTGTTTATTGTCTTTTAAATATTAGCTATTACTTTTAGTATATATTAGATTATCTCAGTTTCATAAACAATTTAAATAAAAATTTTAAATAAGTATAAATATATGATATTGTGACTTTTACCAATTTTAATAAACATATACATACATATATATAATCATTTTAATTTGTTACATAGGGTTATTTTATATAATTTTACAATGAATTTGTTAAAGCAGTTCCCCTTTGATTGCCATTTAGGTAATTTCCAACATTTTGTATTATAAACATTATATCCAGACAGAAATGATTGTGTGTGTGAATATTTAAATATATATGCATACGCATTCACGCATATACCTAAAAAATGCCAATATAATTCCAAGGACCCATTTCAATAAGATAAAAATACTTCTCAGACTTCACACTTAAAATTGATAGTATTAAGATCATGGATTCTCATGGCCACATTGCCCCTAAGCAACTTTATTTTGAAGAAATATAGAAGAGAGATCTGCTTATATTAGTTCTGTTTCTTTTCCATCCCTCAGTGTGTTAGAATGAAGATGGGTGAGGGAATGGAATTCAGAACAATGATAAAGGTCATGTCTCTATATGGCAGTACGTATGGCATACATGACTTTCACATTTTAAGGTAGTGGTTTCCATGAAGCTACAGCAAAACACTCGCATTGTGTGCTTCTTTAGAAGGTCTCCAGTAATAAAGAAGCCCCACAAAAATGACTGCATCAATTCAGCTACATCAAACATCTTTATTTGTCAATATAAATAGTTATTATTATTGCTGTTAGCATTATTATTATGGATTTTCTTTTCTCTGTGATGTACTGCGTTTTGCATTTTTACTGCTTTCATCATGTATTATTATCATAATTAGAAAAACGCATTGCAATAAAAATGGAAGATTGTGAAGACACAGTTTAGAGATATAGATGAGAAGTCACTAGTCAACTCAGAGATCAGAGTTGATCCCTCTCACCCACCAGGACTCTGAACGATGATCTGCTTAAGTAACTTATAGGCAAGTCTGGCTCTGCTCATCTAAGTATCTTTATGAGATAGAGCTGCAGTTTGAGGGATTGTAGAGGCTTCAGGCTAAGCGGGTACACAGGCTAGTATTTGTTACCTCCACTTCCCAACCTCTGTAAACAAAGTAGTAGAGTCTCTCAGTCGTGTCTGACTCTTTGTGACCCCGTGGACTGTAGCCTACCAGGCTCCTCCATCCATGGGACGCTCCAGGCAAGAGTACTGGAGTGGGTTGCCATTTCCTTCTCCAGGGGATCTTCCCAACCCAGGGACTGGACCCAGGGATTGAACCCAGGTCTCCAGCATTGGAGGTAGATGCTTTAACCTCTGAGCCACCACAGAAGCCTAAAATATGAATATAATGTTTATATTTTGGTCTAATCTGTAATGCCATTCCCACAGAATTTCCCAGCCAGTTCTCAAATTAGACAACTGGCCATTGCTTGGACGCAAGGAGAGGGTCACAGGTCTGGTTCTCTATAATTGTTTGTTCAAGCTCTTCAGCGGGCTCCTAGGAGGAGGAGTTTGAGAAATGGATGTAAGTAGCTGTGCCATGCTGTGCTTAGTCGCTCAGTCGTGTCCAGCTCTTTGTGACCCCATGGACTCTAGCCTGCCAGGCTCCTCTGTCCATGGGAATACTGGAGTGGGTTGCCATTCCCTCCTCCATGGAATCTTCCCAACCCAGGAATCAAACCCAAGTTTCCCACATTGTAGGCAAATTCTTTACCATCTGAGCCACCAGGGAAGCCCAAGAATACTAGAGTGGGTTGCCTTTCCCTTCTCCAGGAGATATTCCCAACCCAGGAATTGAACTGGGGTCTTCTGCTTTGCAGGTGGGTTCCTTACCAGCTGAGCTACCAGGAAAGCCCAGACACGCATGAACTTTCATTGAGTGGGGTACATTGAAGGTGATATGAAACTTCAAGACATTTTCAGGAATTGTTCAGGAAAAGTCAGAGAGTGTCTGAGGTGCTTTGCAGAGTTTATTATTTACATCGTGGACAGTGACTCCCTTGGCTTATCTTTATAGCCAGCATTTAGGACGTGTCTGGTGGACATGCATGCTACTATCAGAAACAGGGGCCAAAATAACCTGGGCAAACAGTGAAGGAGAGGGATGGTTTGGCTCTGAGTTGTCACTGTTACAGAAAATAGAAAGACTTCTTTTGCCTTAAGATAACATAATGTCAGGCTGTAACCCTACTTGCAGATGCAGTTACTAAGACCCATTCGTGAAAGAGGGGAAAGCACAGGGAATCACACTGAAGAGCTTGTTTAGCTCTGATCTAGGAGGTTTAGGTTCATCTTGACTCCAGACTGCAAGACAAACCTTCTTCTCAGGAAGATGAGGTATAGATGTCCCCTTCTAAGTTGGCTGGAATCCATCTTTACAGACTTACCCCAGTTCCTGCCTTCCTGCCTTTGAAAACAAGTCCCAGTTGACATCTTCCTGAGCGTGACAGCTTTCAGCTTTTCCCTTTTTTGTCTCTGAATTTATGCATACACTGTTCCCCTACTCAAAATGCCTTTCCTTGCCTCATTCTTGAAACACTTGAACGTGAAAGTGAAGCTGTTCAGTCATTTCTGACTCTTTGTGACCCTACAGACTGTAGCCAGCCAGGCTCCTCCATCCATGGGATTTTCCAGGCAGGGATACTAGAATGGCTTGCCATTTTCTTTTCCAGGTGATCTTTCTGACCCAGGGATTGAACTCAGGTCTCCTGCATTGCAGGCAGACTCTTCACCCTCTGAGCTATCAGGGAACACCTATGCATGACAACTCTAATAGTCTAGAACCAGAACCTGAGGAAGGGGTCAGTTGCATATCATTTATTAAAGGGGTGTTTGTTTTTAAGGAAAATCTGGAATAGAAGGAGGAAAATGGTGGAGTGAAAGTGAAAGATTTGAGCAATGATAATAGTCTTGGGTAATCTAGGATGTCCTGATGCACAGGGGCCTCTGGATCCGTTTCCTCCTGAGACTAGGGCTCTGTTTGTTTGTTTGTTTGTTTATTTGTTTAATTCTCAGAGCAGTCAGCCTTTAGCTATGGGATGTCACCTGGGTAAGTCAGGGCCTATAATCTGAGGGCATGCTCCTAAGAAGGGGAAAGTCCTGAGTTCTTAGCATCGGATATTTGTAGCAGCTGTCAGATGGGTGCACCAGCTTGGATAGCAGCCTCTGGTGGGAACACAAGCAGGGTCTTCCATGCTTGTTCTGAGCAATCATGTGTGTGGGGCTGGGAAAAGCAGATAGCCAAAAATGTTAATGCAGAAAAATAAAAGGAGTAGAAATAAATTCTGGAAGTTTTATTTTAGTTTTCTTTTTGTTGTTCTATAAAGATTTGCAAATAAATACAGCAACTTGGCCATCTCTTGAATGTACTTATGTATTCACAGATCAACATTTTTGTGTTTCAGAAAAGTAGATGTTTTCTCAATTAATATCCTCCAACTAAATGAAATTCTGCTTTTTTATAATGCTTTAGACACACTGCATTTTGTTTTCCAACTGAAAATAAATAATGCATTTACAGCATTTTTCAAGAAATGAATAGCTGTATTTTCACCAGATATCTCAAAGCACTTACTGATAAAATTGAACCAAGATTGAATAGGACAAAAGTAATTCCAATTTCACTAGATGGCATGCCTTTTTAAAGACAGACCTAAGGCACTAAACTAAGAGGAGATGAATCATCTTCTTCAAATATCTATTGGTTGATGAAAACAAAATTCATATGGATTTCCCTGGAACCTGTCCCGGGGTTTCATAATCACATTAACTGCTGAGACATTTAGAGAAATAGTTCAATATCTACACATTCTGTATTTCCTACCACATTTTCAAGAAAATCTTTACTATCTTGGTAAATACTCTCTTTGGGTAATAAAAGAACAATATCCTAAAGCAACAAAAGATCTTAACTCTGTCACTATCCCCATAGGACAAAGCTTATGAGCTCAGTGCAAATACAACTTGTATAGATAAAGAGAGGAATATTAGAATCAGAAACTAGGATTCTCAACATGTTATTCATTAAAATTATGGATCTGAGAACATAATTTCCAAATAGAACCATTCTCTATTGTGCCCTTTTCACCAATCTAATAATTAATTGACACCAGGTACAGTACTTTCCTCATTATATGTACATGCAAAGTTTTCTGTTTTCAGAGAACTCCAATAGCCACTTGCAGAGAGAAAGAGCAGTAACATCTACTTTTATTGCATTTTCTACCTTTTATGTATGAAACTGCTTCAGGGAATGACTGAGTTTCCCCTACATTTCACTAAACAATGCAAATCAAGATTTTTTTTGGTCATCACTGGGACCTGAATTCCCCTCGCCAGCACTCCCCTCCCCCACTGAGATCTAATAGAAGATCAACACTATGGAGAATTCCCACTTTTCAGTGGTTACTAGGTCCTCACTGGAAATTCTCAAGGTAGAGATGGTTCTAATCTATTGTATGTCACTTCAACAGTGTTGCCTGGGCCCTTTATGAAACATATCTGAGTCATAGGATACTTGGGGGCTGCCAGGACCTCCTGTGTCCCTGCTCTACTTCTCCCTGACCATTGTCTATTTATTGCCTCTGAAATCTCTCCACCTTACCAAAGAGCTGCCACCAAGGACCTTGTGTGTCTTACCCTCCAGTCTGGTGCCCTCAGTGGCTCTCTCTCCTCATTACTGAAGCAAAAGCTATACCCATCTCTATCTCCTGTCACTCAACTTGTTTCCCGCTCTGCGACTCAGCAACACTGAGCTTCCTGTAGTTCCTTACAAACACCTAGTCGGTCTCCTGCATTTATAATTTTTTTAGTTGTCAGTGACGATGATTAAACAGATTTCATAGGCAGGGATAGATCTTACCTTTATTTATTTTTGGCTGTGCTGAATCTTCCTTGCTGCATGGGCTTTATCTAGTTGTGACTAGCAGGGGCTACTCTCTAGTTGTGAGGTAGAGGCTTCTTATTGTGGTGGCTTCTCTTGGCATGGGCTCTAGGGTGCACGGGCTTTGGTAGTTGTGGCATGAGGGCTCAGTAGTTGCAGCTTGTGGGCGCTAGAGCACAGGCTCAGTAGTTGTGGTGTGTGGGCTTCGCTTGGAGGTATTCTTGAAAGAATACCACATATGGAATTTTAGGGATCAACCCCATGTTCCCTGCATTGGCAGGTGGATTGTTAACCACTGGATCACCAGTAAAATCACTTAGCTTATTTTCAATTGAAGACAGGATAAAGTGACAAAATGTAGCATCATTCTCTCAAGGTACCTCCAAACTCCAGTTTCCCAGCTGGGTTAGATGTTCTAGCTCATGGTTCATTTATCTTTACTTATTGCATTATAATTATGCCAGCCTGAACAATTTATGAACTTGGGCTCTTCTGTATACCATACAGGTTATAGAGTAGACCTTCAAATAGGAGTGGAGAAATAAATGAAACTCAAGTGACTAAAAGATCTTAACTACAGCAATGATCTGAAGAATCTTAGCACGTCTCTATACTAATAAAATACCTGATACTTTTTCTGTATTTTCTACTTACTGTCCCAAACCAATAAAACAAAAGGGGAGTTATCTTTATATTGTGATTTTTTCTTACCATCAAGTCTCTCTCATCTGTTGATTGCTCAAAAATAAGCTGTGATATTTAAAATGGGAAAGCATTTTCCCACTTGATCATTGTATAGAATGAAAATGGTATGCATCTTGAGTAAAAGGAGGGTATTCTGGGTTACATTCTAACTAATAAACTCTTAATGAGAAATAATCATTATAAATCATAAGAAAATGTTCAAATGTATTAGTAATTATACAAATGGAAGTGTAAATATAATGAGGTGATTTTAGTCTTAATAGTTGTACAGAAATTACAGTGCTGGATACTGACAGATGTTGGCGGGGATGTGGGCATATAAGAGCCTTCAAGCATGTTTGGTGGTCATGAAGTCTAGTGTAGCCAGTCAGGTTATATACTTTATGCAAAGTATCAATACATAGCATATATTCTCTTCAAACATACAGTTCTGCTCCTGGACATATACCTTTCATATATCCTATGGACAAGCGTCTTTTAGTGAATGTAAACAAATATTCAGTGTTCCTTTGTCTTTAATGGCAGAAATAGGAGACCACATGGAAGATGTGCATGGCCAACTGTAACGCTTGGATAATGCCTATCTTACAGAGACCTTGTGAGCATTCAGTGAGTCACTGCATGAAAAGCACTTAGCTTAATGCCTGGGAAATAGTCAATGCTCTCTAACACTAGTTATTACTCACTTTTATTATACAAATTAGTGACACTTGCAAATAAAACGCCGTTTGAAATAAATGGATTCTAATAAAAAAATATACATCACCTCCCTCAGATTCATTGCTGTGGAATGAGGGGGAAATAGGGATTGCTGCTGCTACAGCTGCTAAGTCGCTTCAGTCGTGTCCAACTCGGTGTGACCCCATAGACGGCAGCCCACCAGGCTCCCCCGTCCCTGGGATTCTCCAGGCAAGAACGCTGGAGTGGGTTGTCATTTCCTTTTCCAATGCAGAAAAGTGAAAGTGAAGTTGCTCAGTCGTGCCCAACTCGTAGCGACCCCATGGACTGCAGCCCACCAGGCTCCTCCATCCATGGGATTTTCCAGGCAAGAGTACTGGAGTGGGGTGCCATTGCCTTCTCTGAAATAGGGATTAAATAGGGATAAAGGCGTAGCTATCACAAGATAAGGTCATGTGTCATGAACTGAGGAATATCAATAAACTTTGTGCACCTGCATTCCAAGGAAAAAAGAGTAAATAAAAGATGAAAGGATTTGCTTATTGGGAGCACGTATGTTAAAGATGATTTCAGCTGTAAGTGAAATATTGTCTGATTGAAAGTGACTTAATCATAGGACGTGTAACTATCACTCAAAATATGAATTAGGAGGTAATAGTCCCGGACTTAGTTTGGTTCTAAGTGATGTTATTCTTCTGCCTCCAGTCTTTTAAGCTCTGGCATTCACACTCTCTCTGACTTTGCTGTCCACATCATAAAAGATGCCATATCTCAGGGTCCAAGTGGTAGGGAAAGGAAAGGAGTCAGGACATCTGTCTTTTAACCAAGAGGAAAACATGTCTAGAATCTCCACCACCACCAATTATACTGTAAACTCAGATCAAACCCTTTACTCAAGATGGATTAGAGACTCACGGCACAGTTGTGAGGAAAGCAAATCTAATGTGGGAGGTTGGCAGCCCCTCTGACAGAAACTTTTTCTTCCTACAAGGCAGAAGTGGGTGGGAATGGCTCCTGGGAGGTCGCCTAGAGTATCTGCCCTATGAGGGTGAGGACATAGAATATATAAAGAATGGTCAGCCTTATAGTACTTGAATTAGAATCATCAGTTTACCATTTACAGACCTTTGACCTTATGGAAATGATTCAACCTTTCTGTACCTTATTTTCTGCATCTGTGAGAAATGAGTAATAATGTCCACCTCATAAATGAAAATTAATTAATTAATTAAAAAATGAATGTTGGTTTTTATTACTGTTTACTCTAATTATTTAAGCAGTTGAGGGATTTGTAGTCTTTTGCTTCTCCATTAAAATTCCAAGATTGACATTTATTTGCAGCAGCTATTGCTATGCACACACGCTCTTACTCCACAATAACATTGTCAGATATCCCTTAAGAGATGTGGCTTCCCATGTGGTTCAGTTGTAAAGAACCTGCCTGCCAATGCAGGAGACATAGGTTTGATCCCTGGGTCAGAAAGATCCCCTGGAGAAGGAAATGGCACCCTACTCCAGGATTCTTGTCTGGAAAATTCCATGGACAGAGAAGTCTGGCAGGCTATAGTCCACGGGGTTGCAGAGAGTCAGGCATAACTGAAGGATTGAGCATATCCCTTAAGGGGCAATGTCTTCTGTTGCCACAATCATCAAGGGATATGAAGAGATCTATAGAAATGTAATTAGTACCTGATGTAGGCCAGGGATGCTGCTAAACATCTTGTGATGCATAAGACATCCTCCACAACAGAGAACTGTTCAGTCCAAGATGTTAATATTGTAAAGGTTGAGAAACCCTTTTATGTACATAACTGAGAATACTAGATTAGATAGCCATTCCTTTCTCCAGGGGATCTTCCAGACCCAGGAATTGAACCTGGGTCTCCTACATTGAGGGCAGATTCTGTACCATCTGAAACGCCAGGGAAGCCCACGAGACTCCCATAGGTAAGAACTGTACATTTTAACCACCTATATCAACCACAGCTTATGTCTATAAAATGGAGGTAACAATTCCTTTTTTATAGCATTATTGAGAAGGTCAAAGACCCAACATGTGTATAGCATTGCAAACAGAGTGAACTAACAGTTCCCATCACTGTGGCTCAGTTTCTTTGGCTATGTAACGTAAAAATCATGCTTCATTGTAAAATTACTGTGAGGATTATATAAAATATGCTTGAGGTTCCAAGCATACAGTAGGTAATGTTAAGTATGAGCCACTTTTTTCCTTCCCTTCTCATTAATCTTCAAGACAGAACTTTGATCCTCATAGGTGATTAGGTAATGAAGGAACCACTGAGAAAAAATACCATAGTACAACCTAGAGAAATGCATGGATCCCTAGAGTTGAGAAAATTTTTCATTATTCAGTTTTCACAAGATATTGCTCATGAATTGTATTAAATTGATCATGTTGGAGTAAAAATTTGTCCAGTTCCAGACTTAGAGGCATAAATGATAGGAAAAGTAAAAAAAAATCTGTTCCTATCGTATTTTCCATTTGATTTTTACATGATCATTACTTTAGTGGCATTTGCACCAGTTTGTAACACAGAAGTTTGACATGCTTACTGGTCAACCCTCTGTAAACACCACTGTACATATTTACTTGTATACAACCCCATATTATTCATGTAATGAGACTTGGTAATAAAAGAGCAAGCAGTGATTCATTTCTGTGTTACTTCATGCAGTGCACTTCTGAGATCTGAAATAATGGAAAGCATCTTGTTTCAAAAGGAAATATCACAAAGAGGAAAGGCACTATCAGAGTGCTGGTAGAAATCAAATGAAACTCAAGGCTAATAAAAGCTCTGCAGCTTGACCTCACAGACAAACCCCATACCTTGCAGTTTTGAACTCAAACAAGGGGTAATGGTCAACATAAACCATGCTCAAATCCTGTTACCACTTAAAGATTTCAAAATTGCTAGACAATAAAATGGAAGAGAAACTGTGCATCCACATGCAGGAAATAAAGATAAAAATTGGTTGAAAAATGCAGTGGTTAGCACTGATGTGGGGATAGGGGCAGGGGAGCACCAGATACCAGCAGTAAAATGTAAGAGAAAAGCTCACTGTAGCCCATCTAATTGCCATAGAATCAAGCCAGTGGGGTTAATGAAACTAGCTTGAGTTTTAGTGTTTCATCTTTTGCTATTTGCACCCAGTTTTGTTTGCTTTATATCTTCTGTAATGATAATGCAGACAGCCAGTAAAATGAGAAACATGAAAAACACATGAAGCACCTACTATTATTACCTGGCAACATGGAAGTTAATGAATTTCTTCTTTCCTTCCTTTTCTGTGTATCCTTTTTTTTTAATTTTCTTTACATTATTGTGTTGGATTTGCCATACAATGACATGAAACCGCCATGGGTTTACATATGCTCCCCCTCCAGAACCCCCCTCCCTCCTCCCTCCCGATTCCCTCCCCCTGGGACATCTCGGTGCACAAGCCCCGAGCATCAACCCTGGGCTGGCGATTGATTTCACATATGATAATTAACAGATTTCAATGCCATTCTCCCATATCATCCCACCCTTGCCCTCTTCCACAGAGTCCACGAGTCTGTTCTATACATCTGCATTCCTTTTGCTGCCCCACATGCAGGGTCCTCGTTACCATCTTTCTAAATTCCATATATATGCGTTAGTATACTGTATTGTTGTTTTTCCTTCTGGCTTACTTCACTCTGGGTAATAGGCTCCAGTTCCATCCACCTGAGTAGAACTGCTTCAAATGAATTTTTTTTTTTTAATGCTGAGTAATATTCCATTGTGTATATGTACCACAGCTTTCTTATCCATTTGTCAGTTGATGGGCATCTAGGTTGCTTCCATGTCCTGGCTATTGTAAACAATGCAGCGATGAACACTGGGGTACACGTGGCTCTTTCAGTCCTGGTTTCCTCGGTGTGTGTGCCCAGCAGTGGGATTGCTGGGTCATATGGCAGTTCTATTTGCAGTTTTTAAGGAATCTCCACAATGTTTTCCATAGTGGCTGTACTAGTTTGCATTCCCACCAACAGTGTAAGAGGGTTCCCTTTTCTCCACATCCTCTCCAGCATTTATTGCTTATAGACTTTTGGATGGCAGCCATTCTGACTGGTGTGAAGTGGTACCTCATTGTGGTTTTGATTTGCATTTCTCTGATAATGAGTGATGTTGAGGATCTTTTCATGTGTTTGTTAGCCATTTTTATGTCTTTGGAGAAATGTCTGTTAAGTACTTTGGCCCTTTCTTTGATTGGGTCATTTATTTTTCTAGAATGGAGCTGCAGGAGTTGCTTGTATATTTTTGAGATTAATTGTTTGTCCGTTGCTTCATTGGCTATTATTTTCTCCCATTCTGAAGGCTGTCTTTTCACCTTGCTTATAGTTTCCTTTGTTGTGCAGAAGCTTTTAATTTTTATTAGGTCCCATTTGTTTATTCGTGCTTCTATTTCCGATATTTTGGGAGGTGGGTCATAGAGGATCCTGCTTTGGTTTATGTCGGAGAATGTTTTGCCTATGTTTTCCTCTAGGAGTTTTATAGTTTTTGGTCTTATGTTTAGATCTTTGATCCATTTTGAGTTTATTTTTGTGTATCGTGTTAGAAAGTGTTCTAGTTTCATTCTTTTACAAGTGGCTGTCCAGTTTTCCCAGCACCACTTGTTAAAGAGGTTGTCTTTTCTCCATTGTATATTCTTGTCTCCTTTGTCAAAGATAAGGTGTCCATGGATGTGTGGATTTATCTCTGGGCTTTCTATTCTGTTCCATTGATCTATATTTCTGTCTTTGTGCCAGTACCATACTGTCTTGATGACTGTGCATTTGTAGTATAGCCTAAAGTCAGGTAGGTTGATTCCTCCAGTTCCATTCTTCTTTCTCAAGATTGCTTTGGCTATACGAGGTTTTTTGTATTTCCATACAAATTGTGAAATATTTGCTCTAATTCTCTGAAAAAGACCTCTGGTAGCTTGATAGGAATTGCATTGAATCTATAGATTGCTCTGGGTCGTATACTCATTTTCACTATATTGATTCTTCCAATCCACGAACACAGTATATTTCTCCATCTATTTGTGTCCTCTTTGATTTCTTTCATCAGTGTTTTATAGTTTTCTATATATAAGTCTTTTGTTTCTTTAGGTAGAAATACTCCTACGTATTATATTCTTTTTGTTTCGATGGTGAATGGAATTGTTTCCTTAATTTCTCTTTCTGTTTTCTGTGCATCTTTAGGGTTAGAGAATTTAGATACCACCTCCATCACCTCCCATAAATATTTAGATAGATACATTTTCCCCTTAAGAATTATCCTTTATAATTAGCTAAAATACATTTCTTGTTTTTTGTTTCTGTTCTGCTCATTGGTCCTATTTTTAACGCTTCACATGACAGATCTTGAGTAATTTGTAGGAAAAAAAAGCCATATTCCTGGTACATTATCCTCTCCCTTGGCTAAACATTCCTGTTCTTTGTGATAGGTCAAGTGCTGACTGTATTTTCAAATTTTTCGAGGTGTTTCATATTTTCTTAAGACAGTCATACTCTGAAGCAAAAGAAGGATTTTAAGGGTGGCCTGGAGCAGTGCTTCTTAACTTTATACATGCATTCCAATCACTGGGAGGTCTGTTTTATATATAAGTATAATTGATTTACAATATTGTGTTAATTTCTGCTCTACAGAAAAGTGATTGCATTATACACATACATGTACATTTTAAATATTCTTTATTATATTTGATCATAGGATATTGAATATAGTTCCCTGTACTATACAGTGGGGTCCTGCCTGTCTATGCTATATATAATTGCTTACAGACCTGCTAACAACCACCTCTCACTCATGCTTCCCTCAACCTCCTCCCCCTTGGCAACCAAAAGTCTATTCTGAATGTCTGTAAGTCTGTTTCTATTTCATAAATAAATTCATTTGTATCCTATTTTAGATTCTACATGTAAGTGATATCATAAGGTATTTGTCTTTCTCTTTCTGACTTACTTCAGTTAGTGTGATAATCTCTAGTTGCACCCATGTTTCCACAAATGGCATTATTCATTCTTTTTATGGCTGAGTAGTATTCCATTGCATTGTATTTGTATCACATCTTCTTTATCTATTCTTCTGCCAATGGATATTTAGATTATCTTCATGTTTTGGCTGTTTTCAATAGTGCTGCTATGAACATAGTGGGGAATGTATCTTTTTGAATTATAGTTTTGCCTGGATATATGCCAGAAGTGGGAATCTTGGATCATATCTTAACTATTTTTAGTTTTCTGAGGAGTCTCCATACTATTTTCCATAGTTGCCGCACGCACTTACATTCCCACCAACAGTATAAGAAGTTTCCCTTTTCTCCACACTGTCTTCAACCTTTGTTACTTGTAGACTTTTTAATATATAATTTAATGTATCTTTGGCTGTGCTGGGTCTTTATTGCTGCATGGGCTTTTCTCTGTTTGTGGCAAGTGGTGGCTACTCTCTAGTTGTGGTGCATGGACTTCTCATTGTAGTGGCTTCTCTTCTTGTGGAGCACAGACTCTAGGAAACGGGCTCAGTAGTTGCAGTTCCCTGGCTCTAGAACACAGTCTTAGTTGCTCTGCAGCAAGTGGGATCTTCCTGGATCAGGAACCAAACCTGTGTCTGCTGCACTGGCAGGCAGACTCTTTACCACTGAACCACCAGGGAAGCCCTTACAAGGGCTGTTTATTGATGGCCATTCTGAGTAGTGTGAGTTGATATCTCATTGTAGCTTTGATTTGCATTTCTCTAGTAATTTGTGATGTTGAGCATCTTTTCAGATGCCTTAGAGCCATCTGTGTTTTTTTTTTTGAAGAAGAAGTGTCTGACTAGGTCTTTCTTCTGCCCACTTTTAGATTGGATTGTTTTGTTGTTGTTGTTGAGTTGTATAAACTGTTTCTATGCTTTGGAAATTAAGACCTTGTTGGTTACATCATTTGCAAATATTTTCTCCCATTCTGTACATTGTCTTTTCATTTGTTCATGGTTTCCTTTGCTGTGTAAGAGCTTGTAAGTTTGATTAAGTCCCATTTGTGTATTTTTGTTTATTTCTATTGCCTTAGGAGGCTGCCCTAAGAAAGCATTGGTATAATTTATATCAGAAGATTATTTTGTCTGATCTCTTCTAAGAGTTTCATGATGTCCTATCTTTAAGTCTTTAAGGCATTTTGAGTTTATTTTTGTGTATTGTGAGAGAGTGTGTTCTGACTTCATTGATTTACATGCAGCTGTCTTATTTTCTCAATGCCACTTGTTGAAGAGATTTTCCCATTGCATATTGTTGCCAAGTGGGATTCATACCAAGTTAACAAGAGTGATTCAGCATATTCACATCAATCAGTGTTGACGCATCACACCAACAAAAGAGGAAAACCACATGATCCTCTCAATATATGCAGGAAAAAAAACGTGATAAACTTTCAACATCCATTTATTATAAAAACTCTTACCAAAGTGGGCATAAAGGAAACATGACAACATAATCAAAGCCATGTGAGACCAATCCACAGCCATACAGTATGCAATGGTGAGAAACTTAAAGCCTTCCTGCTAAAATATGGAACAAGATAAGGATGCCCACTCTCATCTATTTGACATAGTATTGGAAGTCCCAGACTGAGCTGTCAGACAAGAAAACGAAATAAACATCCAAATTGGAATGGAAGAAGTACAATTGTCATTATATGCAAATAACATGATACTATACATAGAAAAGCCTAAATATCTCACACAAAAACTATTAGAGGTGATATGTAATAATTATATGATATAGAAATGAACTCAGCAAGGTATCAAGATACAAAATTAACATTCAGAGATTGGTGACATTTCTTTATACTAACAGTGAAATATCAGGAAGGGAATGTAAACAAACAATACCTTTTAAAAATATACTCCAGAAAATAAAATTTTAGGAATAGACCAAGTATTTTATTCCTTACCAAGGAGGTGAAAGTTATATACACTGAGGACAATGAAACATTAATAAAAGAAACTAGAGACAATTCAAAGAAATGGAAAGATATCCCATGCTCTTGGTTTGAAAGAATTAATATTGTTAAAGTGGCCATACTACCCAAAGCAAGATATAGATTTAATATGATCCCTATTACATTATCCATGACATTTTTCACAGAACTAGAGCAAAATTCCTAAAATTCATAAGGAACCATAAAAGAGTCAGAATTGCCAAAACAATCCTGAAGAAAAAGAACAAAGCAGGAGGCATAATCATTCCAGATCAAACAAATACTGCAAAGCTACAGTAATCAGAATGGCATGGTATTGGCATAAAAACAGACATATGGAACAGAATAGAGAGCCCAGAATTAAACTCACACCCCTGTGGTCAATTAATCTTTGATAAAGGAGACCAGAATACACAATGGGAGGTCTTGTTAAAGTTCAGATTCTGCTTTGCTAGGTATGTGAAGCTCTAAAGCTTTTTTCTAGCAAACTGCTCTAATATGCTAAAGCTGCCAACAACTAATTGAGTAGCTATGATCTAACAATGCAGACTATAATATATTATTAATTCCTTCATTCTGAGTACTATTCATCTGTGAATGCAGTGTAAGACACACATTTGTTTACTCATATGAAAGAATGCCATCACCTTTCCTAGACTCCTGGACAGTAGTAAGGTTGTTTAAAAAAATACGTGTATTTATTCATTTTGTTTTAGCAGTATTGTGTATTCTCAAGAACATAAACTTTACTGCTGATGTAAATATCTCATCATCATTCATTACTCAGGACAACCATTGAACCATTTTGGTTGGTAACTTACAAAACTACTCCCTTCGCAATTGGTGCCAATTAGGCTTTAAATTTTAATGCAAAATTCACTATCTTCTGGCACTAAACTTATCTCCAAGGAATGGCAATACCACGCAGCAAGTTTTCACAAAATAGAAACTTTTGGAAAGTACTTGATATTCCCTTCACTTCATATTTTTAGTCTATCATTTTATTACTAAGAGCAGATGATTATACTACCTAAATAGCTTGAAGTATTACACATAGGGCTTGCCAGGTAGTGCAGTGGTAAAGAATCCACCTGCCAGTGCAGGAGATGAAAAAGATGTAGGTTTGCTCCCTAGGTCAGGAAGATTCCCTGGAGAAGCAAATGTCAACCTTCTGCTTTATTCTTCCCTGGAAAATTCCATGGACAGAGGAGCCTGGCAGGCTATATAGTCCATAGGGCTGCAAACAGTTGGACACAATTGAGCACATAGCACATTACACATGCTACAGATATTAAGGACTGCTTTCAATAAGAAGCCTTCCTACTTTTCCTACCATCCACAACCATGTCTACAACTAACCAGTTAACCCCTTATGCTCAATTCTTTGAGCTACCCATATACGTCCTCTCTTAATCTTAGCATACATATTACTATAGAGGTTTTATATGTTTTTTTCATCCATCATCACCTCTAGTCCTGGCAGAGAGTCTAGACTATAGAGAAAAATCTAACAGGAATCTTTGAAGGATGGGATGGGCAAGATAGGGGTATGGGATTAAGTGATATAAGCTATTATGCATAAAATAGATACACAACTAAGATATATTGTATAGGACAAGAATTACAACCATTTTCTTATAATATCTTTTATTGGTGTTTAAGCTATAAAAATACCGAATCACTATTCTGTACATAAGAAACTAATATAATATTGTAAATCAACTATTTCAATTTTAAAAATCTGTTGTATATGTAGTAAATATAGAAAAAAAACTGTGCTTGATTTAGTACTGTCTGTCCTTATCTAGGTGAATTACATTGATATTCACTTGGAATGAAGCCCAACTGGAATTGCTTATCCCAATAACTTTATTTTGCAATTTGGAATGCTTTTCTGTAAGTGGAGATCATTAAAACTGACTTTTTCTATTAATATTTGAAATCTTTTTAAGTGGTGCTTTAACCTGAATAATATTAGTGGAGAATGTTCATAAACAAAATCTCTCACTTGCTCTTAACCAAAAATAAAACATAATAACAATCACATCTCAGCATATTCTAGATTTTAAAAGGTTGTACTGAAGCAATTTTTAGTGATCCTTTAGTGAACCTACAGGCTTTTCTGAATCCCCTTTATCTTTACTCCCCCCCCAACCCCCACCGACACACACACAAAATGTTGTGCTGAATGCTGACACAAGCTGTTCGTGAAGATTGGGAGCAAGGAGTAAAATGATCAACTATACCGGTTTGCTCAGGATGGCAAAGAATTTGCCTGCAATGTAGAAGACCCAGGTTCGATCCATGGGTTGGGAAGATCCCCTGGAGAAGGGAAATGGCTACGCACTCCAATGTTCTTGCCTGGAGAATTCCATGGACAGAGGAGCCTGGTGGGCTACAGTTCATGGGGTCACAAAGAGTTAGACACAACTGAGCAGCTAACACATTCACTTTCACTAAGGGCTTCTTATGGGCTTCTCTGGTGGCTCAGACAGTAAAGAAATCTGCCTCTAATGCAGAAGACGTGGGTTCAGTCCCTGGAGAAAGAATGTCCCCTGGAGAAGGAAATGGCAACCCAATCCATTATTCTTTCCCGGAGAATTCCATGTATAGAGGAACCTGGTTGGCTACAGTCCCTGAGGTCACAAAGAGTCAGACACGACTGAGTGACTTTCACTTTAATCACTTTAAGGGTGTCTTAGGATATGGGATTTCAGGACTAGAACCAAGACAATCTTCGGCAAATTGGGATGGTTGGTCATAAGAGCCAATGTTGGCTGAATCTGGGACCTAGCATTCTCTTACAATATCAACCTAGCTCCAACTTCCATAATAGCTTGGCCTGTTTAAGGAAGTCACAATAAGTGGGATAGTTGCCTTTTAGATAAAAAAGAGAAATTTGACTTGGAAAGCTTTTCTGTCCAATCTACCATTTCAACAGATTAATTTCTCGTGACCTTGTTTTGGGATCATTGCTCTCAGAAGGTCAGCCACAGCAGAAAGATAGCTCTTAAAAAAAAAAAAAAAGCTAAGGACTTATTTTCTGCTACTTATGAAGAACCAGATTCTATCCTTTTTTGTAATATCAGTCATGGCAACCATCTGATGGTAATAATTTAACCATCTGCAACTGCAGTCATTTAGTAAACTGTTTGCAAAAAATAAGCCATAAAATGAAATGCAAATTGGATGAATTCAGAGGCACATATTTCTCTAATTAATATTGCTTCCTTAGGGAATTACAGGTTCCTATTGGCAACATTCATTTTACTGAAATCTTCTCTGGAAATACCATTTAAAGAGTGGAACATTAAGTTTTAGAAGGAAATGTGATTTCTTCGAAAATGTCTCTGCCTTAAGTCAGTATTTTCAAAACAGGGCTCTTTTAAGAGTGGAAGTTTAGGTATAGAGTCTGTTCTCAAAAGAGAAAAAAATAAAAATGGGATGGCTTTCTAATGTCTAGTGGATGAAATTCAAAGTGCTTAATCTGGCTTTTCTTTGAAAAGAAGCCTGAAAATAATCATCCTCAAATATGCTTTGCCATCTCCCTAGAAACTTTCTCCATTTCTTCCTGGTAGGTCAACAGTTCTTCAGTTTCTACTGTGTCTTGTACATAATATGCACTCAGTAAATAAAAATCAGATGAATGAATAAATGATGGAAAATAAATGGGGTCAAGCTTTTACTCATGAATTGCTCCTTACACAGAATATGTTCCCTCTTCCTATTTATGAACACTCATCTTTTTGACTAGAACTTCTCTTTTAGTTCTGACATGTTATAATTTAGCAAACTATTGTTCCGAGTGTTTGCATGTATGGTTTAAGCCATTTGCTTTTAAATTTTTTCCTTCATGCTTCTAGCAGCCATCTAGACCTAAAGCTCCTTGAGGGAAACATTTCACAGTGAATGCTCCTGAATGTTTAGAATGTTTATCCCAGAACTTATCATGTTATCTTTGTCAAGATGACAGATTATCTTTGATTCTTCCCATCTCATGTACTGCTGTGTTCCTCCACTTTTTTCTAGCTTAAACATACTCCAAACTTGGTCTCTTCTTCCCAAAGGACTGCACATTGAAAATCTGTCTCTCTGTACTCTGTTTTTTCCTATTCTACTTCCTAACCCAAATTTCTGTTTAAATATCCACTTGCTACCATAAAAGTAGAAGAATTTGATTAAATCATCGAAGTTCACAAAAAAGTTAATGGCAAAAAATGGAATTATTTTTTAAAAAACCATTGTTAAACTAAATACATCTCTATATAGTAAATGTTCAAATACTGGGAATTGATAGCTTTCAAACAATTTGATGAGGTAGAAAAATAAATGTGTGTGTGTGTGTGTGTGTATGCACACTTTCCATAGGGAAACATATTTCTCTTTTGCCAATAGTAAACTCTGAAACATGAATAAGGATAAGGATTAAAGAGTAGTGAGAGGGCATGGATTGATAGTGGCCAGTAGTAAAGAAGAATCTTAATTGAACCATCAATTATCTGAATTGGCAGTGGCAAGGAGTAAGGTTTGCCATATTTTTGGCTTTTATTAAAAAGTGAGAAATTTAAAGGAACAAAATAGTCACAGAAAGATCCTTTTTTCAATTCTTGGGAGTTCTATGCTGAAGTCAGAATAAAATCACTTAATTGCATACATTTTGTATGTCCCAAGTTCTGACAATTGGAATAGATGTGCTAAATGATGACCCTGAATCCCAATGTGGGCTGTAATGATGAGACAATGAGATAATGTGGGTGAACCCATTTTGTGCATTATAGCACACTGGAAATACAAAAGAAGATTTTTTAATGCATGCCTGTATCTAAAAATTAGCATTTCTTTGTAAAATTATTACTTGCTCTTTATGGAATTACTTAATGTGACTAGATAACTATGTTTTAAGATCGCTACAGAAAAATTTCCTTAAAAGATCAGAGGTCTGCCTAAATCACTTCCATTATTCCTTGTACTGCTGACATTTCATAATATATTGTAACATGACTGAGGGAAATACTATTTGAATAATTAGACTCTTGAATAGGAAACATATGTAATTAATTACTGTTAGCATCCCACCTGAATTTTTCCATGCAATTTAGTCTGGAAGTTATCCAGGTACTGTGATCTAATCCAGGGAATGTTCATCAACATGGGAGTATAAATCAGTTTTCATTGAGTCCTTCTCCATACCTGATCCTCACTCCTCATTGGCCACTACCACGATGAAATGGCCACTATTGTCAGTCAAATCAGTAAGACCTAGGGCCGGAGGGTTAGCTTCTGTCGTTGGTACTCTGGAGGGAGTTGTCCACTGAGGGCTGGTATACACTGTGATAACAAACAGCTAGTGTGCTCAAAGCGCAGAAGATCCTTGGTACTGGTGGAAATGAGTGGATAGTGTTACCTTCTGCAAAAACAAATTCATTTCCTGTCCAACTTTATGCACTTTGGGGATCCTCAGAAAGACTGAGATGGAACTTCATTATGGCTTAAGACAGACAGCCCATCTTAGCATTCCTCTGAAAGACCACCCCTTGTCTGGTACTTAGAGGAATTTTCAAAATGGTTACTGCAGCTGGTATGGTATAGCTATTGACTATCAGGACAGATGATGGCCAGAACAGTGGGGTGGAGTCTTAGCTAGTTTTAGCTTTCTATATCATGGCTCATGGGGTGTCCTCTCATAACGATAGTAAGAGAGGAGCAGAGAGATTGGAAGCACTCACGGGGTAGCTGTTGATGTTCTGTGATTCGTCAGTTTCCATTTTAACAAAGAGTGGAGCCATGTGAAGGCACTTTTCCAGGGAACTTTCTATTGTGCTTTGGAGTAGAGAGATCACAAGAAAACATCAAATGAATCTGATTTCTTTGGTAGGTCTGGCTAAAGAATTGGAATGGGGTATGTGTCCATCTTAAGAAAATAGCATATGAATATTCTTTGTGGCCTTTTTTAGTTTTGTGTAGTACATGTACAGTATATTCTCATCTGTTAGACATGATATAGCCAGGTTTTTTTGTTCTTTCATTGTCCAGATCTGTGTTGTGCTATGCTTAGTCACCCAGTTTAAATCCGCCAAAACCTAATCCCCACGCCCTACTACTCTGTGAGATGCAGCATGCTCCAGTCTGTTGGGAACTGAGTTTTGAATTTCCTGAGTGTCCATACAGTTAACCCTTGAACAACATCTGGGGCACCATCATCTTTGCAGTTAAAAATTCACATTCTGCTCTCTCTGCCTCATAAACAAAGGAATTGATAAATGACTCCCCCAAGGGCAGGGAGCTGAAACAGTTTCGGTAGAATCAGGACTCTAACCCTAATTCTTTTGAGTCCACATACCGTGATCTCTAAATGAACATCAGGCTTTCCCCACACTTAATTTAAAGATCTGTATAATAAAAATACAGGTACTGTCTTTATTGAAAAAAAAAAAAGTCCTATATAATGGAGCCACGCAGTTCAAGCCCTGTTGTTCAAGGGTCAACTGTATACTGATCCTGTGTTTCTGGGTATAATAGTCAGCCTTTTATTAGAAAAGCAAGGCAGTATTTGAGTGATTAAAAACATTAGATTTTTTCAAAAGGACTGATTTTTTATTGATTTCTCTCTTTATACATGCTCTAGTTTTAAGAATCATCATCTATGAAATATGGTACTTGGACAAATTCAATGCTATTTATCTTCTAACTCTAAGTTCTGTAGTTCTCTGTATTATGGTAAAATAATTTTTCATCAACTAAGAAATAAAGTTATTCTCCAGCTTAGTATATTGTGAGGAAGCTGTAGTGCCTTATTCCCCTCCCCTTTCTATCTGGTATATGTGTGTATTTTAGGAAAACTACCAGTTACTGAAGAAGCAATTCATTCTGAAAATTCATTAGTGTTCTTTGCTCAATGTAATGAAACTCAATGTTTTATATTGTTCAAACAAGGACTGAGTTGTAGCTATGTTATTTTGATATGGTCTTATGGGGATATTATGACATTTTTGTTTTGCAAATCTATAGAAAGATTCAAAGGGCTCATTATTTGGAGCTCAGTAGAATCTTGGTTGGCAGTTCCCTTTATATAGCAGTGTGTTAACCTAGCATATTAATGTACAGTTCATAGATTATTACGTCTCTTTCCATTTTATTTATATTCTTGAATGTCTACTCCAGATTATAATTATATCCCTAAATCTCAGGATCATAATGCATGCCAATTGATTCACTGTAAATCAAATCTACAAAAGCCGGTTTTACTTAAGGACAGTTTTATAACTTGGAAAATACTTTCCTGAGAGTATTTAGACTGCGCAAAATGGGACAAGAGGTAATGGTTGGTTTTTTGAGGGTTTTCTTGGGTTTTTTTCTGAGTGTTTTGAGTTTTTTCTTCTGTGATTTAATTGGTAGATAGAATACCCTATAACAAGCATCCCTATAAACAAGCTGGGAGGGGGCAAAAGAGGAGAAAGAGGAAGATAAAAACA
The DNA here is from genome assembly GCA_007570785.1 of Antilocapra americana. NCBI lineage: Eukaryota > Metazoa > Chordata > Mammalia > Artiodactyla > Antilocapridae > Antilocapra > Antilocapra americana. Next base: position 2,459,163 of record ML662447.1, on the reverse strand, counting down.
ATAAGTCTTATTATTTCCTCAAGAGTTCCTTTACAGTGAGTCAACTGGAGGATAGCTTACCTGGAACTGATGAGAGATTCCATAGCCCTTTGAAGCAGCTCTGCATACCCGGTCTTAACACTCCAGTGAAAGCAAAGCAATTCGGCTGGACTGGTTGAAGGAGCTGAAGTTCAAACCCAGTATATGACCCGCCTCTACATTAGCAGATGCTTCCTTATTGGGGTTTCATAATTGTAGAACAAGATAGCTGGTCTCCCTGTCCACTTTTAAGTCTGTCAGCTGAGATGCATTTGGAAACATGTGGAGCCCTGAAACACTCCAGAAATTCAGAGGTAGGATGATTTCCTTACCACACTGAATTAATGTTTTACAATCCTGCCCCCCCTTTTTTAAACCCCAAATGGCTGGAATGGTAATTTAATAAGATATATTTGTTTATTTAAGAAGTGTTTACTGAGCACCTCCTATTTATTTGGCAATATCAGGAATAAAATATTATCCCTAACTTGAAAAATCACAGTATGGATAGATGTGATAGTTAATTTTGTCTCAACTTGGGATGCTCATAGTTGGTGGAACATTATTTTTGAGTATGTCTATGAGGACGTTTCTGCATAAGATTAATGTTTGCGTTGATAGACTGTGTAAAGTAGAGACTGTCCTCAATGTGGGTAGGTCCATCCAAACCATTGGAAGCTGAATAGAACAAAAAGCTGAGTAAGAGTTTGCCTCTTTCCATCTGATTGTCTTCACACTGGGCCATTGGTGTTTTCCAGCGTTCAGACTGATAGTTATATCATTGGCTTTCCTGGTTCGCAGGCACTGGGCTCAGATTGGAACTAAACCTTCAGCACTTTTGGGTCTCCAAGTGCAGATCACAGGTCATGGGACTTCTTAGCTTCTGTAATTAAATGATAGATAATTATAATTATCTATATCTTATTCACTCTGTCTCTCTAGGAAACACAGACTAGTACAATGGAGAAGTATGATGTGCACAATCTTAACCCTACATCAATTATTTGTGAGTCATGTGATAATAGAGTGACTTGGGAATGCATAAATGGACATGAATGCATTATTGGAGGGGTCAGTAAGAGGAAGATTCATGGAGGAGATAAAACTGAGCTAGCTCTTTTTATTTTTCCAAGCAGAGAAGGTAGGATGTTATGTTCCAGGGACTGGAAAGAGCGGGCAAAAATATGTGAGTCGTTCACTATCAATTTCTTCAAAGAATGGTGTGAGTTTCAGAATGGCTTGATTTTATACCCATAAGGAGCTGTCAGAAAGATGCATGGGGCATTTGCAAAGTAAAAAGACTGTATCATATTCCATAAGAAAAGCAAGTCATGCTTGAACCTCATCAAATCAGACCTACTTTTTAGGAAACTGAGCATCATTGCTTGGTTAATAATTTACCTGTAATGAATGATCTTCTTCTCATAAGTTCCTGGGATTTCTATCCTCTCCTATAAAATATTTCCCAAATTTCCTTTATACCACTGTCTCTACATTAGCTTATACTACTAGGATTTTTTTACCTGGATAACTGTAAGTGTATTCTACCTCTGCAAACATCTTAAATTCAACTTTGAAAGACCCTAAAGAGAGGACCTAGTTGAGCTCTTCTGGACTTCTGACCAACAGAAAGTGTGAGAGAATAGTTTTGTATAGTTTTAAGCCACTGAATTTTTTTTACAACAATAAAGATCTAATTTTCTACCACCTGGTTTTACACAGGAGAATAAATTGTTAAATCTGTGTTTTTAATGATAATGTAATTCTCAAGGGGAACATTAAAGAATACAGTGGAAGTCTAAGCCAGTGGTAACAGGATTTTGAAACTTTTTCTTTTTTGGCCATACCACACGATATGTGGGATCTTAGTTCCCCAACCAGGAATTGAACCCATGCCCCCTGCACTGGAAGTGTAGAATCCCAACTGCTAGACCACCAGGAAAGTCCTGACACGATTTTTTTTAAACTTTATTTCTCTCTCTCTCTTTTTTAATGTTTTTGCCATACCACACAGCATGTGGGATCTGGTAACAGTACTCTGGATTAAGATGGTGACATTAAGAGATGTAGAAGAGTGTTTGGGCTTGATCAATGGGAAGTAAGAGCTTCTACGTTGGTGATGGATCAGATATTCAAGGAAAGGGAAAGTGATAGGTCCACAATTACTATTAGGTATCAGGCTTTTGGAACTGATGTGTGCTGTTTTCAACCAAGGAGAAAGGAGTGAATACTTGAGAGAGAAAAACAGGCTGAGAGGAAAAGGTTTTCTGCCATTCAACTAACTATCTATATAAAAACTATATACTATAGTATATATAATATACACTATATACACTATATAATATACACTATATAATATACACTATATACACTATATATACATTATATATACACTATATAATATACACTATATACACTATATAATATACACTAGTATATATAATATACACTATAAATTTGTGTATATTAAGTATACATATAAAAAGTATACACAGTAGAATAAATTGTAGTACTTTTGAGGAAAAAGACATTTTGCAAATGGCTTTTTAAATACTTATCTTAAGTGGTTCAAAAAATTCTTTATTTTGAGCTAAAAAATTTCTCAGTGTCTGTATTATATTTCAGCCTCAGAAAATTACAAATATGCCTTTAGTTCTTCACAAAAATTAGTAACCTCTGTGAACTTACTAACTCACTCAATCCTGAAATACACATCTGCAGACTAATTACTAAAAGAGATTAAATGTACTTTTTCAATATGCAGGATGAGACATATTTATCCAAAGACATTCTCCTCAAGTGCATTTACCTGTGGGGAATATAATGAGAATCAACCCCCTGGTGCCCATCATCATCTGTGGTTCAATTTTCTGAGTTCAGTGCCCATCGAAATGTGGGACTGTTTCACTTGAAAGAGTACAGTACAATATTACACGTGATATGTATGGGGGTGTGTGTGCATGCTAAGTCACTCAGTCATTTCCAATTCTTTGCTACCCTATGGCCTATATGTATGTAGCCCTCCAGGCTCCTCTGTCTAGGGGATTCTCTAGGCAAGAACACTGAAGTGGGTTGCCATGCCCCTCTTAGGGGAACCTTCCTGACCCAAGGATCAAACCTTGCATCTCTTATATCTCCTGCAATGGCAAGCAGGTTCTTTACCACTATCACCATATGGGAAGCCATATATAGATAGATAGATAGATATAGATATAAATAGATATATATATATAGATATATATAGATGTATAGATATATATAGTCTTAATCTCTGCATTCCCAATAAAACCTTGTATAATATATGTTTTATTGATCTCAGCAATTGGTTTTGTTTTTGTCACTCTGCACAGAGCAGAGTCTTAGAGGCAGGGGAATGCAGAAGTTTAGAGAAGGCTTATTTGCTTTAGTTTTCATTTGACTCATGCACTCATTTAGTGGTTGTGTGATTTGAGGAAGTGATCTCTCTGTACTTGTATATATGATGGGGGAACAATAGTAACTACAGTGTGTTCCTGTTTGATACTAAATGAGTTCATGCCTACAAACACTTTGTATAGGACTTGTCATGTAGAAGGCTTTCAGAAACATTCCTATAGCTATCCTCAAAAAAATGTAGTTGAACTCAGTTATCAGACAGAAAGTAATGAAAAGAGACACTTCATCTTACACACACTCACATACTCTGAATCCAGGTTACTTGAATACTAACCCAGGACACAGATGTACTATGCTGCTAATCATTGCTTTGCTTGTGCTTGAGAACCGCATGAATCAGAACACCAGAAATTCAGATTACTGGGAAGGACCCTCAGAGTTTCTGATTCAGTATTGTTCTAGCAAATACTCAAATGAAGCTGCTGCTGATTCAGGAATCACATGTTAAAAATCGTGAAGTTGACTTTGAGGCAGAGATGAGTCAAGAGTCTATTTCAAAATGTGTTGATATCAAGGATTAAATCAATGATTTAAGGAGTAAAATAAATAGAAACTTAATGTCCCGTGGGAAGTAAGGGAGATGAATGACTGTTGAGATGTCTATCTCAGACAGCTAGGAAAATTCTATTAATTTAGATTAGGGAAACCATTAGGAGTAGATAGTTTGGGCAATGATTGCACACTTAATTTTAGATAAGCCAGATGTGAGGTAGCTGTAGCCTGAAAAACAGGAAGAAGTGCTAAATCATGAGGGAACAGTTTGGATTTATAACTGTGGCAAAAGCACTGGGCAGAAGTTAAAATCTATAGTAGTATATATTCATTAAAATGTGGATATGATAAAAGCTGTATACATTGAAAAAGAAGGATAAGAATAAGAACATCACAGTTCAATGCAGGCCCAGAAAAAGACTATGAAATACTTGTGAGGAGACTTAGGAGTGAGCAGAAGGATGAGTGACATCATCCCCCATCAGCAGCAATTGCACCTTAGAATACAGGAATATATATGTAGGATTTGGAGGTTTCAGTAGAGAAATGAGACAGAAGCCAGACAGTAGATGATGTATCCTACCCATGAGTTCATTGGTGAGCTAAAGCATAAAGCAGCTTAATTACCACACAAAAAAAATTTACTATGAACAGTTCTGAATCTACTCCAAAACTCTAGCCATGTTCTTATTTGCTTACTGGACACCTTGCCTTGGATGGCTCACATTTAAAGACTTCTTGAGATTTCCAGGTTGACTTGACCTAAAAATTAAAATTGCCTATAGGTAAATTGATTATCTTGGCTCATTCTTAAGCTGACAATGGCACTTGTAAACCTTTTTCTTGCTATCACCATCCAATTCAAGCTCCTAATAAATGTCATATTGATTCAGTCTTTCTAATAGTTTTCATATCCATTTTTACCACCTTCCTGATGCTAGTATCTTAGTAAGATTTTAATTTCTCCTCTATTTCTGCAGTTGACACTTACCATGTTGTTGTTGTTCAATTGCCCAGTCATGTACGACTCTTTGCAGCCCCATGGACTGCAGCATGCCAGGCTTCCCTGTCCCCCACCATCTCGTGGAGTTTGCTCAAACTCATGTCCGTTGAGTTGGTGATGCCATCCAACCATCGCATCCTCTTTTGTCCCCTTCTCTTCTTTCCCTCAGTCTTTCTAGCATCAGGGTCTTTGCAACAGATGGCCAAATTATTGGAGCTTCTGCTTCAGCTTCAGTCCTTCCAATGAATATTCAGGGTTGAGTTCCTTTAGGATGGACTGGTTTTATCTCCTTGTAGTCCAAGGGACTCTCAAGAGTCTTCTTTAGCACCGCAGTTTGAAGGCATCAATTCTTCGGCGCTCAGCCATTATTATTGTTCAGCTCTCACATCCATACATGACAACTGGAAAAACCATAGCTTTGATTATACATATCTTTGTAGGTAAAGTAATGTCTCTGCTTTTTAACGTGCTATGTAGGTTGGCCATAGCTTTTCTTTCAAGGAGCAAGCATCTTTTAATTTTATGGCTGCAGATAGAGATAGAGCCATATAGAAAAGATAGCCAGGTCTCAGAAACGAAGACCCAGAAGTTTCATATTTATTTAGAACTTTAATGGAAGGCACAATTTGGAAGGTTGTTGATAATGCCTATGATGCAATATCCTGGTTCAAATTTAAAGGAAATATCATCTAATAATAGTGTATTGTTGGATGAGGACTGTAAGAGGATTTTCATTTCTAACTCTTTGAGTATACATCAGCAGTTTTGGTAGTATGCATTTTTATCCTGGATTAAGAAATAAGCCTCAGGAAATTTAGGTGACTGTCCAAATATATAGTGTTTCCAGGTGGTCAGTTATAAAGAATCTGCCTACAATGCAAAAAATGTGAGCTTGATCTCTGAGTTGGGAGATTCCCTGGAGGAGGAGATGGTAACCCACTCCTGTATTCTTGCCTATAAACGTCTATGGACAGAGGAGCCTGTCAGTCCATGGGTTGCAAAGAGTCAGATATGACTGAGCACGTTGGAATCCAAATATATACATTAAATAGAGTGCAGATAGCCATTTATATGATTTTATAATTTACTTTTTATCACTTTGAAGATTTTTCTGATTGAGATAGAATCTAGCTGTGAACTACAGATAACAAGAGTAAATTACAATGAGCCATGTAATTCACATCTTAATCTTGATTGCTGTAGTATTATAATAGGTATTTGAGTCCGATAGTATTAAGTCTTTTGTTTTTCTTCTTCAAACCTGTTTTGTCTAATTTGGGTACTTTTGAGTTCCATATAAATTTTAGAATTAACTTGCCAACCTCCAGAAAAATATCCTGCTGGAATTTTGATATTTCATTTAATTTAAAGACCAATTTAAGATAATTGATACCTTTATATTGCTGGGACATCAATCTATAAATATGGTGTAACTTGTTATTAGGTTGGGTTTTCTTTAATTTCTGTCAGAAATATTTTATACTTTCAACATAGAGTTCTTAGAAGTATTTTATTAAATTTCTAAGTATTTAATGTTTTTGAATGCTATAGTTTTAACTTTCTTGTTATAGTTTGTTTAGTCCTAATATGTGGAGATATGATTAATTTTTATAGACAATCAATTTTTGTATATGAACACTGTACCTTATAACATTGTTAAATGCTGTTTTTAGTTTTAGCAGTTTCCCCTTCCCCCACCCCTCTTTTAGGCTGTTTGGGATTTTCTATTTATACCATCATACAATCTACAAATAAAAAAAGTTTTACTTCTTCCTTTCCAACTTCAATTTCTTTATTTTTCCTGCCTTATTGAACTAGATAGAACTTTTCGTACAATGTTGCATAAAAAGGATTGAGTGTACCTTGTTGTATTATTGATCTTACAAGAAAAACCTTCATTATGTATAGTATTTGCATAAATAACTGTTTAAGATCGAAGAAATTTCAGTTCACTTCCTAATTTCCCTAGATATTTTATTTTGAAAGGATGTTGAATTTTGTTGAACATTTTTTCTGAATCTAGAGTATCGTATGATTTTTTAAAAACCTGTAAATGAGGTGAACTCTACTGAATAAGTTTCTCATATCAACTGTATTTCTAGGATAAACCCAACTTGGTTACATAAATATCTTGCATCCTTTTTATATATTGCATAATTGATTTTCTAATATTTTAACTTTTAAAAAAGGTTTGCAATCATTAGTGTTAAGTGTGTAATGTCTGTTTCATTTCCTGTAGTGTCTTTGTCTATATCTGGCATCAGTTTCATTGACCTCATAAAAAATGAGTTGACCAGTGGACTTCCTCCTTTATTTTCTGAAAAGTTGTGTAACATGAGCATTATTTCTTCTTATTGCTGAACAGATTGCACCAGGGAAACTGTCTGGCCCTAGAGGTCTTTTGGTGTGTTAGAACTTATATTAATCACAAATTCAATTTCTTTGATATACAGCTATTTCTGTTTCCTCTTTCTAGGTATGTTCCTTTCAATAAGTTGTTTTAAAAACTTCTGTCCATTTCATATGATTTTGAATTTATTAACCTAAAATTGTTTATAATATCCAGTGATTATCTTTTTTACTCCTGAGGAACAGTAGTATCTTTTTTTTCCAATGTGGATATTTTATATCACTTTCTTTCTTCATCTTTCTAGAAGCTTCTGCATATGCATGCTCAGTCATGTCTTTGACCCCAAAGACTGAAGCCCTCCAGACTCCTCTATCCATGAGATTCTCCAGGCAAGAATACTGGAGTGGGCAAGAGGAGGAAATTTTGCCGACCCAGGGTTCAAACTGGCATCTCCTGTGCCTTCTGCATTGCAGGCGGATTCTTTACCACTGAGCCACTGGGGGAAGCCCCTGCTGGAAGCTCAACAGTTTAAAATACTTTTCAAAGAACAAATGTGGTTCATTGACTCTACTGTTTGTCTCTTTTATATAATGTTGATTTTTGCTCTCTTCTTAATGATTTCCTTTCATTTATTTGTTATGATTTCACTTTCTCCTTTTTTTCTGTCTTCTTAAGGTGGCAGCATAAATCACTGAAGTAATGCCTTTCTGCTTTTCTGCCATAAACATTTCAAACAGTAAGCTTCCCTCTGAGCACTACTTTCTATATTTTTCAACTTTGGATGCATTGTATTTAATTGTTATCTTAATATTTTTAAACTTCTCTTTCAGTTTTTCTCTCATGGCCTTATAAGGGTTGGCCAATATTTGATGCTTTTCTAAATATCTTGTTTCCAGTGTAAGACCATATTGATTATGGAATATACTCTTGTATGATTTCCAGTCCTTTGAAATTTTAGGGGAGTTGTTTCATAGCCTAGAATAATACTTGTGTGTATGCTAATTCACTTCAGTCATGTCTGACTCTGTGCAACCATATGGACTGTAGCCTGTCAGGCTCCTCTGCCCATGGGGATTCTCCAGGCAAGAATACCCTCTTCCAGGGAATCTTCCTGACCCAGGGATCGAATCCATGTCTCTTAGGTCTCCTGCACTGGCAGGTGGGTTCTTTACCACTAGATAAGTGAAAAGAATCTGTCCTGTTTTGGGGTGAAATGTTCCTTAAATAAAAATGAGATCAAGTGACTTACAGTGTTTAAGTTTTCTAAATCATTATTAATTTTTTAATATATTTGTTCTCTCAGTTTAAGAGAGAGTAGTATTAAATTTTCAATATTATTATATATATTTCTCCTTAATTCTGACAATTTTTGTTTAATGTATTTGGGGGTATAGAGGAGGGCATGAAAACAATTCTAGTATTCTTGCCTGAAGAACTCCATGGACAGAGGAGCCTGGTGGGCTATAGTCCATGGGTTGCAAAGCATTGCACACAACTGAAGCAACTTAGCAAGCCCACGTGCACATAATTTAATAGACATATATGATCTTTTTATCTTTTTTATTATGTTATAAGTGCTTACAATGTCCTGTTAGTTTCCGCTATTCAGCAATGTGAATTAGCTATGTGTATACATATATTTCCTCTCTCTTGTACCTCCCACCCCTGTAGGTCATCACAGAGCACCCTGTGCTAGACAGCTTCTCAATAGTTGTCTATTTTACACAATCATCATTTTCATTGCTATGTATGACTGCCCTATCTCTGGTAATACTCTTCATTTGAAGTCTTTATTTTCTGATATTAGAATAGCCTTACAAATGATGTCATATTTAGTGTTTTTATTATGTTTAAACCTGCTTGTATCTTTATGTTTAAGGTGTGTTTCTTATAACAATTAATATTAGTTTGTCACAGTAGACAGAAAAGTACCCCCCAAGGGATGTCCTCTAAGATCCCAAGAATATGAATATGTGAATATAAATGTGTTACTCTGATTAAGGGTCTTGAGATTGGAGGAGTATTCTTCATTATCCTAGGAGGTCCAGTCCCCACAAGAGAAAGAAGGAAACAGAGTCAAAAGAGATGTAAGAACAAAAGCAGAGGCTTGAGGTGATGCACTGCCAAGAACTAAGGAATGTAGGCTAACTGTAGGGGCTGGCAAAGGGAAAGAGACAGATCTTCCTGTAGACCCTCAGAAGGAACACAGCCCTGCCGACCCACTGTAGACTTCTCAGCAAAAGAACCATGAGATACTGTATAGTCTTAGGCCCTTAAGTTTGTGATAAGTTGTTACAGCAGTAATAGTTAACCAAAACTGTTAGTTACTACCTTTACTCAGTCTTGTAATTTCTCTCTTAGAGTTAAAGAAGTGAGATTATTTTTAATTCTGCCAACTTGGTATTTGATTTTTATTTATTGCTCACAGAGTTGAGTCTGACTCTTTGTGAACCTGTGGGCTGCAGCCCACCAGGCTCCTCTGTCCATGGGATTCTCCAGACAAGAATACTGTAGTAGGTTGCCATTTCCTTCCCCAGGGGATCTTTCCGACCCAGGGACTGAACTCACATCTCGCGCATCTCCTGCATTGCAAGCAGATTCTTTTACCACTGAGCCACCAGGGAAACACTTTCTATTTATTACTTCTGCTCTTTGTTCATCTGTTCTTTATTTTCTGCATTGTTTGGGTGAACCAAGTATTTTTATTCTTTTTTTATCTCTTATTTCCCTTTTCGATATATACAACATTTTCATGATATCCCTTCAAAAATGTTTCACTAATAAACAATGGAAGAAATTTGGAGTAGTGGACTTCTTTTTTTTTTTTTTTTATTGTTTTTGCCATACATTGTCATGATATCACCATGGGTTTACATATGCTTCCCCTCCGGAACCCCCCTCCCTCCTCCCTCCCCCCCGGGAAATCTCGCTGCACCAGTCCCGAGCATCAATCCTGGGCTGGCGATTGATTAGACACATGACAATTAACATGCTTCAATGCCCTTCTCCCATATCATCCCACCCTTACCCTCATCCACAAAGTCCATAAGTCTATTCTATACATCTGCGTTCCTTTTTTTGTCTCCCATGTGGACTTCTAATTATCACCCTCCTGTCTTTTGCACTTGTCATGTATTTTAACGTCTCCCTTCACTATATACTGTTCAACTTCCTCAACAAATGCCACAGGTTCCTTTAATTTTTAAAAATTATTTTATCTTTCTTCTTCAGATTAGAGAGTTTATACTGATCTGTCTTCAAGTTCACTGACTCTTCTATAATACAATGAATTTATCTTTTCAGGTATTGTACTTTTCCATTATAGAGTGTTGTTTTCTTATAGCCTTCTTTTCTCTGCTAAAATTATCTGCCTTTTTACTCTTTATAATCATGTTTTCCTAAAGTTCTACAGCATATTAAAAATGGTTTCATTAAAGTGGTTTTTTAACTGTTAAATTCAGCTTCTGAATTGACTAGGGGTGTTGCTATCATCTTGCCTGGAGAATTCTATGGACAGAGAAGCTGGGCAGGCTACAGTCTGTGGGATCGCAAAGTTATCATCTGATTTTTTTCTTTTGATTATTGATTACTTTCTCTGATTTTTGCATATTTTTAACCTATGAATATATGTCTCATTGTATTTTATGTCTAATATTGAAATACATCATAGAAGTTCTGGGTTATAGTGTTTCCTTTAAAGAGTATTATGTTTATATTCTGGCAAGCCTTTATATCCCTGGTTTCTTTTGTTTCTCAAAGGTAATTTTTATATGGTTTTATCTACTTTTTAAAATATTTATTTTGATTTATTTATTTAGCTGCACTAGGTCTTAGTTGCAGCATGCAGAATCTTTGATCTTTGTTGTGGCATGCAACATGTGGGATCTAGTTCCTTGACCAGAGATGGAACCTGGGCCCCCTGCATTGGAAGTACGGAATCTTAGCTGCTGAACCACCAGGAAAGTCCCTTGAAGGTTATTTCTCTCAGTGTTGTGTTGGTCTCTTTTGGTTTGTTCTCATTCTTAGAGAATGGCTCTTATTCTGTGACACATTCTTCATTTCCAAAGAGATGACCTATCTAAGATTTCAAATGATTGACCAAGGCCAGGGTAGCCTCTCTACTGTGGCTGAGCTGGAACTTCAGAGTCTCCCAGTGACTTCTGGAGCCTCCTTGCTCATCAACAGCCTAGCAGCTCTCTGGTTTCCTAGATCATTTTCCATATATTCAAACTGCTTCATCATCCTGGAAATCTCTTCCTCTTCCAATTAGGAAAATTGTCCCTTAACTTGAGTTTTCTCCACCTTGCACCACAGTAGGGAGTGTGTCCCAAATTAGAGAACCAAGGCAAATAGGGGATTTGTTCCTGACTTTCTCTTTTCTCAAGGAATATAGATATATGCTTCCTGTTTTTTTTTTTCCTCCACTGCATGAAAGTGGTAGTCTCATAGGTTTTTTTCCCCCCAGTTTTATAGTGTTTATGGAAGAAGGGCAAGTCCAGTATCAGTATTTTGTCACAGAGGAAGGTTGAGGTCTCACCCAAGCAGATACGCTTGACTTGAGGATGCATGTTTTTCTGTTAAACATTCCAAGAATGTTTACCAGTACTTCAGGCTCTGCCATCTCCAGGGAAGAATCTGTTTCCTTGCCTTTTCCAGCTCCTAGAGGCAACCTCCATTTGCTGGCTTGTGGCCCCTTCTTCCATCTCAAAAGTAGCACTGTATCACCTTTGAGTCTTATATCACATGACTCTGACATTCTGCTTCTGTGTTTATATCTCTTTATATCTTTGGTCCTTTGGCCTCTATTTCATAAAGAATATTTTGATTGTACTGAATAACTAAGGTAATATCCACATCTGAAGACTCTTACTCTAGTCACTTCTGGAAAGTCCCCTTTGCCTGGTAAGATTTTGTTTTTTAATGACAGGTGGGGATAAGATAATGACTCAAACCTAATGAAGTAATCAGCCATATTCTTATGAGTGATTTGATCTCCTTTGGTGGTTATGAAGAAATTAAATAAGGAAATATTTCTTTGCTTATTTGACTCTGTGGGCAAATGTTTCTTTTCTGCCTATTTCTCATTTCTTTTCAAATAGTCCTAAAAAGAAACTATCTATCTACAGATAATAAGATAAAACAAAAACTTCAAGACAATTCCTAGACTCTAGTCAGAAAATACATTAGCAATCAGGGTCCCAAACTGTCCAGATCTTTCTGAACAAGAGATGCTGATGATCATAAGATGTTCAGATTTATAAGTGATACACTGAGCAGCAAAAAGTTACCACATTTACCCCAGAAATTCCATGCATCTCAACTCTGTTCGAGCCTATTGCCCTCCTCCTAATAATTTCTTATAGCCATCTAGTTGTCAAATTGATATGCTATAACCTTATCAGAATTTGGAGCATATACATGAACACAATACAGAGGAATATGAAAATAAAAGCATCTAGTTGCAGCTATACAAAAATCTGCACCACCATAGAAATGGAGCAGAAACTAAATAAGCAACATGAACATAGGGTACGTAGCAGGAATTTTTTGCCTTTGTGTACTCATTTGACTCTTACTTCAAGAGTTCTTATTGGCCTCCTGATAAAGTGCCATATATTAGGATGGGATGCTAAAAAATCAGATATAAAATATACGACCTCTACCATAAGGAAACTGGCAAATCACCAGACTAGACAACAACAATTTTAAAACAGTTACAACAGAGCAGCAACAGCAATTATACAATGTTTGAGAGTTTTTATGAAGGTTTCTACATAAAGGTATAATTGAAAATTAAAGATGGTCCTTTCAATAAAGACTGGGATGTCAGATATAGATCTTCCAATAAATTAAACCTTTAAGAGAGTATAGTGATTCTCCAGTTGAGGTTGAGAAAAGATTTCTTTAACAGGGAATGGTAATGTACAGTGCTGTGGAGTCAAGTCAATGAGGATATAAGCTTGGAGATTTGTTGTCATTGTAGATGACTGGGAAAAACTGTATGGGAAGGGTGGGTTAAATCACACTGGTAAGCAAGAACCACATAGGATATATTAAATGTAGGTTTTGAATAATTTTCTTTAATACAATGTATCCATTTGTATAATGCATAAAAATCACACAAGGAAAACTGCTGTTGAGTGAGGAGTCGTGATATGTGTGTCTCCTTGGGCTATCTGTAGCTCCTGCAGTGGGAAGTCACTCATTAGAACATTCTTTTAATCCTCATAGTGCATTCTGCATTGTCTTGCAGCTTCAGTTGCATCTTAATCTATAAAATTTTCGTTTACTCCCATTAGACTGATACCTGGAAAGAACAAACTCTTGAAGCTGAGAAACACTATTGTTTTATAATGTTTAATTTCAAGTCCCACTTAGAAGTCATATTGGCATTTTCTACATATTTTACTGAAGGCAAAGCCACTACCCCTAGTATCCATGTAAACAGGTGGTATTACCAACATTTACCTACTCTATGAAATGTTTTGTTGTTTAGCTGCTAAGTTGTTATCAGACTCTCTACAACCCCATGGACTATAGCCTTCCAGGCTCCTCTGTCCATGGGATTTTCTAAGCAAGAATAATGGAGTGAGTTGCTATTCCCTTCTCCAGGAGATCTTCCCAACCCAGGGACTGAACTTGCATCTCCTGCTTGGCAGGCAGCTTCTTTACCACTAAGCCACCTGGGAAACCCAACATTCATCTACTCTGAAATACCTCTTGCTGTTCCAATTTTATTTCCCAATCTCTAAACTAAATATAAAACATTAGAAAGTGAAAACTTGTTTGAGTGTACTAGCATGAATTGGTAATGGAAGATTTTCTTCTTATAGTGGAAGGAAGTCAGGCTTTAGAATCAACAGATCTGGTTTTGAATCCCAGCTTTGTTTCTTAACGTGCAACCTTCAGCAGATTTCTTCACCTCACTGAACTTTAATTTCTTCATCTCCAAAATGAAGATAGTGATGCCTACATTGTTTAGGCATTTTGTGGAATAGAAATAATATGTAGACTGAATCTAACATTAAGTAAGATTCAATAATTGGTAGCTATTATTATCACCATGGTCATTTCCTACAATAAAGAATTTGGTCTCTTTCCCTTAAAAAGTATTAATCTCTAATCCCAGCTATAAAGTATTTTTATTAACTTGGAAAAGTAGACAGTCACTGAAATAATTACATACATACTCTTTACTTGCCAGCTATTCCTAGTGATTAAATGCATTTGCATATGCAAATTAAAACCCTGTGTACTCATTACTGTAAATATGTTTTTCATTAGGTAAATGAAATGCTTGTTGGAGATGATATAAGGCTAAAAGCAGAATATTGTCAAAACAAGTTACAAATGTATTTTTAATTTATTTTTTAAGTATGGCAGCAGCAGTTTTACTTTTAACTATATAGTGTGTTTGTGTGTATACATACACACATTTTTTTTCAGTATTTTCCATTAGTACATGTACTGGCCTATAACTAAATTCCATGAACAATTATGGTTGTTGTAGCTGCATTACAGGTATACTTTAGATTTTATTTTAATTATAGGATAATAAATAAGGTGTTTTTCTCTTGTATTCTTGACCATGAACTAAAGCAGAAATAAAAATAGAAAATGTCCTCTTTGAAAACTAAAGCCAGTAAAATTTATTTAAATAAAAATTTGTGGAGCAACTCTATCAAAGAACCAAAGAGACTTGAAAATTTCCTAAATGTTATTAAATCATTGGTAGGGCTGATTTCCTTCCTCTGTCTTTCAGCATTTCAGCCAACATCTTTCATCACTGGTTCTATCTCAGTGTAGGGACACCTTCATTTACCATCCATATTATGAAAGTAAACAAGGAAAATTTTTCTGATCTCCTTCTCTTTCCCTCAGGTGTTGGTCCAAGCTCATTCCTGATGAATTGCTATGTATTTTTAGATATATATTATGGCTCTAGCTCCATCCTTTTCTCTCACCTCAATTTTTTCAGACAAGTCTGCATTAACTAGACTCATTTTCACTTTCCCATGTCCAGCCCATGAATCCCCAACTCATCTTTGCTGCCTCTGCCTTCTCATCTCTTCATAGCATTTCCACAGTTAAAGACTTATTCTGGTTGGAGACTAACAGTGTAAAGAAGAGCCAGTTATTCCTGATTAATTAATGCATTTAATGCCTCCAAGCTCTATGTAAATTGCTTTTTGTTGCTGTGAGGTTCACTGCCTGTTCCTGGGTCTTTCTTTAAGTATCCTACTATCCTCTTGTGTAGTTTATCTTATCCTCTTATAAGGGGTCATTTTCTTGGACTTTTCGTAGTTTACTAGCAGTGTTTTCTTGGATTTTGCCATTCCAGTAAGGCTATTGATCAGAGCCATACCTGAGACCATTAACAATTTGTAAAAGCAGCAAACACACATTAAACAGGAAAGAATTAAGAGAGGAGATGCAGAGTCTCCAAATAACTTAAAAAGAAAAAGAGAATGGGAGAGTCTAACTCTGTCCTCTCAATCAAGCTTCCCTCTGAATTCACGTCACCAACCCCTGCCCTCAGCAGTGGCGCTTCACGGCTTCCTTGAGGTTTATCCTCCAATATGTGAGATCTTTAAAAAGGTGATTAAAATAGTTTGATTATGTAATATCTGAGTCAGATCAGTCTCTCCCCCTTGGATTTCTCTTACCTGGGAAGAAAAGGTCCTTTCTTTTGATAATACTTTCTTCTACTTTTCTCTCATCCAATTCCATCCCCTCCTTTTTTCTCTGGATTTTTTTTTAACTTCCAATTGGTTCAGGTAGTAAAAAGTGTAGTGTAAATGCACTACCATCTCAAAAGCTTTTATTCTTCTTGCTGCATATGTTCTGAAGCAAAAACAGCACAGGTTGTATTTGTGTTAAGTTTGGAAAAAAGTGTGACACACCACAAAGGATATGATATATGTGCTATTATTTTAGGGCTCTGTAGCTCATATGTTGTGGCTATTATTTTTTAATCCCAAATAACTCAGGTATTGATCTGAAATATTTTGAATCTGTGTAGCCCTCTGAACAGGCTGAGGTTTCCCAAGGAGTTTTTCTGTCCTTACTGGACTCTTACGATGACAACATAAAAGAAAGAAAATGCAGGAGCACTTCCTAAAAGTGCTTTGTATGCTACACACTTGTACTCTTATAGCCTCAAACTGGCAATATGAGTTTTGTGCATTCTATCCAGAAGAGAGAGTACAATATCTTCCTGTTTGATCTCCATCATATTCCAAAGTCAGCTTCATTCAGTACCAGAGGCCCAAAAACATTAGACTCTTTGAAGGGAGATTGGGAAGATTTCTTTGAGCAAAAGCTTTGCCAATGCAAATGTATGGACTCTTCTTCTGGCATGGCAAATTTTCAGCATCAGCAAAAAAAAAAAAAAAAAAATGTCTAAGTCTTCTGCCATCTCCAATTCTGGAAACATATTTATTGGAAAAAGTTAATTCTAACTGTGTCTTTTGCTCCCCAAAGATGTTGGCTGATTACGTGTCCTCACAAGAATATCTTTAGTGAAAACAATACATTCTCTATTTTCCAAAGATTTGGTGATGGTATAAACAAGTTTATCTCTAACATCTTCTAGAATGGAAAGCCCTACTGAACTCCATTTTATTTCCAAGAATAAGAAAAGTTGGTCTGCCAAACTTTAGCCTGCAATTTTTGCAGATTTTAGCATCAAAATGATCCAGCTTTTCTCTAGGTTTGTTCCTAAGTCCTATTTAAGGTTGAATCTGGTATACAAGCTCCTGAAACTCAGACAGTGTAGCCAAGGATTATCCAGTAGGACAGTGGGTACAAAGAGAAGGGATGCAAATAAATTATTTATTTGGATGATGTATTCAGCCAGTGCCTTGAATAAAATATGTGTACTCCTTCATTTAGATTTTCTATTTAATATTGATTCTTAATGTCTACTGACCATTGTCTTCATGCATTTCTTCTTTTATTTAGTCAGTCATAATATATTAAATGTCAAGTTCACACTGAAGGCACAAGGAGAAGGTTATTTTCTATAAAAATCTTGTAGTCAAGGCATCTAACAGCAACTTTATCAAAACACGTAGACTGCTGAGTCAGACAATTACTCTAAGAAAATGATTGGCACCATCAATTTAGGGTTAATTTAGAAAAGGAATATTTACAGAGGTGCAAGAGGTTCAATCCCCTGGAGAAGGGGCTGGCTACCCACTCCAGTATTCTTGCCTGCAGAATTCCATGGACAGAGGAGCCTGACGGGCTACAGTCCGTGGGGTTACCAACAGTCCCGTGACTGAGATACTTAACACGCTCACTTTCAGTGAGGGTGAAAACAAGGATAGTTCCATATTCTACAGTCAGTACCAGTAGTAGCACAACTGTTATCACCCAAAAAGATGACGGGAGTTAGTGTTGCCGAAAACTGAAGGAAAGAATTCTTCTGCATAGAGCAGGTGGTCTTTGGAAAAGCCTTTGTTAAGACAAAAAGCAAATCAATCCAAAATGACTTTGAATAGAGGAAGCCAGGAAACCAAAAAGGTGTCATTCTTCCTCCAGTCTCCTGAAGTGACTCCCCATTGGCTGAAGTCAACTAGAAGACAGAATAAGAGAGAGCATCCGTGGATCCGTGCAAGTCAGCTGCACAGGTGGTGAGCTGAAGAAAGAAAGGGCAGGAGTAGACCTAGGGTAGATCTAAATCTAACGATCCTCTCTTTCCTTTTATCTGGGGAAAACCCTGTCATAAATCAACAAATTTCTGTTCTTGTGAAGAGGAGCAGAGAATGTCACCCCCACGTGAGCCACTTTTGGCCCATGGATTGTTTTGAGCTGAAGGTAATTAGGATAGGAATCAGCAGATTCAGGAAAGTTTTGTGTTTCAACCTCTCCCTTAACTGCCTAAAAGAATTTATATAGAGGGCTTGTGCCAAGAAGAGAGTTAATACCAGAGATAATATTTTTATATCAGAAAAATCTAACTGCATAGCATGGCAAGAATTCATTTTTCAGACATGTATTCTTCTCAATCTTCCTGTGAATTGTCTTCCTCCTGTTGGAACTCCTACCTCTGTCTCCTTAGTTCAAGATGGCATAAAAGCCTCGATTGCCTGAATATCTTTGAGCCTTTCATGTTTTAGGGATCCCATACATATGTAATAGAAGTTTTTTCTTCTGTTAATCTATATTATATCATTTTAATTAATTATTAGACCAGACAAGCAACATAGACAAGCAAATGGGAAAGTTTTCTGTGCCTACATCAGCCCTCAGATTAGAAAAGATGAATCATTTTTCTCTCAAATACCTGAAACTTAACTCATCTACTAATGGTGCTTTTGGCAGAAAGTGAAGGGAATGAGGGTGGGAGGAAAGTGGAATAGAGACAGTCATAAAAAATGTAGCTGCTATATTTAATGCATGGGTTTTAGAACATTTTATTAGACTCACATATGCCATCATATATGGGAAACATCTGGATCTGTTGCTACTAAAATATTAAGAGGTCTATCACATATATAGCTTTATGGTGTATGGAGTGGGAGGTGTGGCAGCTTATTTTTGACTTTGGAAAGGAATTCCATCATGCTTCAGACTACTGCATCCCCAGAGATGTTACTATCATGATATCACTCTTTACTTTTTCTAGATCTGTCTCCAACCCATTGAGTCTGTCACTAAAACATTGCTTAGTGATGCTACTTTACAAATAATCACAAACTAGCCAGGCAAGATACAATAAATATTTCTCACTAAGTCTATAGATCAATTGGTATGACTCTGTTTTACTCTATGTCAGCTTGAATGTATAATCTTCAGAGGTACACCTCTGCTACACAGGTGTCACCTTCTCCTTCTGGTATCTAGTGTGCCTGGGAGAGCATTGGTGATGGCAGAGGGGTGACGAAACATGGGCAGCACACAGAGCCTCTTAAACTGATAACAGAACAGACATTCAGTCATTTCTGCCTCCGTTGCTATTGGCCAGGGTAAGAGGCATGGCTGAGTCTAAAGTCAATAGGTAGCAAAAAATATTCTATCTTTCTGGGCAGAATACAAAAGTCACATAGCAAAGGGCTTAGAAAAATGGAGCCAATGATGGAATCTACCACAAGGGTCTAAATAGTTTATAATGTCATCAGTGACATGGGCTAGCATTATGTTCTATGAGACGTCAAGAAGATTAAGGTCATTTCAGGCTTTGATAGAACATTCAGGTTAAAATGTTGAAATACCATTGAGACATGATAAAAAATGGTGTATTTCTAGCCCTTCCATTAAGATGAAAATTACTTCTAAATTTCCTTACTTAAGGTGCATACTAAGTCATTTCAGTCCTCTCTGACTTTTTGCAACCCTGTGGACAGTAGCCTGCCAGGATCCTCTGTCTCATGGGGCTCTCCAGGAGAGAATACTGGAGTGGATTTGTCATTTCCTTCTCCAGGGAATCTTCCCGACCCAGGGATCAAACCCTATGTCTCTTAGTCTCCTGCTTTTTCTGGCAGACTCTTCACCAATAGCACCACAAAGATCTCATAACTCTTATGGTGGATAGGCTATCTCGTCCTGTACTGTTTAATCTAGGCTGTTTTGGAATCTAACTCTTTGTAAGGAGCAAAGACACGATGCAGCTAAACTTGTGAAGCAGATTCCCAGTTGCAGATTTTGGAAGGCTCTTTTGCAGGAGAGAACGGCTTTCCTCGAGTGAGGGAAAGAGCTTATTCTACCAGCAAGGAGTTTACAGAGAAATCTGGGGATTCAAACTTTCAGTCATAACTATATCTGCCCAAATATCTCCATCTCTTTTCTTAGGATATCATGTTTTTTCTTGATTTAGTATAAAAGACCTGGCAGGATTGGATTGGTGCAGTTTTTATAATCATTGTCTTATTGTCTGCAACTCTTATCACCAGACTCTGGATTTTATCTAAGCCATTTTTTTTTTTTTTAATCACAAGACTAGAGGAATAGCAGACTTCTAGGAAGCTGTTATGGAGCCCTAAAATTTCATACATGTTCTTAGCAATATGTTCTGAGATTTTATTCTCTCTTCACCATTATGAATGCTCACTAGGATTGTCAGAAAATACATGATTCTGCAAGTTTTATAATTACTATTCTTGCCACAGCAACAAATTATCACATTCAATGATCCTCTGATACCTTGTCTTCTACCTCCTTTGTATCTGATATTACCACTGGTGATACTATGATTAATCATGGTATATTAGATGATTCATATTCCGTTTCCACCCCCTAAAGCAGATTAATTCTGCACCCTTGAATATATGATTAATTCAAATGCAGAAATCTTACCTTAAAGGTGTGTTTCCTGAAGCCTCTTATGCTCCCCATGACTGTCAGTTTCAAGCTGTCAACAGCAAAAAAGATGGCATATTCAAATTAGGATCACTTTTTTCAAAGGTTTGATTACAAGGGGTTGCTGTGAAGAGGGTTGGCAATTCTTTGAAACTCCTTTGAGAGAGTTTCCCCTCCTTTTGAACTTCGATCAACCTGTGGCTACTGGGATCAGGAGACTAAAAATGACATTATTTGAGTTTTTGGCTTAGTCTTTAAAGGGGCTCATAGCTTCCATCTTGATTTGTCCAAACCCTAAACCACCATGTAAGAGGGCTAACCTGCAAGAAACTGGATGCCACAAGACCACAATAAAAGACAGAGAGGCCCCATTAGCTCAGTTCATCAACCAACCCAAGAAAAGTGCCAGAAATGTTAGTAAAGTCTATTTATATTTGGTGAAAGCCATATGGGGCAGAATTGGCCAGCTAAGCCCTACCCATGTTCCCAACCCACAAGATTATGTAGTATCACATGACGGTTGTTTTAATCTGTAATTCTGTGGGTAGTTTGACATGCAGCAACAGGTTATGGGAGTGGAACTTGGTACCAGGAAATAAGTCTCTGTGTTCCGACATAAAACAAGGCTATGTGACACTGACGGGGCAAGTTGCAGAATGGAAGCTAGAAATAACTGAGAAGATTCAGTTGGAAGGACCTCATGGAGCCTGATGTTGAAGGCTTTGAGAATATAAGGAAGGCTCGTGTGGAAGGCTGGAGGAAAGAAAGACTATTTATGTTGTGACAGGCAACCCTGCTGCCTATGGAAACATGGAAAATATCCAAAGCACTTAATATACTTGTGGAGCTTGATGGAAATATTTCTAGAATGTTATAACTGAGTTTGTCTGGCTGTCTATGAGAAAAGAGATGCGAGAAGAGAGAGATTACTAAAGAGGAGGTTTAGTTTTCATTTATAAGCAGAATTTCTTAAGCATATAGAAAGCCAAGGATGGCCTTTCTATTTTTCAAAAGGCTCTCAAAGAATTGACCTCAAAGCAAAGTTCCAATTCAGAGCACTAAAGTATGAACTCAAAGGAACGATACATTCAGGGCATGGTTATAAGACTCTCATTAAGACCTCAGAAAGATTCAGCTTTCTAGTATTAGGGTATGTATGTTTCTATGTTACTCTCTCCATCTTCCCACGCTCTTCTTCCTCCCCCTGACCCACTTCATACATGTCTGTTCTCTACATCTTCATCTTCACTGCTGCCCTGCAAATAGATTCATCAGTACTATCTTACTGTTTATGACTCAGGGAACTCAAACCAGGACTCTGTAACAACCTAGAGGGGCAGGAAGTAGGAAGAAGTTTCAGGAGGGAGGGAATATATATGTCCTTAAGACTGATTCACGTTGAGGTATGGCAAAAACTAATACAATATTGTAAAGCATTATCCTTTAATTAAAAATAAAATTTAAAAAATACACCAAAAAATACATAGTGGGGTATGTCTTGAGATGGTTTCAGTTATAAATGGGGATTTCTAAGACTACTAGACACAGTTTTTCTGTTATAGATTAGTTCAATTCAGTTGCTCAGTTGTGTCTGACTCTTTGCGAGTCCATGAACCATAGCACGCCAGGCCTCCCTGTCCATCACCAACTCCCGGAGTCTATCCAAACCCATGTCCATTGAGTCGGTGATGCCATCCAGCTATCTCATCCTCTGTCATCCCCTTCTCCTCCTGTCCCCAATCCTTCCTAGCATCAGGGTCTTTTCCAGTGAGTCAGCTCTTCGCATGAGGTGGCCAAAGTATTGGAGTTTCAGCTTCAGCATCAGTCCTTCCAGTGAATATTTAGAACTGATTTCCCTTAGGATGGACTGGCTTGATCTTCTTGCAGTCCACAGGATGCTCAAGAGTCTTCTTCAACACCACAGTTCAAAAGCATCAATTCTTTGGTACTCAGCTTTATTTATAGTCCAACTTTCACAACCATACATGACCACTGGAAAAACCATAGCCTTGACTAGATGGACCTTTGTTGGCAAAGTAATGTCTCTGCTTTTCAATATGCTACATAGGTTGATCATAACTTTTCTTTCAAGGAGTAAGTATCGTTTAATTTCATGACTGCAATCACCATCTGCAGTGATTTTGGAGCCCAGAAAAATAAAGTCTGGCACTGTTTCCATTGTTTCCCTATCTATTTCCCATGAAGTGATGTTCTCCCAAAATTCCTATGTTGAATTCCTAACCCACAGTATTTCAGAATGTGACTTTATTTGGAGATAGGATTTTTACCAAGTTAAAATGATATCATTAGGTTAGGTCCTAATGATTATGATTATTATGATTCTTGTCCATATAAAAGGGGAAATTTGGAGACAGACCCACTCAAGATCATGTGAATGTCAAGGCAGATGTTAAGATGATGATTTTAGAAACTGATGAAGTCCAGGGATTGCCCGCAAATCCCCAGAAGCAAGGATAGAGGCACTGAACAGATTTCTCCTCACAGCCCTCAAAAGGAAACTACCCTTTCAACACCTTGATCTTGAACTTCTGGCCTCCAAACTGTGGACAACCAATGTCTATTTGTTTAAGCCACCCAATCTGTGGTACTCTGTTCAGGCAGGCCTAGCAGATCAATATAGCCCATCATCAGCCTCACACCATTCCAAAGGATAGGAAAGCCTATTTATAAGAGTTTTGTGAATGTGATTTTGTCTAATATAGCAAACTCCAATTTGACCAAAAGGCAGCTAGCACATTTTTAAAATTGAGACTGAAAAGGACAGAGGCAGGGAAAGAAAACAAAAATAGAAAGACCATCAATCAGCTAGGGGCAGGTCATAAGCTGAGAAACATACTCAGCTGAAATCACCTTTTCCTATCAAAAAGCATAGATACTTTGAGGGTGGAGACAAAAGCCACAGAGAATCACTTTCCCAGAAGAAAGACTGGGTTCTAATTAAGAGTTGATCAAATGTGCCCAGCTAGGGTTTAAAATGATCATGGGTCAGTAACTGCTGTGTGCTTTCCATTTTTCTGCTTTTGGAATGGAGGAATTATTATGATTATCCTTTTTCTGTCACCCCATTGCATGTTTTGACATATGAAGAGTAAAACATGTACCTTTTTATACCAAGAGGAACCATATTCAATGACCTGCACTAGAGGAGGCCTGCTTATCTGGACCTAATTTAGATCTTGAACTTCAAGCCAGTGTCAGGGTGAGACTTTAGGGCCCTGATAAGGGACTAAGTGTACTTTGTTTATTACAGGGACATAAGTAATTTGCTGCCAGAACAGAGATTGAGGTACATGAGCATTGGCTACACATTCTTTCAGACAAGCTGTCATTGAGAAGTGAAGTCCTTTCCCCTTCCCCTTGAATCTGTGAAAACTATGATTGCTTTAGGTTGAAAAATAAAATAGAAATTATACTATTTCTACTGGCAGTCAAAAATTTTAAGATGACATCCCTTTGTATGTGCACCATATATAATTCCCTTCCCTTAAGTGAGAGTGGAACTGTCAATATAATTGTACGCCTCTCCCATAATTGTGTTATATGTTGAAGGAAAGGAATTCAGTAGATGTAATTAATACACCAAGTATATTGATTTTGAGTTAATCAAAAGGAGCATTTTCCTCGGTGAACCTAAACTAATCAGAAAAGTCTGAAAAGGAAGAGGTCTTTCCTGAAGGAAGAGATACAAAGGATTTAAGAACTTTTGCTTGCATTGTGTTTGTGATGAGTTACCTTGCCAGGTGGGCTATGGCATTAAATCAGTGACCCAGAACTGTTGGTCTTATAGCTTAGAGAAACACCTAGATGACTATGAAAAGAAAACAGGAACTCTGGCCCTAAAACCACAAAAAAAGTAAGTTCTGTCAAAAACCTATTAGAGCTTAGAAGAGAACCCTAAGCCTCATATGAAATCCCAGCCTAGCCAATAACTTGATTTCAGTCTTATTATTCAGTTGCTAAGTCATGTTGGACTATTTGTAACCCCATGGACTGCTTCCTGCCAGGTTTCCCTTCCTTTAATATCTCCCAGAGTTTGCTCAAACTCATGTCTGTTGAGTCAGTGATGGACATTTATCCACCCAATTATCTCATGCTCTGTCGCCCCCTCCTGCTCAGTCTTTCCCATCATCAGAGTCTTTTCCAATGAGTTGGCTCTTCACATCAGGTGGACCAAGTATTGGAGCTTCAGCTTCAGCATCAGTCCTTCGAGTGAATATTCAGGACTGATTTCCTCTGGTTTGATCTCCTAACTGTCCAAGGGATTCCCAAAAGTCTTATCCAGCACCACAGAATGAAAGGAGCAGTTCTTTGGCACTCAGCCTTCTTTATGGTCCAGGTCTCACATCCATACATGACTACTGGAAAAACCATGTCTTTGACTATACAGACTTTTGCTGGCAATGGAATATCTCTGCTTTTTAAAGTGCTATCTAGGTATGTCATAGCTTTTCTTCCAAGGAGCAAGCATCTTTTATTTTCATGGCTGCAGTCAATGTCTACAGTGATTTAGGAGCCCAATAAAAGATCTGTCGTCATTTCCACTTTTTCCCCATCTGTTTTCCAAGAAGTGATAGGACCAGATGCCATGATCTTTGTTTTTTGAATGTTGAGTTTTAAACCAGTATTTTCACTCTCCTCCTTCATCTTTATCAAGAGGCTCCTTAGTTCCTCTTCACATTCTGCCATAAGGGTGGTGTCATCTACATATCTGAGGTTATTGATATTTCTCCCAGCAATCTTGATTCCAGCTTGTGATTCATTCTGTCTAGCATTTTGCATGGTGTACCCTGCATATAAGTTAGATAAGCAGGATGACAATATACAGCCTCGATGTGCTCCTTTCCCAATTTTGATCCAGTCCATTTTTCCATGTCCAGTTCTAACTGTTGCTTCTTGACCGACATATGGGTTTCTCAGGAGGCAGGCAAGGTGGTCTGGTATGCCTGTCTCTTTAAGAATTTTTAACAATATGTTGTGATCCACACAGTCAAAGGCTTTAGCATAGTCAATGAAGCAGATTTTGTTTAGAATTCCCTTGCTTTTCCCATAATCCAGAAGATATTAGCAATTTGATCTCTGGTTTGTCTGGTCTTTTCTAAATCCAGCTTAAATATCTGGAAGTTTTTTGTTCAGGTACAGTTGAAGCCTAGCTTGAGGAGTTTGAGCATAATCTTGCTAACATGTGAAATAAGTGCAACTGCACAGTAGTTTGAACATTCTTAGGCATTCCTTTTCTTTGGGATTGAAATGAAAACTGAACTTTTCCAGTCCTGTGGCCACTGCTGAATTTTCCAAATTTGTTGGCATATTGAGTGCAGCAGTTTAAATGCATCATCTTTTAGGATTTGAAATAGCTTAGCTGGAATTCCCTCACTTTCACTAGCTTTGTTCATAGTAATCCTTCCTAAGGCCTGTTTGACTTCACATTTCAGGATGTCTGGCTCTAGGTGAGTGACCACACCATTGTGTTATCCAGGTCATTAGATTTTTTTTGTACAGTTCTTCTGTGTATTCTTGTGACCTCTTCTTAAACTCTTCTGTTAGGTCCTTGTCATTTCTGTCCTTTATTGTGCCCATCTTTGCATGAAATACTCCCTTGGCATTTCCAATTTTCTCGATGAAATCTCTAGTCTCTCTCACTCTGTTGTTTTCCTCTATTTCTTTGCATTATTCACTTAAAAAGACTTTCTTATCTCTCCTTGCTATTCTCTGGAACTCTGCATTCAGATGGGTATATATTTCCATTTCTCCTTTGCCTTTTGTTTCTCTTCTTTTCTCAGCTATTTGTAAGCCCTCATCAGACAACCATTTTGCCTTTTTACATTTCTTTTTCAGTGATTTCTTGATCACTGCCTTCTGTACAATGTCATGGATCTCTGTCCATAGTTCATCAGGCATTCTTTCTATCAGATCTAATTCCTTGAATCTATTCATCATTTCCACTGTATAATCATTAGGGATTTGATTTAGGTCATACCAGATAGGCCTAGTGGTTTCCCCTACTTTATTCAATTTAAGGATCAATTTTGCAATAAGGAGCTCATGGTTTGATCTCCAACTCAGAAAACAGCTCCAGGTCTTGTTTTTGCTGACTGTATAGATATTCTCCATCTTTGGCTGCAAAGAATATAATCAGTCTGATTTAAGTATTGACCATCTGGTTATGTCCATGTGTAGAATCTTATCTCTTGTGTTGTTGGAAGCAGGTGTTTGCGTTTGCTATGACCAGTGTGTTCTCTTGGCAAAACTGTTAGCCTTTGCCCTGCTTCATTTTGTGCTCTAAGGCCAAGCTTGCCTGTTACTCCAGGTCTCTTGACTTCCTACTTTTTCATTACAGTCCCCTATGATGAAAAGGACATTTTTCTGATTTTAGTTCTAGAAGGTCTTGTGGGTCTTCATAGAGCTGTTCAACTTCAGCTTCTTCAGCATTAGTAGTTGGGGCATAGACCTGGATTACTGTTATGTTGACTGATTTGCCTTGGAAATGAACCAAGATCATTCTGTCATTTTTGAGACTGCACCCAAGTACTGCATTTTGTATTCTTTTATTGAATTTCAGCCTTGTGAGACCCTAAACAGATAACTTGCCAGTATGGGCCTGGACTTATGACCTATACATCTGTGATTTTTTTTTTTGTAATTTGTTATCATATAGCAATAGAAAAATAATACACAGTTTATATAAAAATGTGTTGCTGTATATAACAGATGATTGTAATACGTTAGCAGCTTTTGCAGTTGCATAAATAGTGGAGACTGAAGGAATAGTGAAGTGAAATTCTTAAATATCTTGAACAGAAACCTAATAGAAATACAGGCATTGAGGATGTTGCCAGTCAGATCTCTGAAGGAAATGAGGACCATGTTGTTTGAAACTGAAGGAAAAATGACCTTTGACATGTAACATCAGAAATATTAGTAGAATTGTTCCCATAGTTATGCTGACAGCAGAATTCATAAGTAATGAGTATAAAGATATAACTGAGGAGAGTGCTAAATATATTTTGCAAACTTCTGCCTAGTTTCTCCTTGCTGCTTCTAAGAAAATATGAGAGACATAAGTTGAAGGAATAATTGTTAAATAAAAAGAGAAGCCGGAGTTAATTATTCTGAAAATTCTCAACCTCTCT
This sequence comes from Antilocapra americana, assembly GCA_007570785.1. NCBI lineage: Eukaryota > Metazoa > Chordata > Mammalia > Artiodactyla > Antilocapridae > Antilocapra > Antilocapra americana. The sequence continues at coordinate 2,431,412 of ML662447.1, read as the reverse complement.
AGATGACAAAAACACTAAAAGCAAAAAATTGCTGCCAATAGTGTGGCATAAAGTAAAGGCTGAATGTTCTTTTGTGTGATGGTCAGTTAGTTGTGGTCACAAGAGCAGATGCAGGAGAGGCTCAGGAAAACATTTAGCCCTCAAAAGGGGTAACACCACATGGCACCCAGGCTCCCAGCAGAAGCACCAAGTTTTGGTCAGCAGATAGAAGTGAGGAGCTAGGGGAACTCTATTGAGAGTTCTTCAGGAAAGCCAAAGTTGAACAATGTAAACAGTTTGGGAGGAGTTAGTTTTAATAATTCCAGTGGATTTTGAACCATTGCTGTGATCTCTGGTTGCCTGGTACCTGGTCTTGGGATGATTGAGGCAAGGGTATATTGTTTCCTGGGATACAGGGCCAGATAGAAGAGATGTGGATTGTTAGTTTGTGTATCAGAGCCATGCTCCTAGCTGAGCCCTCTGCCAACTCTAAGGACTGACTAATCTGAGAGAAGAAGTCTCTCCCTAGCCAGAAAGGTTTTTAAGATGTCAAAACATCACAATATTCAGAAAATGAAATACATGGACAGTGCACTGAATGTGTGACTCTACAAGCTTTTGCTAAAGACTCAAAACAATCTGTGGGTATAGCTTTTGCCTAATGGAGTGAAACCCAATGAAATCTGTTGAAGATCCTCAGTGTTCTTGAGAAAAAATTTTTTTTCCAGTGGAAATACTAGACTAGAAGGAACAGAGAGAATCTGAAATGAAAAGACTTTCAGACCACCGAAACTGTGTCAGCAGCATGTAGGTTGCTAAAGCTATTCACCTTCAGATACTTGCTGCTTTTCAAGAAAAAGGGAGATGACTCAGAGTAGAAACAATAGCACAGAGGGCAGAGCCTAGAGACCCAGAGGATTATTCCTAATCTTTGAAACTGAGTTGAGGAAAATCTCACTATTTGCTCTCGATCTATTACAGAACTTCTAGGAATCAGTAATCGCTTTCACCTGTTTTTCCCCCTTTTGAACTGGAATATCTGTTATTGTTGTTACCTATACTTATCTTGTCATCATGTATTGGGAGTGTTGAGGCCAGATAACTTGACCCTTTAGTTTCACAGATGCACAGAGGAAGAAAAATTTTGCCCAACCAACCAAATTTAATGGATTATACCCCAGAGTTTCATTTTTACCTGATTTAGACATTTTGGAAGACAAATTCTTGGACTTGGAGTTGATGCTATTATGGTATCTCTTGAGAACCTTTGTGGAGGTGAATGTATTTCCCATTTTGGAGTGATATGAATCATTAGGGCCCTTGGAAGGACTGTGATAAGAAAATTGCTAATCTGGACTCTAAGATTCCTGCTCTCTGGTGTATATGTTCTGTGTAATCCCATTCCCTCGAGTGTGGCTAAAGACTACATGGTAAAGGGCAAGGGCCCACCTGAGCCTAGCCTTGCATTCGACCCTACCAATGTTCCAGGGATATAGATGAAGCCATCTTGGAAATTCCAAAGCAGTGCAGTTTTCAGCTGAATGCCGCTAAATGAACCACATCAATGCTGAATTGGTCAACCGAGTCCTGGCAGAATTCTTAACCCCAACATTATGAGAAAAAGTAAAATGTTTGTTGAAAAATTTTTTGGAAAAGTTTGCTATGCTGGATGGATACCTTGAAGAGGGAGTGTTGGCAGAACTATGATTGAGGCATTATTATAAGGGATCAAACCATAATCCAAAGTCAGTGAATGACAGACTTGTAAAACTGCTATCCTAAAGAGAAAAAGAGAGAAAGGTTTATTAGAACCCTGTAGTGGGTGGGTGGGCTTTCCAAGTTGTGCTAGTGGTAGAGAACCTGCCTGCCAATGCAGGAGACATAAGAGATGCAGATTTTACCCCTGGATTGTGAAGATCCCCTGGAGGAGGGCATGGCAACCCACTCCAGTATTCTTACCTGGGGAATGCCATGGACAGAAGAGCCTGGTGGGCTACATTCCATAGGGTTGCAAAAAGTCAGATATACACAAATGTAATGGGTGGTGGTTTATAGGAGACCATCTTGAAAGAAGTACAGATTTGGGGTTGAGGAACACAGTCTGTCTCTTGCAAGAAAGAAAGTATGGGATGCAAGAGGATGATCACATCTCAAGTCATGTCTGAGTCCCTAGGACAGCCACCAAGTGTGGGTTCTTGGCTTCATGCAGAAAATAATTCAACAGCAAGAGATAGTAAAGTGAAAGAGGTTTATTCAGGGAGGAAAAACAGACCATTGAGAGAGTGTGGGCCATCTGGAAAGGCAAAAGAGATTCTCGAGGCACAAGGGCATGGGGTTGCCAGTTTTTATAGGGGTGGGTAATTTTATAGGCTAATGAGTGGGAGCAGTCTTTCAGCTATTTTGGGAAGGGGTGCGGATTTCAAGGAATTAGGCCACCAACCATGTTTTGACCTTTATGGTCAATCTTGGAATCATCATGGTGCCTATGGGTATGTAACCCAGCTTACTGATGAAGTCATCTAGCTTACAATGAAAGTAGACTCATCTGCCATCTTGCTCTTATTGTTGTTCAGTCACTAAGTCATGTCTGACTCTTTGTGACCCCATGGACTGCAGCACGCCAGGCTTCCTTGTCCTTCACCATCTCCTGGAGCTTGCTCAAACTCATATCCATTGAGTTGGTGATGCCATCCAACCATCTCATCCTCTGTTGTCCCCTTCTCCTCCTGCCTTCAATCTTTTCCAGCATCAGAATCTTTTCTAATGAGCTGGCTCCTCACATCAGTTGGCCAAAGTATTAGAGCTTCAGTTTCAGCCTCAGTCCTTCTAATGAATATTCGGGATTGATTTTCTTTAGGATTGACTGGTTTTATCTCCTTGCTGGCCAAGGGACTCTCAAGAGTCTTCTCCAGCACCACAGTTCAAAACCATTAATTCTTCAGCACTGTATTTAGATTTATTTGGTTCTAATATTTGGATTTATTTGATTCTAATCGGTTTATATCATCTCCTTGAGCTATGTCATTTTGTTAAAAGTTGTGCCCTCCCTGCCTCCTGTCTCAAGTCCAAGGAATAATCCATGGGAATAAAACCCCTGACTTCATTCTCCTTTCTCCCTCTCATCTCCTGCTTCTAATTAGTCAACACTCTAGAAAGCACAGGTTGGGAGAGTCCCTTGTGGTTTATAGAAGTCAGCCTTCTGGAGCAGAAAAGATGGTAGAGATGAATGAATTGTAACTCTGATAGAGCCTAGGGAAGATATCCAGCCCGGCTGTAATCCTTGCAATGGTAGAGGGAGACACAAGATGCATAGACCCTAAGAGCTCATTAACTCATCTCAAGGACTGGAAATTCAGTTGGCTTTCTTGAAGATCCATTGCTTGAAAGATTGGTAAGAGTTCCATAAGAAAAGAGTTAAAGAGGAGACAATTTATAAAAAGAGAATAGCAGGAAATCATATGAAAAAAAAATGATACTGTGTTTCATTGAACTTCTGGGTAATTAGAGCAAAGCAATTAGCAATAGCATTTACCACAATGCACCATTACTATTTTTGTTTATTGCAAAACCACTTATTGATGAAATAGGTTGAGTGTAAGTTTTTGAACAATGTACCACATCCCATCTGTCATTTAATTTGTATTTGGAGCTTGAGCTTCGGCAAATGAAATAATATGGGGACACTGTCTTGCTCTGATACTCATACACGTATTTCATCCTCTTTCCTTTTATAAATGATTTATTTGTAAATCAACATCTTTAAAAAGGAAAGAAAAAAATATCAGGATTCAATGAGACACAAAGTTGATGCTGTGATCAGAGATTCAGGTAGGTGTAGGGAAACAATTGATTAATCTGGACCTTTGCAGCAAAACAGCACTTATGGGGCTTTTGTTGGGCCTCCTGCACAGTATTCATGAGATGTCCCACTTTCTGAGCAGGATGGCAGTTCCATTGTCAGAACTGCTAAGCCCATGAAGCAAAATAGATACTACAGGTGTAAAATGAATTCAGCAATTACACACTAATTAGGTTTCCTTTCAAAAGATAGAAGTTGGGCGGGGGGGGGGGATTGTCTTTTTTACATCAGGTTACTGATGTGGCAGGAGCACAACAGGAGACACCTAGTTTGTTGAGCCAAAGGTATAAAGAAGTGGACATGTGTTTGCAAATACTTCACTTTTTGTGCAGCTTCCAGGAAAAGCCATAAAGGTTTTATATTGTGCCAGATTTAATAAACACTTCTGTCTAGTGTTTGTGGTCAGTTGCACAAAAGGCAGTGACTTGAATATGTGCTTAGGGGCTATTTTTTGTCATAGTCTCTCAGCTGCTGTGCCTCTCCATTGGTGAGATGCCAAATATTCAGCATAAATTTATTTGTAGGACAAAACAGTTGCAAAAGGCCCAGCCTGTCAACATAATGACCTTGATTGCTCCCTTACAGAAGCAAACTGAGGTTATTGTAGGGATTTTTGCTGAGCAACTTGAGCTGAGAACATGAAAGAATTCCAAGGAAAGCTTTTTTAAAATACATTTTGTATGCATTTTCTCACATTTAAACATTTCCTAATTGTAAAGTGGTCCTGGACTCAATTCCAAAGTGCATGTACGGAGCCTTCCCCACACCAACAAGCAACTCTCAGATGCCAGCATTTCTGACACATGCTACCAGAGATGGAATCAGATTTCACGGGTAAAGGACTCAATCTCCTAAGTCAGCCTTCTATTTAAGATGCCAGTTGCAAGCCCAGGTTTCTACCTGTGCTTTTGACCAGCAGGCTACAAATTAGAAGTTCCCTTGATGCCCACATCAGGTTCAATTAATTTGGTAGAATGGATCATAGAACTTAGGAAATCCAGTTTATTCACTAGATTATTGATCTGTTAAAAAAGGATATTAAAGGACATGAATCAACAAGCTAGACAGGTCCTGAACCAAGAGGAGCCTCTGTCCTCTTGGCACATGGAAGCATTCTGACTCCCCAGTGTGGAAGTTTTCCACAATGGACCACAAAGCTGTCCTTTGGGAGTTTGATGGAGTCATCATTATATAGTTACGACTAACAAAATCTATCAGTCAGTGATGATTGACTCAACCTCCGGCCCCTTAGCCCTCCCTGAAATCAGGTGGGAAGACTGAAAGTTTCAAAAATCTGATCATGAGGTTGGTTCTCCTGGTAGCCAGCCCCTATCCTTGGGAGGGACTTAAAAGTCACCTTTCCTGAGAATTTTCATGAACTGAGGACAAGAGACCAAATATTATCCCACTTCTCTTCTCTCTCAGGAAAGTCCAAGGGTTTTGGGAGCTATGATGAAGACTATGAAGCTGAATATACTTACATTTCTCATATATATATATATGTATTTGGTCAACTGAAGAACAAATAAATGTATTTCTTCCTATAAATCACATCACATTTATCTACCCTGACATTTAAAATACCTTTAAACTTGTACTGTTGTTATTAGAAAGAGCATCATACTTTCTTCCCTCCCTCCACTCTAAGGGGAAGAACAACAGCTTATTTTACACTAGTTTTGAATGACACAAACAATAAACTGATTCCTTTTTCTGCTAAATGAATTCAACCATAGAGAATACAAAATGTGCGAAGCACAAGTTATCAGCACCCGCTTCCCCACACATGATCTCTCACCTCTCTCCAGAGATAACTAGCAAGATCAGTTAGAGACATATTTGGATCTCTCGGAAGACTCGCTGCCTTATGGTGTTTATTTAACTCAGCAGATCTTAGCCAGCTCAAGTGAAGTGGAAGCTATTATCAGTTGATAAGCTCCAAAAAATCTCCCCCTTTTAACAAGATCAGTTACGCCACTGGGGGCTTTCATTGTAACCTATTGTTTGACGAGATATTCCAGTGCAACATTTTCCAACTTGCTTATCAATATGTAGAAAGATTTGGGTATAATTTCTTCTCCTGGACCCTTTCCCATGGAACATCAACATTAGGACTAGGCGTAACTTGCTGTGGGATTCTTTGCCTGTTATTAACAGATTTTCCCAGTTTTATATTGTGTGACACTAGATGTGTATGTGTCTGCATAAAGCATGTATATCCATGTTGTTTGAATCTACATATCTAAACATAATAACATAAATATATATATAAATTTATGAATTATAATTTTATTTCTTCCATATGTAGGCTTAACATAATATAACCTAGATTCCCACCAACTCTATGTCTATTTGCTTTCTTTCCAACTAATTGATGTAGACCAGCCATTACCAATTTGAAAATGTGAAAGAAAACATTATAACTAAACTAAAATTTAATTTAGATAAGAGTAAATGAATAAGAACCAAGTAAAACCTTAATAGAAAAAAATAATCCTTCTCCAATATATGTGTTGGAGTATCCTATATTCACATCAACCAGAACTATGATAGTTTATTTTTTCCAGGCTAATGAGGGAAAAAAATCCACATCCTTTATTTTGCATTTTCCTTATTGCTAATAAAGCTGACCATACAGCCTATTGGGCATATTAATTTTTTCTATGAAACATTTTTCTGTCCCATTGATCATTTCTTAATAAGACTTCTGGTCAGTGTAAATAATAAAGCTCACATGTTTTCCCAGTGGAGTTTATTAAAGCATTCTTTCCACAAAGAATTGAACTATCAATGTTGTCCTTCTTTTGTGCCAGCAGTTACATTATTCTTCTCTGTTCAATATTATACAGATATTTATTCATTCCTGTGCCAATGCAAACATGTTATTCCAGCTCCTAACATATTTTTATAGTGGTAATAGTTTGACCTCTTTGTTCTTGATTATTATAACATCCATAAAGTTTCATATATATGCTTAACCCAGTTTCTTAAAAATTTGTTGAAGTTCTAATTGAGATTTAAATATTTTAATATTAAAATAATAGGATTTTTTTTCTATTAAGGTTTTATTTGGTTGTCAATTTAAATTAAATTTTAAATTGTTTTTTAAATTTTTTATCAATTTTATCAAATTTAAAATTTAAATTTGTTATTAATCTAAATTAAATTTTAGTTTGTATATAATCTTTTTTTTCCTCCTTTTACATTTTCAAGTTTGTTATTCCTGGTCTTCATCAATTAGATGGAAAGAAAGCAAAATTATAGCTAAATAGGCAATAAATCATTTATTCATTATATGAAAAAAATGGTCATTAACTTCATTATTTACTCATTGTATAGTTACAAATCTTTAAAAATAAAGGAGTTATTTATGAACACTACAGTATTAAAGGAACTTAGTGTCTTGTTACAAGGAAAGTGTAGAAATAATTGCTGTTTAATATATGTTCCAGCAATTACCAGCTAGAAAATAGTGAATATAAATGAAAGAAATTATAAGAGACATCCTGTCAACTGAATGTATTTTGAAATACAAATATTGTGAAATGGGTATTACCTGAAAAGAAAAATCCACACAAATTCACTGAGATAGTAAATCTGGATTGTGAAAGTGGGAAAGGATGCGCATAACCGGTGACAGCAGACATACAGCCATAGGGCCTGGCTTAGATCCCACCTCTGACCATTATCAGCTCGGCGACCTTTGAGAAATCATGAGACCACTGTGTGGTTCAGTTTCCTCAACTGTAAATTACAGATATTAATAAGATATATCCCATAATGTCTTATAGAATTAGAATGCATTAGTACTGTGTACATATAATACTGCCTGGAATAAGAATGACATGGACTTGTCAGTTATTCATATTGTGGGTAAAACCTGAAAATTTTAATATTTTGCAAGTGAATTTCAAACTCAAGGATTTTCCTTGGAATGTAAAACAATAATTTAAAAATCAAACAAATTAAAAACAAGTATGAATAATAAGGGTACTATAAAAGACAGCCAAGTATATCTATTATTATGAGCTATTAAGCACAAAGTTAGATAAAATGGGAAGATATTGGGAGTATTAATAGAATTATAACCCTGGAACTTTCTGTAAAGATTCATTAATATATTAGTAATACCAAGTACCATGGATTAAGGCTTGATACATGTCAGATATTCTAGAAGGCTTTTTTAAAATTAATTTTTACTGGAGTATAGTTGATTTACAATATGTTAGTTTCTTCTGGACAGCAGAATAAATCAGTTAGATATACATATACACACTCTTTTTCAGAATCTTTCCCCACACAGGTCATTGCAGAGCACTGTGTGACGTTCCCTGTGCTATATGGTAGGTCCTTATTAGTTTCCTATTTATAGGTACGTAGTGTCCACAGCAGTGTGTATGTGTAATCCCAATCTCCCATTTTCTCTCCCTCCCCTTCCAATCCCCATAATTTGTTTTCTACACCTGTGATTCTCTTCTGTTTTTTAAATAAGCTTATTTGTGTCTGTTTTCAAAATTCCACATGTGAGCGATAACATGATATTTCTCTTTCTCTGCCTGACTGACTTCACTCAGTATGGCAGTCTCTAGGTCCATCCATGTGGTGGCAAATGGCATTTCTCATTCTTCTTAATTAGTGAGTAGTGTTCCATTGTGTGTGTGTATCATACCTCGTTAGATATTCCAGTTGTCTTTTAACCAGCATGCACCATTACAGCAAGTTAGGTGATTTGCTACTATCTCATGCCATAGTTAAAGACATAAGAAAACAGGGGCACTGAATGGCTTGTTACTAGCTCTATCGTAACAAAAGGCAAGGAAGTATTTTAAGTATGAAATAGTAAATGTCAATCATACATTGCATCCTGTATACTTCATTAAATATTTTTAAAGTTATACGAATAAAACTGGATACCTCATCAATCAGACTGGGCACAGAGTTTTATTATAGTAACCATAAGTGCCAACCTATAAAGCCTTGGTGAATAACATTAGCCTGCCTATTATTTTCTTTATGAGGTCTGGAAGCAGACACACACAGTAAAATAGTGTCACCAAATCTGCATGACAGGACAATAAGTTGAGAAACAAGGAGTTGGAGCAAGGACTAGTGACTTTATTTGGAAAGCCAGAAAACCGAGAAGATGGTGGGCTAATGTCCTAAAGAACCATCTTAATTCCTGGTAGAATTCAGGCTTTTTGATGCTAAGGGAAAAGGGAAAGCAGGAGAGAGTTTAAGATTAAAGGATAAAGGTAGATGGCAGAGTTCTTGGAGTTACGTTGCTTTCAAGGGAGACAAAACCTTTCTTCTTCCACTTGTGCATGTAGATATCACAAGGCTCCTACAAAACTTCAAGTTAGCAGTTATTTTTGCTTTACCACTCCTATCATTGCTTATTCCCAGGGTTGCTAGGCTGAAAGCAAACTTATTGACAACAAATAATAGCCATAACTAACCCAGGGGTGGGATGTGAACTGTCTTTAGGGAATTTAATGTGCTATTTGGGCACAAGCAACCTTTGTCTAATGCTTAACTCATGATGTGCAGGGTTAAAAGAATAGAATACATAGCCTGAAGAATGAGGGAGTCACATTCAACATGGTGTCAGTTCTGTTCTTCCTCTGTGACAGTCAGCAGAAGGATACCTTAAGCCTCCCCTTACCACATCCTCATCCTCCAGCTCATCTTTCTCCCATCACCTCTACACTTTCTCCAACTGCCTTTCTTTTTCTTCTGGCTTTGCTGTACTTCCACATCTCCCATTTCTGGAAGATGCACCTGATACCCTAATCTAACGGAATTTCTTGATACAACCAGCAATCCCTCCTTTTCTGCTTCCCCAAATTTCAACTGATAAGTCTGATTTGTAACATAATACAGTAATTGATTTCTTCATCGCATATTTAAACATATGTCTGTCTATCTCTCTCTGTACATGCAAATTTTAAACACATTTTAATGTTTATAATCATCTCTCATATGATATTTTAATGACATAGAGATCTTCTATTATAAGAATGTTTACTGTGGTTTTCAACCAGTTCTCAGTTGTTGAAAAATTTGGTTGTTTCGCATTTTTCATTCCTACAAATAACTATAAAACAAACAGCCTTGCAGTTAATTATACTAAAAGTTTGACCATATGCTTAATTATTTCCTTAGGATAAATTTCTAGTAATTGAATTTTTAGTTCATTGTTTATACATATTGTTAAGGCTTTTGATACACATAATCAAATTACCCTGCAAATAGTCCAAGTCTATACACATTTAAATCTACTCCAGCAGTGACTGAGTGACAGATTTTAAAAAAGTATCTCATTGCTGTTTTAATTTGCATTTCACAGTAAGGTGTGAAACTGTTTAATAATGTTACTTTTGCCAAAAACTATAGCCAGTGGTCTTCCTAGCATTTGTTAATTTAACCAGTTGAGATTGAAACTGTAACAGCTCAGCAGGCTATACACACATAGACATACAAAGTAAACATATTTCTTATGCATTAAATAAACACACACATGCATTACACATTTCAAATCACTGGTTTAACACTTTAAAAATCAAATAGGTAGATGTCCAACTTCCAAATACTAGTACTTACCATATCGAGCAGTGTTTTTCATGTGTTTCCAAGTCCATGAGTGGTTTGTGTAATAAATTTAGAGGATCAAGGTAAACTTTTCCCCAACTACCATAAAATAGAACAAAGAGAACCATATATGGATGTGTATATCTTCTCTTTTTTCCACTTTATTTCATTTTATTATTTAATATTGGATGAGTTAGTTAACAGTTTTCTATTAATTTCAGATATACAGCAAAGTGATTCAGTTATATATATATATATATTTTTTACCAAATGCTTTTCCCATTTAATTGTTACATAATATTGAGCAGAGTTCCCAGTGCCATACAGTAGGTCCTTTATGGTTATCAATTTTAAATATAATACAGTGTACACATAAATCCCAAATTCAGTAACTATTCCTCCTCCTCACCCTGCTGGTAACCATAAGTTAATTCCCCAGTTCTGTTTTTCTTTCTCAGGTTTACTTTGGCTATTCAGAGTCTTTTGTTACTGTTGTTCAGTAGCTCAGTCATGTCTAAATCTTTGCAACCCCATGGACTGCAGCATACCAAGCTTCCCTGTCCTTCACTATCTCCCTTAGTTTGCTTGAACTCATGTCCATTGAGTCCACGATGCCATCCAGTTACCTCATTCTCTGTCACCCCTTCTCCTCCTGCTCTCAATCTTCTCCAGTATCAGGGCCTTTTCCAATGAGTTAGTGCTTCCTGTCGGTGAAGCACTGGAGCATCAGCTTCAGCATCAGTCCTTCCAATGACTATTCAGTGTTGATTTCCTTTAGAAATAACTGGTTTGATCTCCTTGCTGTCCAAGGGACTCTCAAGAATCTTCTCCCTCACACAGTTCAAAAGCATAAATTCTTCAGCACTCAGCCTTCTTTATGGTCCAGCTCTCACATCTGTACATGACTACTGAAAAAACCATAGCTTTGATTATACGGAACTTCATTGGGAAAGTGATGTCTCTGTTTTTTAACATGTTATCTAGGTTTGTCATAGCTTTTCTTCCAAGGAGCAAGTATCTTTTAATCTCACAGCTGCAGTCACTGTCCACAGTGATTTTGGAGCCCAAGAAAATAAAATCTGTCACTGTTTCCTGATCTATTTGCCATGGTGTGATGGGGCCGGAATCCATGATCTTGAATATTGAGGGGTTTTAAGCCATATTTTTCACTCTCCTCTTTCACCTTCATCAAGAAACTCTTTAGTTTCTCTTCACTTTCTGCCATTAGGATGGTGTCATCTGCATACCTGAGGTCACTGATACTTCTCCCAGCAATCTCAATTCTAGCTTTTGCTTCATCCAGTCTCTCATTTAACATGATGTACTCTATATGTAAGTTAAATAAGTAGGCTGACAGTATACAGCCTTGACATACCCTTTTCCCAGTTTTGAACCAGTCTGTTCTGTGTCCCTAGTTCTAACTTTTGCTTCTTGACCTGAATACAGGTTTCTCAGGAGGCAGGTAAGGTGGTCTGGTATTCCCATCTCTTGAAGAATTATCCACAGTTTGTTGTGATCCACACAGCCAAAGGCTTTAGCATAGTCAATGCAGCAAAAGTAGATGTGTTTTTGGAATTCCCTGGCTTTTTCTATGATCCACCAAATGTAGGCAGTTTGATCTCAGGCTCCTCTAGGCTTTTCTGAAACCAGCTTGTACATCTGGAAGTTCTTGATTCACATACTATTGAAGCCTAGCTTGAAGGATTTTGAGCATAATCTTGCTAGCATGTAAAATGAGTGCCCTTCTTTGGGATTGGAATGAAAACTGATCTTTTCCAGTCCTGCGACCGCTCCTGACTTTTCCAAATTTGCTGGAATATTGAGTGCAGCACCTTAACAGCATTTTTTTTTTTTTTTTTTTTTAGCATTTGAAATAGTTCAACTGGAATTCCATCGCATCCACTAACTTGATTTGTAGTAATGCTCCCTAAGGCCTGCTTGACTTCATACTCCAGGATGTCTGGCTCTAGGTGAATGATCACCCCATCATGGTTGTCCAGGTCACTAAGAACTTCTCATACAGTTCTGTTTATTCATGCCACTTCTTCTTAATCACTCCTGCTTCTATCAGATCCTTGTCATTTCTGCCCTTCATTGTGCCCATTTTTGTATGAAATGTTCCCTTGGTATCTCTAATTTTCTTGAAGAGATCTCTAATCTTTCCCATTCTATTCTTTTCCTCTAGTTCTTTGTATTGCTCACTTAAAAAGGCTTTCTTATTACTCCTTGCTATTCTTTGGGACTCTGAATTTAGATGGTTATATCTTTCATTTTCACTTTTGCCTTTCACATCTCTTCTTTTCTCAGCTATTTTTAAGGCCTCTTCAGACAAGCGCTTTGTCTTCTTGCATTTCTTTTTCTTGGGGGATGGTTTTGATCAACACCATCATACAGTGTTATGAACCTAAATCCATAGCTCTTCAGGCACTCTCTCTCCCAGATTGAATCCCTTGAATCATCTGTCACTTCCATGGTATAATCATAAGGGATTTGATTTAGGTCACACCTGAATTTGAGCCTGTATTTTGCGATAAGAAGTTGATGGTCTGAGCCACAGTCAGCTCTAGGTTTTTTGATGACTATATAGAGCTTCTCCATCTTTGGCTGCAATGAGTATAATCAATAAGATTTTGGTATTGACCATCTGGTGATGACTATGTATAGAGTCTTCTCTTGTGTTGTTGGAAGAGGGTGTTTGCTATGACCAGTGTGTTTTCTTGCTGAAACTCTGTTAGCCTTTGCCCTGCTTCATTTTGTACTCCAAGGCCAGACTTGCCTGTCCAGGTATCTCATGATTTCCTACTTTTGCATTCCATTTCCTTGTGATGAAAAGGACATCTTTTTTTTTGGTGTTAGTTCTAGACAGCCTTATAGGTCTTCATAGAACATTCAACCTCAGCTTCTTCGGCATTAGTTGTTGGGGCATAGACTTGGATTACTGTGATGTTGAATGGTTTGCCTTGGAAACAAACAGATATCATTCTGTCATTTTTGAGATTGCACCAAAGTATTGCATTTTGGACTCTTTTGTTGACTATGAGGGCTATTCCATTTCTTCTAAGGGATTCTTGCCCACAGTTATAGAAATACTAGTCATTTACCATTTTTGTTTACATTTTGATTCTTAAAATTTCTACATTCTCTCTTGCCATCTCCTTTTTGACCACATCCAATTTACTTTGATTAATGGGCCTAACATTCCAGTTCCTATGTAATATTGTTCTTCACGGCATCATGCTTTACTTTCACCACCAGACACGTGAAATGAATGGAATGACAACGGAGCATCATTTCCACTTTGGCTCAGGCTCTTCATTCTTTCTGGGGCTATTTCTCTGCTCTTCTCCTGGAGCACTTTGAACACCTACCAGCCTGGGAGGCTCATCTTTCAGTGTCATGTCTTTTTACCTTTTCAAGGCAAGAATACTGAAGTGATTTGCCTTTCCCTTCTCCAGTGGACCATGTTTTGTCCGGCCTGGCTAGCAGGGGCATGCCCATCAGTTGCTGCACATAGCTGATTGTTGGCACACTGGTTGTCCCACTGCTTGTCCTCTTGAGTGTGTAAATCTTCTCTAGCCACTGGGTGTTGGTCAACATGCTGCCCAGGGCTCTGGGTAAAGGTCCAGCTGGAGTTGTTGGCTGAAGCCAGTCGATATTGGAGGATGCCCAGCAGCCAGGAGCAGAGTGTTTCCTGGCATCTCTACTGGCTGCCCTGGGGCCAATCCACCACCCAGGAGCTGTGGGGTGTGAAAGGCTCCCTGGCCTCACCCTTGGCTCTGGCTGCTCTAGGGCTGATTCAGGGTCTTTCATGTCTCCATACAAACTTTAAGGTTTTTAGTTCTGGTTCTTTGAAAAATGCTATTGGTATTTTGACAGGGATTGCATTGAATCTATAGATTACCTTTGGTAGTATACTCATTTTGACAGATTGAACATAGCATGTCTTTCCATCTTTTTGTGTCATCTTTGATTTCTTTCATCAGTGTCTTACAGTTTCAGAGTACAGATCTTTGTCCCCTTAGGTAGGCTTATTCCCAGGTATTTTATTCTTTTTGATATGAAGGTAAATGAGATAGTTTCTTGAGTTTATCTTTCTGATCTTTTGCTGATGTATAGAAATGCAACAACAGATTTTGTGTATTAATTTTATAACCTGCAACTTTACAGATTCATTGATAGATCTAATAGTTTTCTGGTAGCATCTTTAGGATTTTCTAAGTATAATATCATGTCATCTGCAAACAGTGACAATTTCTTCTTTTCCAACTTGGATTCCTTTTATTTCTATTTCTTTTCTGATTGCTGTAATGAAGACTTCCAAAGCTATTTTGAGTAAAAGTGACTACAGTGGACATCGTTACTTTGTTCCTGATCTAGAGGAGTGCTTTCAGCTTTTCATCATTGAGTATGATGTGAACTGCACATTTGTCATATATGGTTTTCATTATGTTGAGGAATGAGCCCTCTATGTTCACTTTCTGTTGAGTTTTTATCATAAATGGTGTTGAATTTTGTCAAAGGATTTTTCTGCATGTATTGAGATGATCATATAGTTTTTATTCATTTTTTTGGTGTGGTATATCACACTGATTGGTTTGTAGATAATAAAATATTCTTGTATCCCTGGGGTTAAATCCCACTTGATATGGTATATGATCCTTTTAATGTATTGTTGGATTTGGATTGCTAGAATTTTGTTGAGGATTTTTGCATCTATACACATCAGTGATATTTGCCTGTGAGTTTGTTTTTATGTGGTATCTTTTCCTGGTTTTGGTGTCAGGCCATTGTTGGCCTCATAGAATGAGTTTGTGAGTATTCCTTCCTCTGAAATTTTTTGGAAGAGTTTCAGAAAAGTAGGTGCTAACTTTTCTTGAATGTGATAGAATTTGCCTGTGAAGCCATCTCATCCTCAACTTTGCTTGTTGGAAGGTTTTAAATCATAGTTTCAATTTTAGTACTCGTCATTAGTCTCCTCATATTTTATATTTCTTCCTGGTTCAGTCTTGGAAGGTTATACTTTTTAAGAATTTGTCCAGTTTTTCCAGGTTGTCTATTTTTTTGGCATATACTTGCTTGTAGTGGTCTCTTTTTTTGTTTTGGTGGTTTCCCAATTTTTTTTTAATTGAGATGTAGTTGATAGACAGTGTCATATAACTTTTATTTGTACAATATAGTGATTTATAATTTTTAAATTATACATCATTTATAATTATTATAAAATATTGGCTCTATTCCCCATGTTTTACTTTATACCCTTATACCTTATTTTATACCTAGTAGTTTGTACCTCTTATTGCCCTACTTCTGTGTTATCTCTCCCCCTTCCCACTGGTAACCACTAGTTTGTTCTCTGTGTTTGTGAGCCTGCTTCTTTTTTGTTATATTTAGTAGATTTTTGTACCTTTTAGATTTCACACATAAGTGACATCATATAGTATTTGTTTTTCTCTGACATTTCATTTAGCATAATGCTTTTCAAGTCCATCCATTTTGCTGCAAATAGCAAAAATGCATTCCTTTTTATGAATAGGAGTCCAGTGTGTGTGTGTATGTGTACACGTAGCATCTTCTTATCCACTCACTAGTTGCTGGACACTTAGGCAATTGCCATATCTTGGTATCTCGGCAATTGGCGATAATGCTGCTATGAGCACTAGGGTATATATATCTTTTCAAATTAATGTTTTTGTTTTATTCAGATATCTACCCAGGAATGGAATTGTTTGGTTATGTGGTACTTCTGTTTCAATTTTTTGAGAAATCTCCATACTCTTTTCCATAGTGGCTTCACCAATGTGTAATGTATCCTTTGTATTTCTGTGGTGTCCATTGTAATGTCTCCTTTTCATTTATAATTTTATTGATTTGAGCATTCTCCCCCTTTCCCCCAAAAAATAAATAAATAAATTTTGTTTATGTTTTCAAAGAACCAACTTTTAAAAAAATTATTTAATTGGAGGATGATTACTTTACAATATTGAGGTGGTTTTGGCCATACATCAACATGAATCAGCCACAGGTATACATGTCCCCCTATCCTGAACCCCCAACTTTCCTCCTCACCTAACCTTCTGGGTTGTCCCAGAGCACTGGTTTTGAGTGCCCTGCTTCATGCCTCAAACTTGCACTGGTCACGGGCCATCTATTTTGCATATGGTTATATACATATTTCAATGCTGTTCTCTCATATCATCCCACCCTCACCTTCTCTCATGTAGTCCAAAAGTCTCTTCCTTACATCTGTGTCTTTTTTGCTGCCTTGCATATAGGATCATCATTACCATCTTTCTAAATTCCATATATATATGCATTAATATACTGCACTGGTGTTTCTCTTTCTGACTTACTTCGTTCTGTATTATAGGCTCCAGTTTCATCCACCTCATTAGAACTGACTCAAATTCTTTTTATAGCTGAGTAATAGTCCACTGTGTATATGTACTGCAACTTCCTTATCTAGTCGTCTGCCAGTGGACATCTAGTTTGCTTCCACTTCCTAGCTATTGTAAACACTGCTGCAATCAACACCGGGGTATATGTGTCTCTTTCAGTTCTGGTTTCCTATATGCCCAGGAGTAGGATTGCTGAGTCATATGGCAGTTCTATTTCCAGTTTTTTAAGGAATCTCTACACTGTTTTCTATAGTGGCTGTACCAGTTTGCATTCATACAACAGTGTAAAAGGGTTCCCTTTTCTCTACACCCTCTCCAGCATTTATTGTTTGTAGACTTTTTGATGGCAGCCATTCTGACTGGTGTGAGATGATACCTCACTGTGGTTTTCATTTGCGTTTCTCTAATAATGAGTGATGCTGAGCATCTATCATGTGTTTATTAGCCACCTGTACATCTTCTTTGGAGAAATGTCTGTTCTTTGGTTCACTTTTCACTTTTTGATTGAGTTGTTCATTATTCTGGTATATAAGCTGTTTGTATATTTTGGAGATTAATTCTTTGTCAGTTGCTTTGTTTGCTGTTATTGTCTCCCATTCTGAAGGCTGCCTTTTCACCTTGCTTATAGTTGCCTTTGTTGTGCAAAAGCTTTTAAGTTTAATTAGATCCCGTTTGTTTTCATTTTTATTTCCATTGTGCTGGGAGGTGGGTCATAGAGGATGTTGCTGTGATTTGTGTTGGGGAGTGTTCTGCCTATGTTTTCCTCTAACAGTTTTATGGTTTCTGGTCTTAGATTTAGCTCTTTAATCCACTTTGAGTTTATTTTTGTGTGTGGTGTTAAAAAGTGAAGAACCAACTTTAATCAAGAGTCTACTAAGTCAATCACAAATATAAATGGATAATTAATAAAGGACTATGAAAACAATTTTAAAAAAACCTAGCTTTTAGTTTCATTAATCTTTCCCACTTTCTTCATTTCTATTTCATTTTTTTCTGCTCTGATATTTATGATTTGTATCTCTAATTTTCTTGAAGAGACCTCTAGTCTGTCTCATTCTATTGCTTTCCTCTAATTCTTTGCATTGATCACTGAAGAAGGCTTTCTTATCTCTCCTTGCTATTCTTTGTAACTTTGCATTCAAATGGGTATATCTTTCCTTTTCTCCTTTGCCTTTAGCTTCTCTTCTTTTCTCAGCTATTTGTAAGCCCTCTTTAGACAACCATTTTGCCTTTTTGCATTTCTTTTTCTTGGGGATAGTCTTGATCACTGCCTCCTGTACAATGTCCTGAACCTCCGTCCATAATACTAGAGATCTCTTCAAGAAAATTAGAGATACTAGGGGAACATTTCATGCAAAGATGAGCACAATAAAGGACAGAAATGGTATGGATCTAACAGAAGAAGAAGATATTAAGAAGAGGTAGCAAGAATACACATAAGAACTATATAAAAAAGATATTCATGACTCAGATAACCACAATGGTGTGATCATACATCTAGAGCCATACATCCTGGAAGGCAAAGTCAAGTGGGCCATAGGAAGCACCGCTATGAACAAACCTTGTGGAGGTGATGGAATTCCACTTGAGCTATTTCAAATCTTAAAAGATGATGCTGTGAAAGTGCTGCACTCAATATGCCAACAAATCTGGAAAACTCAACATTGGCTACAGGACTTGAAAAGGTCAGTTTTTATTCCAATCCCAAAGAAAGGCAATGCGAAAGAATGCACAAATTACCACACAATTGCACTCATCTTACATGCTAGAAAAGTAATGCTCAAAGTTCTCCAAGCCAGTCTTCAACAGTACATGAACAATGAACTTCCAGATGTTTAAGCTGGATATAGAAAAGGCAGAGGAACCAGAGATCAAATTGCCAACATCTGTTGGATCATTGAAAAACCAAGAGAGTTCCAGAAAAACATCTACTTCTGGTTTATTGACTTCCAAAGACTAACTCTGTGGGTCACAACAAACTGTGGAAAATTCTCAAAGAGATGGGAATACCAGATCACCTGACCTGCCTCCTGAGAAATATGTATGCAGGTCAAGAAGCAACAGTTTTAACTGGACATGGAACAACAGACTGGCTCCAAATCAGGAAAGGAGTACATCAAGGTTGAATATTATCATCCTGCTTATTTAACTTATATGCAGAGTAAATCATGAGAAATGCTGGACTGGAAAAGCACAAGCTGTAATCAAGATTTCAGGGAGAAATATCAATAACCTCAGATATGGCAGAAAGCAAAGAAGAACTAGAGAGCGTCTTGATGAAAATGAAAGAGGAGAGTGAAAAAGTTGGCTTAAAATTCAACATTCAGCAAACTAAGATCATGGCATCTTGTCCCATTAATTCATGGCAAATAGATGGGGAAACAGTGGAAACAGTGAGAGACTTTTTTGGGGGAGGGGGATTCCAAAATCACTGTGGATGGTGACTGCAGCCATAAAATTAAGATACTTGCTCCTTGGAAGAACAGTTATGACCAACCTAGCCAGCTTATTAAAAAGCAAATACATTACTTTTCCAACAAAGGTCTGTCTAGTCAAAGTTTTGTTTTTTCCACTAGTCATGTATGGGCTTCCCTTGTAGTTCAGCTAGTAAAGAATCTGCCTGCAATGCGAGAGACCTGGGTTCAGTCCCTCAGTTGGGAAGATCCCCTGGAGAAGGGAAAGGCTACCCAATCCAGTATTGTGGCCTGGAGAATTCCATGGACTGTATAGCCCATAGGGTAGCAAAGAGTCGGACACGACTGAGTGACTTTCACTTTCAAGTGACTATCTAAGATTTTGGAGAAGGAAATGGCAACCCACTCCAGTACTCTTGCCTGGAAAATCCTATGGATGGAGGAGCCTGCTAGGCTATAATCCATGAGGTCATAAAGAGCTGGACATGACTGAGTGACTTCACTTTTCACTTCGTGTATGGATGTGAGGGTTGGACTACAAAGAAACGTGAGCACCGAAGAATCAATGCTTTTGAACTGTGGTGTTGGAGAAGATATTGAGAGTCCCTTGGACTCTCCTAATGGAAGAGGACCAGTCCATCCTAATGGAAATCAGTCCTAAATATTCATTGGAAGAACTGATGCTAAAGCTGAAACTCCAATACTTTGGCCACCTAATGTAAAGAACTCATTTGAAAAGACGCTGATGCTAGGAAAGATTGAAGGCAGGAGGAGAAGGGGACGACAGTGGATAAGATGGGTGGATAGCATCACTGACACAATGGGCATGAGTTTAAGTAGGCTCCCGCAGTTGGTGATGGACAGGGAATCCTGGTGTGCTGTAGTCCATGGGGTTAAAAAAGTTGGACACTACTGAACTGAACTGATTTGTGATTTCTTTTCTTATACTAACTTTGGGTTTTATTTGTTCTTTCTCTAGTTACTTTAGGTGTAAGGTTAGATTGTTTCTTTGTGATTTTTCTTGTTTCCTGATTGTGCAGTTCTAAACATAGCTGTTAGAACTCCTTTTGCTGCATCTCATAGATTTTGGATCTTTGTTCTTTCATTCATTTTTAATTTTAGTCTGAAAAAGCTAGTTTCTATTACTGAGCCCTGCTTTACACTAACTAGGGTTTGTGCAACTAGACTATTCATTCTACAACACAAAGCTACTTATGGGCATAAAGTTAAGTCTCTTTTGTACCAATGAACCTCTATATAGCACACAACTATTTATAAAACTAGAAGAAAGTTGTAGAATTTTCCTCACTTTATTCCAAAGTTTTCACCTTGTTCCTAGGAAGAAGTCCTTAGCTCAAAGCGAAAAAGAAGCAGGTGTCTCAGTACACTCAAGACATTTAAATATATATATAACGTTTTCTTGGTGGTTCACATGGTAAAGAATCTACCTGAAATGCAGGAGACATGAGTTTAATCCCTGGGTCAGGATGATCCCCTGGAGTAGGAAATTGCTACCCACTCCAGTGTTCTTGCCTGGAGAATTTCATGGACAGAGGATTCTGGTGCGTTACAGTTCCACAGGGTCACAAAGAGTTGGACACAACTGAGTGACTAACGCTTTCATATATATATGAAACTAACACTTTTTCATATGTATGCATTTTTCTGTATTAAGTGAATTATTCTTAGATCTCAACTTATTTTTCTTGTATATATTGTATTAAAAATACACTTTCTTAATTCAGTTAGAAAAAATTTTGAGAATTAGGCCCTTGAAAGGGATATCTTTCTATTAATATTAGTTATTTAGATTTAAATGAGACCATTCATTTTTCATTGATTTGATGTCTATAATCTTTTTTTGCCTAGGAACAAGCTTATAGCACATTAATTCTGCAATCTTAACCTGAATATCTATCACATGTTAAATGACTTATAAAATTTATGCTCATTAGTCAAAATCTCATGGCATCACCAAAGCAGGAATAGTGATGATGAGCATATTGAAAATCTTTGGGAAAATGGCTCCTTATCCCAATCCAAACCATCTTCTTAATCAGAATTGTGCTGCCTTGATACACCACTGATCCTCAAGAAGTCTCTGAGGAGACTTCTAAACATAGTTTAGAAAGCCCTGCATGATCACATCACCTTTTACTCTTTTTATCTCCAAATCAGGTATTTTACTCTTGCCTAATCTTGTTCAAGTTCTAATCTATGATTCCAAGTTTCTTTTTCTGTCCTGCTTCTGCACCCAAATCTCTGGTCTCCTCTATGTCTAGAGCTCTATCTCTGTGGATGTAAGACATGTACCACCAGTGG
Source organism: Antilocapra americana (assembly GCA_007570785.1). Lineage (NCBI taxonomy): Eukaryota > Metazoa > Chordata > Mammalia > Artiodactyla > Antilocapridae > Antilocapra > Antilocapra americana. The sequence continues at coordinate 2,409,855 of ML662447.1, read as the reverse complement.
TTTACAAAATCATTTTCAACAGATGCACAAACAGAGCTTTGAGTATTGTTGTATGATAGTATAAGAAAAGTTATATTCTGATTAGATCATTTTGAAAAGTCTTCAGTTCCATTTAGTCAGTCAGTCATGTCTGACTCTTTGCAACCTCATGGACTGCAGCATGCCTGTCTTCTTGTCCATGACCAACCCCCGAAACTTGCTCAAACAAATGTTCACTGAGTTGGTGATATCATCCAACCATCTCATCCTCTGTGATCCCCTTCTCCTCCTGCCTTCAATAATTCCCAGCCTCCGGGGCTTTTTCAGTGAGTCAGTTCCTCACATCAGGCAGCCAAAGTATTGGAGTTTCAGCTTCAGCATCCATCCTTCCAATGTATTCAGGACTGATTTCCTTTAGGATGGACTGATTGGCTCTCCTTGCAGTCCAAGGGACTCCCAAGAGTCTTCTCCAACACAACACTTCAAAAGCATCAGTTCTTGGTGCTCAGCTTTCTTTATGGTCAAGCTTTCACATCCATATGTGACTACTGGAAAAACCATAGCTTTGACTACATGGACTTTGGTTCACAAAGTCATGCCTCTGCTTTTTAATATGCTGTCTAGGTTTGTCATAGCTTATTAAGTAAGACTTATTAAGCCTTGCTTCCATACCTAGTGAATTTATTTATTTGGCTTAACACTGAGATTGCTAATCTCCCCTTTATATTGGAAGAGAAAAGATCTGAGGCTCAGAAGTTTCTGTCGGAGGTAGTAAGTAGCTAAGATTTAATTGTATGCTTAGTGTCAGTGTATTTATTTTCAGAAATTCCTTCTGCTTATATAGATGATTTTGATTTTTCTTCTTATGGGAATGATGTGTCTTTTAAAACAATGTTAAATTTTAAAATAATTCATCAAAATAATTATTGTCAATAATATTTTATATGTGAATATTAAAAAATCATGAACTTGGTAGGCATATAAGTAAAGTTTTGTAAATTCTGACACAGAATATTCTTCTCCATACTGTTTCTATATCTTCAGTTCTCATTTTAAATATCACTTTGGTCAGAAAGATATCTTTGATTCTAGATAGAACTCATCTGGTTCTATTCCCCTTTTTCTTTATTCCCCAGTTACCTCTAATCATCTATCAAATGATTTATTCCATTTTATAATTTGCCTATACATTTGCCTTTATCCCCTGTATAAAATTCTGTAAAGGCAGATGTCATTCCACATGTCATGTGGTAAATATTTGTTGAATCGGTAAGAGTAAAAGTTGGATGAGCAAACGTGCAGGCTGTGAAAAAGGTGGGATTATCATGATTAGTTCTCTAAAACATGGACTTGAATTGTTGGTCTTTTGTTTTATTCAAGACTTGTTTTTTTTTCCTTAATTTGTTTTACACTACAATCAGTCATAATTACTTTATTATTGTAACACTAGACAATGGGTATAATAGGAGTAAACTAATAACACACTTGACTTAACTAGCTGGTAGGGGATTCCCAATAGTCTATCAGCCTGAGAGTCCCCAAACTCAAGGTTTGACTGACCTGAGTCACCAGAAATTTTGTCATACTAATTTGGGCCTGAGACAGAAAATCAACCAGCCTGATGATAATTACTCTCGGAGTCTTTGCACTTGTTGATGGTATCTTGTTGACTCTCCAGGCATGTTAGACATCCATGAAAAGGAACCTGATCTAGAGTGCGTGTGATTGCAAACAGAAACTTGTAAACCAAGGCTATGAATAGAAATGAATGGCAGAGATTTAAGAAATCCTAAGTGTGTAACAGCTGTGATGGATGCTGGTGGAGATTCAGGTTGGCAGTTGCATTCAGAGAATATCTGTTATTGGAGAGATGACAACTTATCAGTTATTCAGTAACTGAGGATTTGATTAGCCAATCAATAATTTACTACCTTAACTGTCCATAAAATATTTCATTGTGAGACTTAAATGAATTTTGAAATTGCTCATGTTAATTAAATTTCTTTCTTCAGGCTGTGCCTATGAAATCATAATATTCTTTTATTACAGCAAACTAAGAGCTATTTAAAGAGAAAGGCCACTGTATAAAGAAAAAATATGTTATATGTTGTGTGCTTAATTTATGTAGCATTTCACAATATAAATCAAATGGTTACATTTTGCAGCATAGCATATCTCTTAATGAAGAAACAAATTACCCCACAAACATATTTTTTCCCCTTGGGATATTTGAAGCTAAAAGAAAGTAGGACATTGTGCTAAGAAGCCTAATTTGTCACACATGGGAACCACTATCTCATATGAAACTACTGAATTTGCATTTCATAAGACAGTCATAGGTACATTATCTAACCACAAATATTAAAATATCACTTATTTCAAAAATTACAACAAAAATGGAGCAAACATGCAAATGATATGTGATCCCATATGACTTTAGAGGTAGATATAGAGGGTTGTATTTCTTCATTCATTCAATATTGATCAGCCTGTGTGTCATGCATATTGTATGGTCACTGTCTCCTTGAAAGTTTTGTTATATTAATTTATTTTTTATTTGTTTTACTGGTGAGACTCACTTTTTTTTTTATTGTTTTTGCCATACATTGTCATGATATCATCATGGGTTTACATATGCTTCCCCTCCGGAACCCCCCTCCCTCCTCCCTCCCCGCCGGGAAATCTCGCTGCACCAGGCCCGAGCATCAATCCTGGGCTGGCAATTGATTAGACACATGACAATTAAAATGCTTCAATGCCCTTCTCCCATATCATCCCACCCTTACCCTCATCCACAAAGTCCACGAGTCTATTCTATACATCTGCGTTCCTTTTGCTGTCTCGCATGTTTGGTTCTCGTTACCGTCTTTCTAAATTCCATATATATGCGTTAATATACTGTATTGTTGTTTTTGCTTCTGGCTTACTTCACTCTGGATAATGGGCTCCAGTTTCGTCCATCTGAGTAGAATTGCTTCAAATGAATTTTTTTTAATGCTGAGTAATATTCCATTGTGTATATGTACCACAGCTTTCTTATCCATTCGTCAGTTGATGGGCATCTAGGTTGCTTCCATGTC